>JACDJE010000400.1:1034102-1209719 GCA_016647715.1 Pavo muticus | reverse complement strand
TTTCCCAGAGACTGAAACTCACTTCTGCACAGAAGCCTTTTTAAAGAATTAAATGGGGCTGATGGGATTCTTAATCCTGATTCTGGCTTTCTGTGCAGGGTTGAATTTCATAGAAAGAGTAAATTTCAGATGAAGGAGACGAATAGAGTTAACATTTAATCTCTTTTTGGAAACACTGAGAGCTTTCTGGTCTCATGGGGTTGTGAAATCATGTTCCATACACAAAAGTTGTCTTTGTTTTGAAGGATGGATCACAATGACCAGGTGACTTGCATGTTGATGTTGTCTGCAGCGTCTTTGGGAGCGCTTGTCGTTCCTGCTACTTACAAGCCCTAATAACAGTCAAAGTTTATAGTTTAGCTTGCGGTTTGTGTGTGGCAGCTATAATATTTTACCTTCAGTGCCTGAAATACATACAGTCTAATAGGAGAAGGCTGAATGTAATTAAGGCTCAATATCACATTTATTTAAAGATCACCTGAACTGTGTTCCTGTTCCACTCCAGTATAACTTGATTTATTTCATTTTCACTGCCATAAGATTTGATGAATATCCTGGTCTTTCATAATCAAATAGAGCATGAATTACAAACTTGTGTTGAAGTAGGAGATTGGGCATCAAATAGGATTTGATGTTTATCTGTTGGTATGAGTGATCCTGTCCAGCCTTAGAAAGGCTCTGCTTGAACACCATCAAGGTTTAGATAGCATCCGCCATAGCTTGATCACATCAATGCTGAGTTCTGAGCAAGAACAATTCAGGACATAACCTACAATCATCTGCAAGAATCGTGTAATGAAGGTCAAGATTTATGTGCAATGTCAGGAGCGGCATGAAAACCTTCTAGAGTTTTTTGCCTTTGTTTTGATATTTCTTGCACAATTTACTTTCAGTTTTTGGGTGGTCTGTTTTCTCTCAAAGCACGTATAACCCTTTGGCAACAGTTCACTAGCTGGAGCAGAAACTTTTGCCAGGATGAATGTGATGAATCATAATGTGTGACCAGAATGGCCGTACTGTTAAAATGGCCAGGAGCAAATGGTATTCCACCCATGAAACTCTTCTTATTTGGTCTGGTGTCTTTAACCTGGGAATGCAGGTTAAAACAAGGAATGCATAGAACAAACTGCAGTGGGGAAATAATTTGCTTGCATAATCTGCATCTACATTAACATTTTATGTAAATTTCTATGATTTTATTGTGACAGTAATTCCAGAAGCTGTGCATGCAAAGCCTTTAAAATGTAGATTAGCCTTAATTTTTGGCCTAGCTTCATTAACCTATTTTAAAAGCCTCCTTCTGTATGTTTTCTTGCAGCATATGTAAGAAAAAAATATAAAGTAAGTATTTAAACTATAATAATGAGAAAACTCAGCTGGTTAACATAAGCTGCATGAAATACATAGAATAGCAAAGTATATGCAAAGAAACTGACATCCCTCCAGATAATTTTTATTGTACCATTAATTTCTTATTTAAGTGAGAGAATGAAGGTAAGGTAAACCTGTTTGTAAGGAGGTAGAAATTTAGTTACAATAGCTGTAAATTTTACAAATCCATTAAATTCATTTGCATAATAACGAAGTCAGAATAAAGTATTATCTGATTCCAGGGCTAATGATTTTTCTCCTCCAAGATTTACTGTTTGACCCTTCATCTGAGGCTATTACTGTTTGTATTCAGGTTCTTGGCACCAGAAAAGATAGCTATCAAGGCAGTTGCAGAGAGATTTAGTTTTGGGTCTTAACCTCCTGTTACTTGAGCCAACAACAAATGTTCAACTTGCTTCAACCCCACAGAACTGTACCCTGAAAGATCAACACAGAAAAAAGAGATGCATGAAGAGATACATTAGAGGAAAGAGAAACAGCAAGGTTCCTTGGGTGTTTGAAATATATATGTTTTAGAGTATTGCTTTAATTCTAGATTTGCACATACAGATGGGATGAAAAAAAGATTCTTTGGAGAGTTCTTTTCTTTATTAAAGTAATTAAACCAGAACATGGGCTTTCACTTTAGGTTTTCAACTCTGAACTTCTTAGTGTTTTCTCATTACTGTGAAGGTTGCACATCTGCCCTCTGTCAATATTCTCTCACAATCCCTTTGTATTCTTTCGTATCTTCTGACCTTTCGTTCAAAAACTGGCCTGTAATGCAGCAATGCTGAATTCAGGGGACATATCTTTAAAATCTGGGAATCTTCAAGTGTAAGTGGGGATATGTGGCCAAAAATGTCCAAAACAAAATGTACACAAGATAGACACTAGTGCTGGTACCCAGTATGTAATCAAAGATTACTTTCTTAACAATGAGTTCTTTGTAAGTATGATGATTTCTTGTTTTCTTAACAGAACGTGTTCACTCAATGTGCTTGGGTTAGGTATGGTCTGTGCAGAGACCAGATGGAGTGGTGAGGTCTTCTCTTTCCCTAACTCTGTATGTGAATCTTCTGGTCCCAGTTCCTCCACTCTTGCTCCTTTCCCCCAGATGCAACCTTCGAGCTCACATGGTGCTGAGGTTGAGACGTGTAAACCAAAGGGAAAAACAGATGAAAGTGCATTCCGGACAGAAGCCTTCTGTCTTGAAATTCTACCTTGAAATTATCAAAACTGTAGGACAACAGGGCAAGGCCAGTACAGCTGCTGAGGTAATCCACTTGCTTTGAGGCTGTGCCGATCAGAAATATCCTAACCTTTGCCACTTTTCTGCACACTCCCAAATAGCAATTAGTGTACAATACCAGCATCTTTAGCAAGGTGAGATGAACCTGAAAATATGCCACTTAGGAGGTAAGCATTTTGGGGCCAGATTACCTTTGAACACTGGGAATGACAAATTAATCTGGTTGTGCGAGAGGGCCTGTGATCCTTGAGGTCTGGGCTAGATTTTATCCCAGATTTCTTAGACTAATGTAGTTCCTATGTTCCTTTCCCATGACTTTTCTATTTTTGATGTTATCTAAGCATATGTGGCATACTTTCCCATTCAGAACTAAGGGTGCATAGTTCATTAAGTGGGGTCTTATATTTTAGCTACATGACATACTTTATGATTGTCATGGCTACTTAAAGCACATGGGGATACTGTGGGAGGGAAAGAAAGCTCTTGGTGAGGAGCATTGGGGAAGTTGCTTTTATTAGATATGGACATTTGCCAGCAGCTTGACTAGCGGTGACTGTTGTTTTCATTTGTTGAAAGGTTTTTGTCATCTAGTCCAACTCCCCTGCAATGAACAGGGACACCTACAGCTTGATCAGGTTGTCTCCAGGGATGGGGCAATCCACCCCCTCTCTGGACAGCCCATTCCAGTGCCTCACCACCCTTAATGCAAAGAACTTCTTCCTTATATCCAACCTAAATCTTCCCTGTTATAGTTTGAAATCATTTCCCCTTGTCCTGTCACAACAGACCCTGCTGAAGAGTCTGTTCCCCTCTTTCTTACAGCCCCCGTTTAGATACTGAAAGGATTGTGCGTTGTTATGGATTTTTGCCTTCAAGAAGGTGATTATTTCAATACTACAGCATAACATTTTCAGATTATGCTTTTCTTACTGTATTAATTTTTGGCTCCATTAGCCTTAAGCACATCAGATTCAAAGTTGCTACAAATGGTGGTTAAATCAAAGCTTTAGTTCCAAGCATCACATTGGCAAAGCACTCAATGTTGTTTCTAAACAGAGTGGCCCAGAGCAGAACAGGAGGATGTAAGTGTAGGACTGCTGGACCTCTGCTTTGCCCATGTGCTTGGATAACTCAAAACATAGTGGTTTTATGGGGAGGCACGAGAAGGGTATTTCAGTTTTGACTTGCTGTTACTATTCTGAGTATCCACCGCTTGTATTGGAGAGCAGTGACCAGTTCAGACACAGGCATGCAGCTGGTTACCGCAGAAAGCTTCCCTCTGGCCCTCTGAACAAATAATTTATGGATGAAGAAAGAGGCAGAGGGTGGATAAAGGAAACCAAAAGGAGCAGAGGGACGCAGCCAGTTATTTACATCTGCAATGATAAGCGGAGGTCACAGAGCCACAGTTTTGTAAACACTGTGAATCAAATCTCAGAGAGCTTTGGAATTCGATTGTTGCTTTGGCAGGAAACAACATTGCTGGAGCATCAAGTTATTAAATCAGTCCCTGACAGCACTAGGCAAGTAGGAAACACAGGCAGTCATCTCGTCACATTAGACGAGGAGCTAAAGAAAGTGAAGGAATTGAAGGAAGCTCCTAAAGATGTAACACGTGCAGGAGACAACTACTGTGCTTATAAAAAAAGATTTCACTCAAAATGAGCTCTCTGTGTACAAACTTGCAGTGACCACTTATTCTACACTTGAACACGTGATTAGTACCGGTCATATTTCTGGGGGCCACAGTTTCTGCCTCCCTTTAGACCTCTAGATTTTTTAGCTTGACAGTACTGCTTTAGCCAAGGGTGTATCAAAGCAAACAGCAAATTCTGCACAGCACCTTCCTCTAGATTTGCTCCTGAATGCACTAACATCCCTTTGGGTGGGTATGTTGGTGGAACTGGCATCTACTTTCATCCCCGTTCCTTGTGGTTGAGCAGATAACAAAGGGAACTTCCTGAATTACAGGCCCATGAGTTCTGCCTGTGACTCCCCATCTCTCATGTGATTTCCGGCCTGATACTCTTCTCTGTTTCCTTCTCCCAAAAATGCACTCCTCTTTGTGACACTTTGGGGCTGATGAGTCCATGTTTGGTACTGAATGTAACAGGAATACCTGGTACGTGGGAAACAACAACAGAGGGGACCATGGATCTGCTCTGATGTGCTGAGGATGTTTTCTGTCTGAGCTTTATAACAGCACAGCCCACATTGCTAGTATTTCCACCTCCAAGAATATCTCTGAATTAGCTACATAGGAAGAATAATAATTTTCTTTCTATGCAGGCAAAAGAAATTAAAAATATTACAAACAGTATTTCCTACGAACACTCAAAGAGTTTTTAATGTCTTATTCATCCCAGGAATCTGTTTTGAGACAACTTAACTGGGTTGTTCAGTACTTAACTTCTGAAAAACTTGATTTCCCACTGAAGTCTGTAGGAGGCCCTGAGTCCTATGTACGTACTTTATTGTCATTAATTTCAGTAAAGATTAAATGTTTTCATAGAATCATTAAGGTTGGAAAAGACCTCTAAGATCACCATGTCCAACCATCAACCCACTCCCACCGTGCCCACTCACCACGTCCCTCAGTGCCACATCTCCAAAACACCTCCAGGGATGGTGACCCCACCACCTCCATGGGCAGCCTGTGCCACTGCCTCACCACTCTTTTGGAGAAGATATCCAACCTGAACCTCCCCTGCCACAACTTGAGGCCATTCCCTCTTGTCCTATTGATGTTACCTGGGAGAAGAGGCCGACCCCTACCTCACTACAACCTCCTTTCAGGCAGTTACGGAGGGCAATAAGGTCTCCCCTGAGCCTCCTCTTCTCCAGGCTGAACAACCCCGCTTCCCACAGCTGCTTCCCATAAGACTTGTGCTCCAGACTCTTCACAGCTTTGCTGACCTTCTCCGGACACACTCCAGGGCCTCAATGTCTTTTAATGTTTCTGAGATTCTGAGCTTTGTGTCCTGTTTGTGTTTTACACACCTTTGAGTGAAAAGTCACTTCTCTTCCATTGTGAAAGCAAACAGAACGGAAGCACAGAAATCATGGTATGCTAACCTACCCCAGAATCAGCACGTGGCAATGTGGGCAGTCTGCATGGGGACCAGTGCAGCAGAAGGACCGCGGTGACCAGTGTTGGTGGGAGGAGCAGGGGCGGGGGGTATCCCATAGCATAGTCAGTTTGCTGTGGGGTGCAGGTTTTCCAGCATACTCTGGGCATTGCACAGCAGGGGATGCCACATATTGACCCTAAAGCAGCGTTCAAATGGAGTCTTTGGGGAGAGAAACAGAAATAAGAAAATTTTAGCTCTCAGACTGAAGAATGTGCTTTTAGAGAAAGAACTTGAAGAGAGTTTTCAGCATGGGGAGTTATATTTTATAACAGCAGTCTTTTAAAATAGGCATTTAGAGATAGTTTTTAAGAGTGTTTTTTTGATGGAAGAAGAAAGAGCTGTGACTCCAGGATAACTTAATGATAACCCTTCCTCATTAGCTGACAGGTGCTGATTTATCTTTCTCTGCTGCGCTCACTGATTATATTTTGGGACAGAGCTGAATGTCTGGGTTTGTAAAATACAGGCTTAGGATGTTGCTGAGTTGCTGGATTTGTTCTTTTATTCTGATTTGATGAAAAACAAAGTAGTTGCTGAAGAAACAGAGTAGTTTGGGAACCATTTCATAAACTTTTTTTCTTGTATAAAAATATATATATATATATTTCAAATTCAAAGCTTTGAGTTGGTTGAAATTATGTCCTCGTGCTAAAAAGGGCCCGGGGTGTTTTTCAAAACTGCCAACGCATTAGTGCAAGATTTTGAAAATGGAGAAAGTCCTGTCTTGTGTTTCAAAATAATATTGCTTGAAAGTGCAGGTTAATGAGAGCAGATCAGAGGAAATTTAGGAAATTTATTGAAAACAACATGTTCAAAATTACCTGAATAAAATATTCTGTGCCTTGCATAAGCTTGGGCCATTTTGATTAACTTTTTATTCAGATTAAGATGGTGCATAATGGTTTATAGATTTTGCCTTTTCCTCACAGCTTGGAATAAGACCTATTTACAAAAAGTTTTAAAGCTTCTCTCATTAAGTAGACCAATTCCCACTGGCCCTATTAAAATGAACGAACACTGAAATGAAACCAACAATGAAGTCCCATTGTTTGTCTATATATCTACAGCCGCAGGAGATAGGTTAGAGAGAGATGGAGGGGGAGAGAGGAATGAACATAGGTGTACTCTGGACCCGATACAACATAAATCAATTTAAACTGCATGGAAGCTTTGCTTTGTAGCAGATCAAGGGAACAGCGAACAGGCCTGAAAACCTGAACTACAGCTCATAGAAAACTGCTGAATTTGCCAAATCATCTGCTGTTTTCCTAGCCCATAATGCACAGTGGTGCTTTGTCTGCATCCTGAATGGGGCTGCTTGCTCTAAAGGGCTGATGGATTTAGATGAATGAATTGATAAGTTCTGGTTCTGGTGCTGTGCAGAAACAAAGCCACTGAAACACAGGTTCAGTGTCATGGAATGAGAGTGGTACTTGGTGAGGTTGAGCAGGGCAGCTGGGCTCCTGTCCAAAGCCTGTGAAATACATAGAAAGGCCCCACTGACTGCAGTGCTCATGCTAAGAACTGAAGTTGCGATATATGAGGGTTTCTAATAGGGTTCTCTCTCTTTGTGGAGCGTATCATGCCCCATCCCTGGAGGTGCTCTAGGCCAGGTTGGATGGATCCTGGGCAGCTTGAGCTGGTGGGGGGCAACCAGCCCATGGCAGGGGTTGGGGCTGAGTGGGCTTTGAGGTTCCTTACAACTGAAATCATTCTATGATTCTCTGATATTAGTGATTCTTCAGCCTCACTACACAATAGATCTTATTTCAAGATGATCCTCTTTTTTTTTTTTTTTTTTTTTCCAGATGCTTCTGCTCTGAGCTGCACTTGCACTGCGTAATGCCCTTCTCTGTAGTGTTTATGGAGAACTTTGTGCAAATATTTTTTTACGTTACACCTTGAACAGGCTC
This sequence comes from Pavo muticus, assembly GCA_016647715.1. Lineage (NCBI taxonomy): Eukaryota > Metazoa > Chordata > Aves > Galliformes > Phasianidae > Pavo > Pavo muticus. Next base: position 1,202,052 of record JACDJE010000400.1, on the reverse strand, counting down.
GGATTCCTACTCTAGGTCTGCAATTCGCTGTCCGATGTACCTCTACCCCCAGCTCTGCAAAGCGAAGTATGGATTACCACGCAGATCCTCTGGGCTTTGGAAGCCGAAGAAACCCATTCTTGGAGGGTTTCCTGACCTCGGGGAGAAAGCCAGGGGAATAACCCGCCCCGAAGGGCCCCATCCTCCTTTCCCACACCAGCTTTCCCCAGTAGATGGCAGCCGGAACCCGCACACTGCTGCTCGGCACCGAGTGGCAATGCATCTCAATTTTCCTCGCCGAAGTGATTTTTAGTTAACGCACACCCTATGTTTTCATTTATGCTGGCTAAATGAGGTTACTTTGACCTTGATTAATAAAATGTATAATCATTTTGGAAATATTTGAAGCCGGAGACCTGCCAACTGATCCCCCTCCCCTCGAGTGCGCAGTGATCGATACAACAAAATCTAAATTGCAAATCACATGGTGCATTGCATGGCACGTCTCCCTCCCAGCCACCCTGCCTGCCTCCCCCGCATAATCTATCCGTTCCGGAGGTGATTTGCGGTTGTCAGAAGGGGGGGAGGAAGGAACAAGGCAAACGTGCCCTTGCTTGTTACTTTTCAAGAACAAGTAATGCGACAAATCGCCGCCGCCATCACTCATGGCATTAATCAGAAGCTGCCACGAGGCGTCACTCCGCTGCGGACCAGCCCAGGGCCGAGCGGGGACGTTTCTGCTCGTTTCGAAACAGCCGCGGGACGGGGCGGCGGGCGGGAGCTGCGGGACGCGCTGCGCCGGCAGGGGGCGCTGCTGCATTAGGACATGTGCGGACAGCCTGTCCTTGTTCCTTCTTCCTTTCCTTTTTCTTTTTTCCTTTTTCCTTTTTTCCTTCTTTCCTTTCCTTTTTTCCCTTTTCCCTTTTCCCTTTTCCTTTTTTTTCTTTTTCCTTTTTCCTTTTTCCTTACCTTGCCTTTCTTGCCTCACTTCACCTCACCTCACTCAGCCTTGTCTTTCCTCACCTTACCTTTCCCTTGCCTTGCCTCGCTTTGTCTTGCTTTGCCCCACCTTGCCTCGCCTTGCCTTTCCTTGCCTTCCTTTTTTTTTTTTTTTTTTTTCCTCAGGTTACCTTGCCTTTATTGCCTCACCTCACCCTGCCTTGCCTTACCTCTTCTTGCCCTGCCTTGCCTTGCCTTTCCCTTGCCCCGCCCCGCCCTGCCTTTTGCCTTGCGTTTTACGTACCCTACCCTACCCTACCCTGTCCTGTCCTGTCCTGTCCTATCCTATCCTATCCTATCCTATCCTATCCTATTCTATCCTATCCTATCCTATGCTATCCCATCCTTCCCCTATGCCTTCCCCTATGCCTTCCCCTATGCCTTCCACTATGCCTTCCACTATGCCTTCCCCTTTTCCCTTTCCCTTTCCCTTTCTCTTCCCTTTCCTTCCCCTCTTCCCCACTTCCACTCTACTACACATTTTTTTCCTTCCTTCCTTCCTTCCTTCCTTCCTTCCTTCCTTCCTTCCTTCCTTCCTTCCTTCCTTCCTTCCTTCCTTCCTTCCTTCCTTCCTTCCTTCCTTCCTTCCTTCCTTCCTTCCTTCCTTCCTTCCTTCCTTCTAAATAAAATGTGATATATTCATGTTTTGTGTGGAGGGAAGCAATGACAACCCATTTACTCCCTTCCTCCCTTCCTCCCTTCCTTCTAAACAAAATGTGATATATTCATGTTTTGTGTGAAGGGAAGAAATGACAACCCCTTACTAAATTGTCAGTATTTTGCCATTGGTATATGTTTAATATAGGATTTCAGTTATTCTGTGGGAAAGTTACATATCTGTAGAACATGTTAACTGCTCCTATTTAGTCTGTTGAATCCATCCTGTTCTTCTACAGAAATCAACTGTCCCCTTAGCTAAATGTTGAGGGTATCCTCTAAAGGAGCACCTACAGATGGGGTTTGCTGTTAGTGTTCCAGGATACGTTTTCTGCAATACTGCTGTGGTTTTGTCATCTCTGTGCTTCTGTTGCAAGCATTTGAAGGCAATTAACTTATCTGTGAAGCACTTTGGCACGTTTCTAACTCCAAGTACACAAGTAGCCATGCTGAAGTGAACAATTCTATTCAAGCACTTGAGGTTAATCATGCTTACTTGCTTGGCTCTGTCTTTAGTCACTACATCATGAAGCATGCAAAGGAGCTGCAAGAAGTATGTGAGCAAATGTGAGCGCAGAGAGCCCAGGCTGAGCTCAGCCGCAGGAAGATGACTGTGAGAGCTCTGAGCTGGGGATCCCAGCACTATGGCAGTGCTGATCCCAGCTGTCTGTGTGGAGATCAATGGTGCTGTGCTACTGGAGGGGCCATCACTGTGTGTTGTAAATCCACTGTTATGCTGTATGTAGATGCCGAGGAGTCTGCAAGATGCTTTATCAGAACCTGGATGTGAACCAGTGTCCAAACTTCAGCATGGGATCTGCTGCCCGCATACATTTCCCCTACAGCTTCATCAGACTTCGTGTAAGCTGATCTGAGCATAAGTCGTCCAACATTGATTTAAAAGGATAATCTCTACAAAAGTATTGACCTCTGCATATGAAAGAGCTACAAAGAGCAGCAGAGACCTCGCTTTGTGAAACCAGCTCCCAGCATCTCATCGTCTGAGCCCAGCCCGTGTAGTGCATTGTGTAGAGCCACCACCACCCGCCTGAACGTAGGGTCACTGGTTTGCAAAGCAGTAACATAAACTGAGGTGTTAATATGCTCAAATCTTGATGATATGTCAGTGTTATCCCAGGCTGGGGGCTAGTAAAAAGGAAAGAATATAAAGTGTTAATAAGGCAACATGGTATGCAGGGAATAACAATGTTTTATGCATGATATCTATGTTTGGTGTTAAAGAACAGAGTACTGAATACACTGTAGAAGCAGACAACCAGGAAAGAGCAAGAAAAATCTGCTGTGAACAGAACATGAAGATCCTCACCTAGATGCTAGGACCGGTAAGCCATGGTAAGGTACACCCCCTCCTCAGTCATTTGAAGGTAGTATTTGGGCTTTAACAGCTTCAACAATAACAGAAAATATTTCCATTATAACCGTAACTTAATCATCCATCTCAGTCTAACTCAGTCCTGTTAAATGGTTGGTCTGAGAAATGGAGGCAGAATCAAACAGACTTCACCCATTATCTTGGATGCTCTTGAGTTAGTCAGAGGCAAACATCTGGCAAGCATCACTCAACTTGTGTTACTGGAAAGCTATTTATCGCCTATTGTTTTCCAATACAGTAAAATTAGCTCCTAAGGTAAATTAGAAACAGACTTGAAATATTTTCCTTTGTATTTGCACATTCAAAAAAAAACCCCACAACCCAAATACTTTGTATTTTTATCAGAGGTATTTTTAGCAAGGGATTGAGTGCAGTCTTCTCATTCAAATGGGAGGCCTGGAACTCTCAAGCCTCACCTTCCCCTCCCTCTGCTTCAATTTTGGGCCAAATATTTTGTTTTAAAATTGCTGTCAGATTATTTTCTCTTTTACACAGCTGAGAAGCCAAGCCAAACCCCAAAGGGACTTAATTTCAGTGATGTGCGAAGTGACCAGAGGCTTTTTTCCTTAATTTCAGGATAGTAAAATATGTAAATTGGCCAGAACATTCCGGAGAGTTTCCTTTGGGAGTTCTCCTAAAGCCCGTGGTGTGTCTCACTTTCAATCCATTCCTGTCTGCAACTGCATCTGCATCTGTAGCACAGTGCTACAGCCCCTCTCCCACTCCATACTGGGTATTTTTAAACCTAACTCCAAGTACTTTGCAGAAATCTCTTTTTTTTTTCTTCTTTTTTTTTCTTTTCCTTTCTTTCTTTCTTTCTTTTCTTTTTTTCTTTTCCCTGAGCTGATCTCTGATCTGCCCAGGCTCCCTTTCTAGTCGATGGAAAAAAGGAAAAGGCATTTCTAGGGCATGAGTCATCTTACGGTAATGCACACATCTAAAATCAGGTAAAGTGCTTTTGATTTCACAGACAATGTGAAATGTTCCAGGTTTGGGGCGCTAGGAGAAGATAAGGCAGAAATAGTACGAGAATCAGAGAAATTAAGATCTCAGCAGCTATTTTCATTTCTTTCTGCAGAGGGCATGCATCTGACTGCTGCTTCCTCATGACTGTTGTGAGAATGCAATTCATTAACAACAGCTCTTTGGGCAGTGGGGTCACACTGCCCAGGTAAGTTCAGGGATATCTAGGCAGCAAAAGAGTTCAGAATGAATCATGAGACTGTACGTCAAAAATAAGATGCATTACTTTTGTGACCAAAATTAAACTAATGTCTTAAGTGACAAGAAAGTCTGCTTTTACTGATGCTGTTGCCACTCAGTTCCTCTGACAGGTATAGAGCCAAGACAGCCCATTTTCCCAAGCCATGGGCAATCAGAGAAAATGCTGCTCTTAGACCTGCAGATTCTCTGTTGCATACACAGTACTGGCAGTATGTTAGCAAAGGAGCTCTCCTATCCTACAGCAGCATAAAATTTGTTTCTCTCACATCACTGAGGCAGAAGATGAAATGTGGTGGTTTGGTGAAGACACGCAACTAAGCATCATGAGATCTGTTATCTCTTTCCACCTATTCAGCAAGTCTTCACGGCTTGCATTTTCAGATATGAGTGACTGAAAATCACTTTTTACATGGGCAGAGAGTGACAGGACAAGAGGGAATGGTTTTAAACTAAAAGAGGGGAGATTTAGATATCAGGAGGAAGTTTTTTACTCAGAGGGTGGCGAGGCCCTGGCACTACTGCCCAGAGAGCTGTGCTGCCCCATCCCCGGAGGTGCTCAAGGCCAGGTTGGATGGGCTCTGGGCAGCCTGAGCTGGTGGGGAGCAACCAGCCCATGGCAGAGGTTGGGTCTGGGTGATGTTTGAGGTCCCTTCCAACCCAATCCATTCTATGATTCTATGACTAGGATTAAGTACCTAAGCCTGCAGGTGGAGAACACAGATAAATGACACTGTATATTTTTAGAGCTATTGAGTCACTGAAACTGCGTTTGAAAATTAAGCCTGTAACTCATTAATGTTTGGAACTTGTCATCAGAGCTGATGGAAGGTACTATATTAGTACTGAGAATAATTATTTCATTAAGTGTAATTATTACAGTGACAGGATTAAAAAAAGAAAAAAGAATATTCTGAAAGATATTCAGTGAAGAAACAATTTTTTGGAAGCATAGAAGGACATCACTAATCACAAAATGCCTCCACAACCTCCTCGAAGTGTTACAAAGCCGGGAAAAGACAGCTCAGCTAAACCTGGGCTGCTTCCTGCAGGTCTGGTTTTATTACAGTCCCAGCTAACTCATCCACTGAGAATCTCACTTTACTGGCCCACCTTGTAAAGCTGCTGCATGCGGATCACAAACCGTCCCAGATCACATCTCAGTTGTTCTTAATGTGCATTTTGGCTGGCACGGGGGACTGCGCTAATTGGGTAAGTATGTTCTGGTGTCTGGCCACCAGCTGCCAGACACAACAACGCACAGCGCTGCCTTAATGCTGTTTGTTACAATCAGTTAATTTGTCTGGATTATGAACTCTTCTGCCATCGGGAAGAAAAAAGCACTTTACGGCTATTGCAATCCGTCTACTCTGCCTTCCCCTGTCAAAAGTCTAATTTGCAATTAGGAATTTCAGCAGCACTTTCATGTGCTCAGAAAGCAGTGGAGCAAAGCATCCAGAGAGATTTATTTCCCATTGAAGTAGAGGTATCGGCAATTCCCAAGAAGTCAGTCTTTACCAGAAGTTAGTAAATTGTTAGCATTGTTGTCTTTTATGGAGCTATAAATGTGCACAGAGCTGAGCTGTTTCACCCTGAGTCATGCGGCCAGAGCCCAGTGGTGGGGCAGGATGCAGGACTGGGAACGCGCTCTCTGCTGATCTGATAAAAGCTGTGGGTATGAAGAATGTCATTCCTACGGGGCTGGCGTAGCTCTGCCTCTGCTTGTGCAGCTGTCCCCTTGCTCTTGAGGTTTCTCCCAGGTAACAGTGGTAGGACAAGTAACAGCCTCAAGTTGCCCTTAGGGAGGGTCATGTTGGGCATTAGGAAGAATATCTTCTCAGCAAGAGTGGTGAGGCAGTGGCACGGGCTGCCCAGGGAGGTGGAGTAGTCACCGTCCCTGGAGGTGTTCATGAACTGTGGAGATGTGGCACTGAGGGACGTAGTGAGTGGGCATGGTGAGGTGGGTTTGGGTTGGACTGGGTGATCTTAATGGTCTTGTCCAACCTTAATGATTCTATGATTCTATGATTATGAACCTGATGGCTTGGCATCCTTATTTGTTAAGACCCTAGTTCAGGAAGTGCTGAATAATCTCCTGGAAAAGCGCTGAATTTCTATGCTTACCATTTATTTATTCTGAAATCGAAAATAACTTTGGAATTATGGCCTTTGTTAGCTCTGTTACTATTGTTGATAAACCCAGATTCCTTCTAAATGACATATCCATACTTCTAATACTGTAGTTTTACAGTGAAATCCTGGGGTCGTTTTTTCTAAGGGGTTTCAATCCAATTGGTAATTACTGAAATATTCTGTAAACAAAGACAACGGGTACTGCACGAACACAAGGTAGGAATCATGTGCTCACATGTCCTGGTTGTAACCATCCCTTTCTGAATTAGTTGCCCAGACCTCTTACAGATGCTTACTCTGTAGATACCTAAAATTGAGTGAAATGAGTATCATAGTGAATATGTTTTAGGGCAAAATGTCAGCATCCTTCTTTTCAGGTTACAGGGCAGCTACAGTGAAGTTAATCCCCAGAGCAGGTTTAGACAATTGCATGCCTGCAATGACCACTGGCTGACCACCATGATCTGTGTATACAGAACAGGACCTTCAGTGCCATCCTGTGTTTGCATTCCTGCAGGCTATATTTTATTCTAGGATCACAAATGATTTAATCTACACAGGAAATCTATTTATCACTATAAACTAGAGATAACCCAAAGCAAACCTAACCGCTGGACATTTGCTACTCCAGTTAAATAAAACAAGCAAATTACTGACTTAGGCCAGGGTGAACCCTAACAAACCCTGAGACCCTCTGCTGTCAGGTCAATAAAAAACATGTGACCTTTTTTACTTGTAATGGCAAAAAATTCATATTTCCTAGGCTACACAAACTAGTATCTAGAAACTGTTTGGCTGTGTTTGCACAGCACTGTGCCTCATCTGTTCTGCTCCAGAAGTTGCATAGCTGTATTGACACTGCTGTGCTAATACAGCTATGCAATTGCTGAGCGTTTAGCTTGCGTATGTCCATCTCAGCACACCAACAGAGAGAGCTTCCATCTGTCTCCATCCGTCTTGAGAGGCAGGTCTGCCAGTCCTGGGTAAAAATGCAAGCAAGTTAGTGGACAAATATTCTTGAAGTGCTTCTTATAGTGATGACTTTAGTGTTTTAAAAAGCCATCCAAGTCACTTTAAATGCCTGGATATTCAGGAACAGCTGAGCATCCAATGTTCTGAGCGCTGGTCACCTTGAAAGTGGTTTTGGTCAGGCACTGAGTAAGTGATGCACCCACGCCACGCCACTGAGTAAGTGGACCACTAGTCCATTAATAACATCCCAAATATTAGTTGTGCTTCCAGTTGTTCATTAGCAGAAATCAAGGAGCCATTAACAAAATTAGTTGCATGTTCTTTAGTCATTATAATTCCCAATGTCCTGGCATGATATTTTTAAATGCAATTTTAGGATTGCTGTACTGACAAATTGGAACCTTCTTATTGTTTAAATGACTCACAACCACCAATTAGAACAGATGCATCCTTTTATCCAGGTTAACTACCATTTTTGAGTATTTCACAGTCCACTTAATCTTCTGTTAGAGTTCCCTGAATGATCCCCCCCTCACATTTCTTCCTGTCCAGCAGATTGCTTTTAGAAACGTTTTCACACCATAGCAGGAGGTAAAAGTATGTCTGATAATCCTTTAAGGTGAATTATAATCTTCTGGGAAGAAGAGTTTACATTCATTTAAAGGACAAAATATCATCAAATTCAACAGCCACAGAAAAGTAGCAGCCACCTGACCACCTACAGATATCTATACTAAAGGGACTGCTAGTTTAATTTGCACTAATAGGGTTCATTTGAATACATACATGTCTCTTTCAGGTCAATTTGGAGGAATGGTGACTTCTAGGGTTAGAGTCATCATATTGCAAAAAGGGCTTCTAAAACAAATAGGCGAATCACACTCTACGTCTTCTTTTTCTTTTCCCCTTACTATCATGGGAGGTTAAGATGGCTTGCTTATAGATCTCTACTTTATTGACATTTGAAATAAATATCACTGAGATGTGTGGACATGGCACTAAAGGACATAGTTTAGTGGTGTGACTTGGAAGGTCAAGCTGACAGTTGGACTTGATGATCTTAAGGCCTTTTCCAACCTGAATTATTCTGTGATTCCATTAATCCTATATGCATGCTACAAGTACTGCCTCAAAGCTAGAATTGCCTGTAACGAATATGGAAGTCTCACAAAATATTGAACACATATGACAACGAAGCTGTGGTATAAAACTTCACTTTACAAGATTAAATCAGATCAAATCCATCACAGACACATGGTAAAAAGACAGAACTGAAGCAAATCCATCCACCAATTCAAATATAATGCTTTTTCCTTTTGAAGGGATGTCTTTGTGCCAGTGGACTCCTCCAGAGCAGAAATGATATCATTCTCTTTTTACGATGGACCGACTATTGACTGTCTTTTGCAAGTAGCAAGGTGCTGATGTAAGTCACATATCATTTTTTTCTAAAATGACAGAAATACAATCATATGCTCTTGTTTGATGCAGATCAAATTTCTACTGTTCGGTAATGCACGTATCTGGTATCAGTGAAGGTGGAACCAAGGGTGTGCTGTATGGGCTTTTATTCCTGACAGTGACATAACAGCTGTCTGCCTCATCTCTTGACTGATCTGTGCCGGCAGACCCAATTTGGAAGAGGAAAGAAGCCTTATCAAGCACAGACATATTTCTGTTCATTGATTATAGTTACCTGCCGTATGCTCATTTGTGCTGTCTGACAGAAACTTTCACCCCAAGGAGAGCTGCCTTCAGACAGTAGGTAAGGAATGGGACTAACATGCTGGCATCTTCCAGTGCTGATGCTGGTGCCATGACAAGCTTCATACTCTTGGACAGCCCCTCGTTTGAAAGCCTTATTGTCTTGATAAATGTTTCTAGCTCATGTTAAATGGTCTGTGAGCTTGATCCAGATGGCCTGCTGGATAGAGCTTTGAGATCAAATGCTGCTGACACTTGAGCCAGTAATGTTCATGAGCTACTGCATCTGGAATCAAAACTGTAATTCTCTTGTTAATCAAAACAAGCCTATGTTAGTTTGTGGTGGTTTTGCAGAATGACTTGGTTTACTCTAACCAAAAGAGAGCTGCTTGTGTGCATTAACTTAAGATAATTGATGCAGAAAAGACAAATCATCAGAAAATATTCTCCCTTCCTCCCCGATTTTCCTTTGCACTCACAGAAGTACCCGTGCCAACACTGAAGCTGAAGGAGTTCCCTATAAATGGTTGGTTCAATTTCTCATGAATGTTGGAGCAGATTTCCCAAGGTTATATACATTTTAAAATCTATTGGGAGATTTTTATTGAGACAGAATAATAAGACAACATATTTGAAAATAAAAGAAAAAAGAAGAAAAAGAAGAAAAAGAAAAGAAAAAGAAGAATATAAAATTAGGCCAGGAGAGCCAGTGTTGTTTACAGACAGATATAATTTGTTTTGATTAAAGCGAAAAATGTTAGACAGAGCTTTGGACAAAACTCAGAATCCTCCTGAGCCTCCTCATCTCCAGGCTGAACAGTCCCAACTCTCTCAGCCCCTCTTCATGGGAGAGGTGCTTCAGTCCCTTCACATCTTGGTGGCCTTCTGTTGGACTCTCTCCAGTATATCTGGATCTCTCTGGTACTGGAGCACTCAGAAATGGACACAGGACTCCAGGTACAACCTCAGCAATGCTGAATAGAGGGGAAGGATCGCCTCCCTTGACCTGCTTGTGACACTTCATCTAAAGCAGCCCAGATAAGGGCATATTGAGGACTCATGTTCAACTTGGTGCCCACCAGGACCCCCAGACCAATTTCTGCAGAGCAGCTTTCCAGCTGGGTGCCCCCACATGTCCTGGTGCCTGGGGTTTTTCCTCCCCAGGTGCAGAGCTCTGCAGCTTCCTTTGTTGATCTATCCTTCCCTTTTTCAAATTACTTAAGCAATAAGGTTCTCATCCTTTCCCTTGTGGAAATTACTGCATAATTTAATATATCTCACTGTTTAAAAGTCTTTTCTCACCATTCTGGCAAGACATTAATTTCACAACTAACACTATCGGCAGCGGCTTCAGGATGAAATGGAAAGATGAGATAAAATAGGAACTGTGAGAAGAGAAAATTGTTTCTTAATTTTGCTGTAGGCAATCTCTCTGCTTATTTCTTCTCTAAGCAGAAGGAGATTAACCTATGCCCACTTCTTTTTCAGATACAGAAAAGGTACATTTTTAAATGAGCCTGTAATGATTCTCCATTTGCTTACCTACAGACATTACCGTTGTCAGCTAAATATCCAACTTGTGACAACAGGAACAGAATGAAGTTGTTTAATACTTAAAATAATAGCCTTCATCTAGGTAACCAAAGAAGAAAATTCTCTACCAGCAATGGTAGTATGGCAGAGTCTTGTATTGCAACCGCAACTGATTGCAATCAGGCTTTGCAATCCTGAAACAGCAAGGTTACACATTAAATAGCACATAAAATGCACAGTACAAAGCTTGTGCTTTACGCACCTTTCTTCCACTGGCACAGATATTGTGTTCAAACTCCTGCATGTGAATAATCCCACTAAAATCAATATTAGTTGCATACACTTTTTTTTAAATAGGTGTTCCTGAAATGGGGCTACAACCTTGTGTGATCAAACTCTCAAGGCAAATTTTGCTCTTTTAAGAGGGAATTTGCCTTTATTGACCTCAACAGAAAAGTAAAAGAGTGATACTGGACACTTTGACTCTATTGTTTCCCAGAAACACAGATTAGTGGTCTGGTCAAAAATACCTACAGCCATTTGCTTCTCTGAGCTTAAATAAACCACAGGATCACCACGAGTATTCCCAGAGGTTGGATAATGAGATTAAATCTTAGTGTTTTGGGAGCATCCATCAATAATGAACAACAATCTTCATAGTTTCAGATTTCCTCCATCCCTAGGTAGCCATTCATCCACTTTGATTCTTCAGAGAAAGTTCTTCTTTCTCCCATTTATTTTCTTCCTTTGGTCTAGAGTGTTTCCATTAAGCTAGAGTGAGAATGGTTTCTAAGCTACAGATAAAGATTTTAATGTGTGCTATCCCACTGCAAGGGTAGTATCTGTGGACGACATTAGAAAACCTGGGGTGGTGGTTAGGGACATCTGTGCAAAGGACTTGGCTGGGCAGCAAGGAAGAGGTCTGTCTCTCAGCCTGGCCTCACTACTACGCTCTGGTTCTTTCTCTAGCTGGAAAGAGAGAGAGCTTCCCAACTTTAAAAGTAACTTGTCATGCTGAGAGATTGATGATATGAACAAGGAACAGGCACAGAAGGAATGGAAAAATTTTTCTTAGGAGCCCAGAAGAGACCATGTTATTTATTATAACTCAGCAAGCTTGCTGGACTAAGAGCAGGCCTGGAGAAAAATAATTACCCTGCAAGGAAAGAACAAGGGAGAATTCTACCCCAAAGTTCTTATTTATTTATGTATTTAGCTCCGTTGCCCAGTGGATCTAGGTTTCCTCCTAGCTGGAATATTTACAATCCCATTGGGTCTGTTCATGTGAATCCATAAATCCAAATTTAAGTACGTGTGTAGTGTTAATTGTGATCGAATTCAACATTTGATCTAAATTATTACATGAAGAGAGTACTCACATGATATTTTAAAATATTATTCAAGACAGTTCAGTCTCATCCTTAAGAAAAGATATGTAAGACCATCAAGTTTGTGAATCTGTATTTGGTGAAATACTGCACTCCAGAAAGCCAACTAACTGTACACTAGGCTGCATCAATAGAGGGATGGTCCTCCTCTGCTCTGCGGCCTTCATGAGGAGCCATCTGGAGTACTGAGCCCAGGCCTGGAGCCCCATTACGGGAATGATGTGGAGCTGGAAGAGGTCCACGAGCAGGATCAGAGGGCTTCAGCATTTCTCCTACGAAGAAAGGTTGAGGGAACTGGGTTTGTTCAGCCTGGAGAAGAGAAGGCTCCAGGAGGTCTTCAGTGTGTCCTTCCAGTACTTAAAGGGGACATAGAAACAGGAGGGAGATGAACTTTTTTACATGGTCTGATAGTGATAGGACGAAGGGGAATAGCTTTACACTAAAAGAGGGGAGATTTAGGTTAGATGTCAGGTGGGAATATTTTACTTAGAGGGCGATAAGGCACTGGCACAGATAGCCCAGAGAGGCTGTAGCAACCCCATCCCTGGAGGTACTCAAGGCCAGGTTGGATGGGGCCCTGGGCAGCTTGAGCTGGTGGGATGTAGATGATCTTTAAAGTCCCTTACAACCTCAAACATTCATTGATTCTATGATTTTATGATCGGGTCTCTTCTCTTAAAGGAAAAGGCACAGAAAAGTACATCCTAAAGCATCATTACAGTGTGGTTTGTTGGTTCAGTCTCGAGCATATATGTGTATGACATCAGTGCCTCAACAGACGTAAACAGGCTTAGCCCTTCTGAGTCATTAGGATAATACCAATCTGTGTCAGATGTGAATCTTTCTCAAAAACTGTAAGATAACTCAATTCTATATCTCGGGAGAGAGATTTAATGTTCCTCACACTCCTAGTGCACTGTCAGCAACAAAGGATATTCCTGTAGCACAGCTACATTAACTTCTACCGTGTTTAAGTATATTGCTTCTCTAATATTCAGCTTTGCTAACTGTGGAAGCTTGTGCCTGGAGAAGAGAATTGCTAGTGGAAGGAACTACTCAGCTAGTAAAAAGTAAGTATTACCTTAAAATTGGAACCAGACTTATTATCTGGTAGGAAATTCGACAGCTATGAAATGTGCTCTCACTTCCACGCTGGAAAGAAAATAAGTGAAAACTGAAATTTAATGTCAACGAATCCATGACATTGGTTTGTTTATTTAAGTTTTAATATATAGACTATTTTTATGGTGTGAAAACCTTTTGACGCAATTATTTCAAATAATACATTGAAGTATTGTTCCTCTTTTTCATAGCAAGAATTCAAATCTGTTGGGGAGTTCTTTCAAACTGTGTTGGCTTAAAACAATAAACAAGATTTTTTTGAAAGGAGAAATGCTGCATTGTTTTTTTGACTAAGAGTAATTACTTATATTTTTATTTCACACGATCTGCATTTTATTAACTTCAATTTTCAACTTCTATGTGGTTTCTCTAGAAGAAATCTTCTGCAATAGCTTCTATTTTTGTGGGGATTTTCATCTGGATGTCATAGATGGAGGCAAATGTAAAAGGTACTCGAGATATAAAATAAACATTCATTTAATTTTTATTCACTCTTGATAGGAATGCATTTATACTTCATGGTTTCTAAATTCAAATTAGTGTAATTTCTAGATCTAGATGGCTGCATTCAGGGGGAAATGACAAAAAGCATTGTCATTTGCAGTTAGATAGCAATACTTAAGAACAGCCCATTCAGCAACATATCAAAAGATCTATATTAAAAAGGAAAGCCATATAAATCTTGCCTAGGTTGCATCAATGTATGAAACTTATTTGAAATAGAAGGTAGAAACAGTAACCTATGAAAGAAGGAGATTACACTTCAGCCCAGAAAAGAAATGATAACATGATGATAGAAAGGGAAAAGCAAACTGCCTGTAACTTGAAACTATTTTTTGTTCTGTACTGAAACAGAAAACTTGGTATCTGATGTAACTGACTAAAAGAATCAGCTTATCTGATACTGAGCATGTACACTTCTCCATGGGACAGACAGAGTTCATGGAAAAAGATGCATTGCCATGTGTAAAAAGTCTTTGTCAGGGATATGGTGCTTCTGATCTTAGTATTTTATCTCTGTGAATTTTTGTACAGTTTGACTTTTATATATTGTACGTGGCATAGAACAGGGTTTCCAATGGATAGTGAAGGAGAAATGAATATCTACTGCAGTGTGATAAATGAGGTAGAGATATTTTAATATATACAGCTATTTGTGCACTTTGTGCTTTTTTACAAGTATACACGAGTGCAGAATAGCAAATAAAAATGATCGGTGTTAGCTAGAATTTCTTTACTTTAGCTCACTGGTTCATAGTAGCAAAGTTTATGATTGTTTTCCTTAGAGGCTCCCAAGATCAGTTAGCATAAAATATTTTCATGGATGGTATCACTTGGACTCGTGAGATTTGGGTTAAACTTCCAGCACAACATGATCCCGTAATTTTCCATGTATGAAACAGAGGAAACTACCAATAGCAGCAGCAGCTCAGCAATAAGAGAGCCTGCCACACACCCAAACAAGCATTAGATGACCTCTTGAGGTCTTTTGAAGTCTTATTTTCTGATTCGTTTTTTCCCCACTTCTTCCAATTGGAATGCAGTGTGTCTGATCAGTGTCTCTTATCCCGCATATACCTGACACCAACAGAACGACATCCAGCGCCAGCAAGGGGCTCCCAGCACTACTGCGCTACAAACAACGATAAAAAGAATACAGCCTTGATGTGAGTTGGTTATTGCTACTCACAAGCAATACAGCAGATTCGGAGAAACTATTTTTTATCTCCCAGGAAGAAGTTTTCACTGAGACAAGAGAGAAAGGATTATCGCTTCGCGAATAAACAACTGTGGAGAGTTTGTAGGTAAAAAAGTAGAAATTGCAAAAGGCTTTCCAGGAATCAGTGCATTTCTTTTGTTAAGGTGCTCTAAGGGGCATTGTGTTCCTCGCCATTGCCCCAGAAAAATATATTTCCCCAGCTATGGAAAAACTTGTTTTTCAACATGGTGAAGTATAGCAGTGTTTTTAGAGCTGTTATGAATCTTGGGTAAGAAACATGGGAGCTGTTCAAATATATGGCAGCTCTAGTGCAAATATCGTGATGAAAGCCACCCAAGGAGCTCATATTTTTCCTTTCTCCACAACTCTGTTCAGAAAACTCTTCAGAGCGTACCATCAGCAGCTCAGTTACAGAGCCCCAGAGCCTGATGTTGAAAGCTGCAGAAAACATCACAGGTTCCGGCTCATCCCTCGTGTAACTCTGTGGATTCAGGTGAGGTTACACCAGGAGTAGACTGAGCTGGTGATCTTCGCTGAGCCTGCTTGACTTCATGAGATCCAGCATGAGGATTTGTAATGCTGAACAGACAGCAGAAGCCAAGAAGTATAAGTGAAGTAGGGAAGTTGGAATGGGGAGGGGGAAGGAGGAAGAGAATATAGGCAGGGAGAACATCCGTATATCAGATGATTTTCAGCTGTGTCTTCCTCTTTGCCCTCTATATTTCCTCTCTCTCTCTTTTTATTTATTTTTTTTAATTCTTCTGTTCGTCTTCACCTTCTTTTCACGGTTCGGTTGTTTCAGCCTGCCTTTTCCTTGCAGTGCTTGTTCAGCTTTTTAGCACCATCATTTCAACAGCTTTTTACAGCTACACATATTAACCAAATGACTGGGACCCCCCGGGGGAGGCTATTCAGCCTTTTCACAGCCCTTGGGTAATCTCCTTTATCTAATCCCAGGGTACTCCTCCAATGCTCAGTGAGATGCAAAAAAAGTAGCTGTGAAAAAGTGGACTTCTGTAGGTCTGATACAGAGCAGGTGGAGATTTTGGGCTGTAGATCTACTTAAAAAGAATAACCCCTCTCCTTGAACTACGAGGAAATATGGACTGGACATGGGGTTACTGATGGCTGGTAACGCTGGAGAAGAGAAGGCTCCAGGGAGACCTGAGAGCGGCCTTTCGGTATCTAAAAGGGGGCTGTAAGAAAGAAGAGGACAGACTCCTTAGCAGGGTTCTGTTGTGACAGGATAAGGGGAAATGGTTTCAAACTAAAAGAGGGGAGATTTAGATTGGATAGAAGGAAGAAGTTTTTTACAATAAACGTAGTGAGGCACTGGCATAGGTTGCCCAGAGAGGAGGTGGATGCCCTTCCCTGAAGACGCTCAAGGTCAGGCTGGATGGGGCTCTTAGCACCTGATCTAGCTGTAGGTGTCCCATTTCATTGCAAGGGAGCTGGACTCAATAGCCTTTAACAGTACCTTCCAACTCAAACTATTCTATGGTCCTATAAACGTTGTGCTGTGGTGGTTACTCTTCCCCTGTTAAGCAAATTACTGTGGTGCTCAGGAATCACAGCTATGGGCTGTGAGCACTGAGCAGGGGGCAGAGATCCTCTCTCAGGGAAGGCTCTCCTGGATGAGGATTATCTGCCTGAGCACATGGGAAAACAAAGATAATGCTTTGGCAGTTCTTCTCTGGCTTTCTTTTATCAGCAGGTTTGGGTGACATTTTCAGGAGCAGATGGGAAAAGTCAAATTAGAAAGGAATTTGAGCTCACCAGTTTGCACAGGTTCTGCATTTAAGTCCTTGTGTGACTTAGGATTTATGACTGAATTATGATTTTGAAAGTAGTTTAGAGAAAATGCTTTTATAGATATCACTGTTTACCACTTGAAATCATATTTAGCAAGAGAAATCTGTTCCAAGATCAAATGAGAACTTTTTGCTTCTTTGGTGAGAGCTTTCAGAAACACAGAGCAGAAGGTGAAGGCTTCTCTGTGTCCTGTGTTGCTTTTTTTAACTGTACAAAGTTGGTGGTTGGAGCAAAAGATCTGCTCCAAGGGATAAGACAAGTGGAGGTGATCTATGCCAAGTCCAGTGGTTAAGCACACTTGAGGAAATATTATTTAATGCTATGCAAAGGGATTTGATACACAATTCCCACTGCAGGTCAGTCTCTGTGCAGTTTTTAAGAGCTTATCTTGTTTCCTCTGGGAGGAGGCAGTTTCTGATTATGCTCCTAAGGGAACAAATGAAATAGCTTGGCAGTGTTTGAGACGCTACATGGCAAATGAATATGTCATCTTTACTCGTGCAGATATCACCTATTTTCGTTATGAAGGGTGAGGAAGTCTAAAAATAAAATAAAATTAAAAAGAATCTTGCTAGCATAACTGCATTGATCAAAGACACAAAGTCATCTGTTTTAGCTGATGCTCGGATTTGTCGCATGCTCAGTCATTATTCTCCCTGGCTATGTATATGCATAATACATTCTTGTTAAAATTAAAACCTAGTTATTGATCTGTCAAGCTGCTTGTATGAAACTCATTCCCTGTCAAGAGCTTTGTTGAGCAACGTATAGCTCAAAGTAGCCCATTTACTAAAGGCAGATAATTTGGAGGCAAAGTTGTCATGACAACTTTAACTCCATCCTCTCCTTTCTTCCGTGTGCACTGTGAGCAGAGAGAGGGGTGCAGGGAGGTGGAGCTGAGCACCCTCTGAGTTCAGCCCAAGCATGTTTTGTTTATTTTAATATCACTGCTTTTTATTCAGAACGGTGGGTAGTCCCGTATGGAGACCTTTGGGAGGTACGGGGATTTTATGGATGAGAGGCACGTATAATACACGATAAGGAAAAAATGAAATAAACCATTCCGGCACTTTTGTTGAAAACGGTATAGATCTCATTTAAAACGCCACGTCAAACCTCACTTTCGGTGGTACCTCCTGTGAAGACGAGGATCTTTGATACCATTGTTCTGATACAATGTCCTTGGTTTTGATTTCTCAGCTGCATTACCCTGGGATAACACCGCAGAGCTAAGCTGTACTATTTCTGGCTCACAGCAGCAAATGTAAAAACAAATCCAGGGAAAGAAATGTGACAAACCTTTCTTCCATTTTAATTGACGTGCACCAAATAAAATAAACATGGCACCCTTTGTTTTCTTCTTATTCCTAATGGGACAGTGTCTCTTATCAGGCACCACAGGGCTAATGGCTACCCCAGATTCAGCCTGACTGAGCACCCAGTGTTGTGTACAGCTAATGGTGGTAGCAGCAGAGATGCTGATGAAGCACTTAATTTTGGACTAGTTTCTGGTCTGAAAAAACATTTAAAATAACATCTTAGGTGAAAAACTAATGGCTCTGTTTCTTTGCTAGTGCAAGCAGCAGCTCACCATACTCACTGCTTTGGGGAAAGCTTGTGCTGCTTGCCACTGCAAGCCCACTTAATCTCTTTCTGCATCTAGATGACCTCTCAGAGTCCTTCCCAGCCTATCCCTGACCATGCAGTTCCCTACTAGGCAGCACATAGGACGTTTGGCATAGCATCCAGAAGCATAATGTTGTGGGTTGGAATTAAATTGACAAGCTGTTTCGTTTCAGAGCAGAGCTCAGGATGCTCCTGTGCAGCAGAGAAATTGCTGTGGTCTGTACTGATTCAGCTGGACCTGAGCTCTTGACTTTGGGCCAGATGTTGGCACCAGCTGATGTAAGCATGGGATGTGGAGCAAAATCTGCTGGAATGCAAGAGTTTGAGCACAAAATGCAAACTGAAGACAAACCAGTGACTGGCTTTAGCAATAACTCTTGGCTACTGATACCTGCAGTCCATCTGTGTTGGGGAAATGGTCAGCTGTTGACAACTGCCGTTAACAAGAGCGCAACAATGGCAGGAAGGTCTCTAGGGCAGGATTAAGGTGTGAACATCAGGGGAAGCTTTCCCTGCTGTTGTCATGAATGCACCTTTTCTGCAGATAAGGGTCTTTGCTGCGGTGCCTTGCCAAGGGTACTTTTGCTGTATTCTGAAAGAGAATGATGCTGAAGGGTAAAACAGATGGAAGCTTGCACACAATCATTTAACAGCCTAGGAGAAAATATCAGCAAGCAGAAACAGGTCTGCATTTTGAAACGACCCCTTGGGAAAGACTAGTCAAAGTCGGCTTGTGGGCAAATTTGAAAAGCTGCTGTCTGAGTCTGCAGGGACTAATGGTTGTGGCAATCTGCAGAGTAAACAGCTGCTTCAGGAGTGGTGAAAGCAGCACAATCTGGAGAGAGCAAGCACAGATGACTGACGTGCAGCAACTGTCAGCTGGTAGATGGGGTTCATGAGCCCTAAATCGGAGCTTACAAACACTTCAGACAAACTTCTGTACCTGTCTCTGGTCTGTGGATGATAACATAACCCTATGGTGGATCTCTGCTGTATGCCCTGTGCAGCAGTCATTGGCGTTGAGGAAGATCAGTTTGGAATAATGGAAGTCAGATCTCAAAAGCATTAGTGCAGGTAACACTCCTGGTTATGTGGATCAAGAAAGGTCCGTGCAGCGTCACAGCTGTGTGAAGTTGTTGGAAGATGTGTAAATGAATTTTCAGTGGTCAAAAATTTGTTCAATCTCTAATAAATAAAGGAGAGGATAAATTAAAATTCATCATATATCATAAAACCATTGAATGGTTTGGGTTGGAAGAGACCTTAAAGATCATCAAGCTCCAACTGCCTGCCATGGACTGGTTGCCCCCCACCAGCTCAGGCTGCCCAGGGCCCATCCAACCTGGCCTTGAGCACCTGCAGGGATGGGGCACCACAGCTCTCTGGGCAGCAGTGCCAGGGCTTCACCTCATACTGTATGTCGATCTTAAGCATAGAAGTCCTCCCAGCACCATGAGAACAATATTTGAATAATATTTAAAATAATTAGACAACTCACTTGAATACAGGGAGAAGAGAGAGCAAAACCAAGCAAGCTTTACTGGGTACTGCACACTGGTTCAAAATAAACAGCACTTGAACACCACAGTGATGGTTACGTACAAGGATCTAACAATGCATACATTCCAGAGATATAACAAATGTGGAAGTCAGTTCATGCATAGGGAAAATAAGTGAAATTCAGCTATTACTTTTGCTGAACATGAATGCTTCACTGGAGAGGGTTCATTATCTAGCAAGAGCTGGCATGGGAATCCCTTATATTCTTAATGACTGTGAACATTGCTTATGCAACTGAGACTTGTAATGTCAAAGCAACACAACCGTTTTGGACTTTTGACTCAAGAATTGTGGCCTTCAAGTCATAAATTTTACAATTTTGTAGCTGATCTGGAAAACGTCATTGACCTCTCCCCCAGCAAATCTTGTTTGGGATTCAAGTGGTCCATTTATTCTCTTAGACTAAACATTCAGTATCTCTGTTTCTTTTCCTGGCATACTTGTGTTGTTCATGCTGGGATCTTGGAGAGAGCTCCACAGCTCAGAAGTAAGACTTCTGTTCCCTTGTTCTTTTCAGCGGTGACCCATGCCAGGACAAGAGGTGACAGGCACAAACTGGAACATAAGAAGGTCCCTCTGAACACCCAGAATCACTTCTGTGCTGTGCAGGTGATGGAGCACTGGCACAGGTTGCTCAGAGAGGCTGTGGAGTCTCCTTCTCAGAGATCTCCCAAAGCTGCCTGGACATGGTCATGGGCCCCCTAGTCTGGGTGTCTCTGCTGGAGCTGGGGATGGGCCAGATGGACCCAGAGGTCCCTCCAACCTCAGCCGTTCTGCGACCTGCCCTTGCAAGGACATGTGAACACTCATATTTGATGTCAGTCTGGCTTCCTTTTCATTCTCATTCTGCAAATTATTTCCTATGATTGCCCTTGATAACTTCAGAGGAAGCAGTTTCATGAGCATGAATGTATGTACTTGAATAAAAATTTAGGGGAGGGGAGACTTCCTTTGTTCTCCTTTAAAAATACCAACCATAAAAGCTCTTTCTTTAACCTAGGAATCAAATATAAGTTAACACATGACACTAAATCTAAAGATCACAGAATTGGGTGCATGTGTGGGAATTGGAGAAAATGCTTTCCTTGTGTTTGATACATGTTATATACAAATTCTCTCTGCTTTGTTAGTCCTTGTATATTTTATGGCTAAATAAAACGTGACAATTGCAGCTAATCTGGTCCCACTGTAAAGGGTTCATAAAGTTGCAGGGGGATTTGTGGAGTCAAGTCGGAGAGGCAGGACATGGCTGTTCGCTGTAATCACTTTTAGCCCATTTGTCCTATGGTTGCTTCAATGACATCTTCTGTAACGAAGCCACTACTGGCTCCATATGACACTTTTATTTCTGTGTGATCAGGCATGCATTTACCCAGTGGCAGCTTGAATATGCAGCTCTTTAAAAGCAGTTTGTTGTTTTTATTTGCTTGACTTGGCATTTCTCAGGTTTACCAAACAGACTCATGTTCAGGGTCTGGTGCCTGCTCCAGGATGGGTATAAATGAGTGCATTTATCTGACTTATTTTTATAAAAGAAACAGAAAATCTGACATTCATTTTTTCATATTTCATCTAGTTTAAGCTTTATAGACACAAACAGAGGGCACTCTAAGAGGTTCATCCTTACTGTGCTGCAGGAACAAAACTTCCTTCAAAGTGCTTAGCTCTGATGCTTGACAGGACGAGAGTGGAGGAGATGGCTCATGTTATGTGAGAGGCATCCCGAACTGCATAGGAAAAGCAGCAGTGTTATTACGTCTCAGCACCTTTTCATTTTCCCACTGGACGAAGGCACTGATGGCATGATGGTGTGGTCCACAAGAGCCCAGTTCAATCTCATGTGTGGGCAAGTAGAAGAGAGAGCAGGCACAGATCTGTTGACCTCCCCTTCTATTTTGATTTGGTTTAGTTGAGCAGCTCCAATCTGAACAAAGGGAGAAGCAAGAGCCTTTTTCAAGCACAGAGTTAAAAGCTTTTCCCTTTGAGCAAGAAAAAATGTAGGAACCTGTGAATTCCTCCTGAGGCTCCTTCCTAACGTGGCATAGCTAAACATTACCCTCTGTCAAGAGCTGTGTCTGTGTCACTGCCAAGCCCTAAGGAAACAAGAAAAACGAAGAAGTATCGGCCTTTGTGCCTCAAGATTATAATGTTAATTGCCTGATTTAATGCAACACAAGTTACGAATTTCAACTGGAGACAGTTCTGCTGTCTTCAGTTTGTGTATTAGGTTTCTATTCTTTTTCTGAAGTAAAAATATCATCTGCAACTTTGATTTTTTTGGATTTGTCATATTGTTGTAGATCAAACAACATAAGTTTTAAATGCAGGATTTTTAATATATATGTCTTCTTATGTCTTATTAATATAATCAGACTGCTTAGGAAAAACATACCAGAGATAACAATTTGCAGAGTATTCTTTCTCTTCTTCAGAAAATATAGGTTATGCTTCTGAAGATTAACTGCTCACTGTGGAAAGTGGAATGATTTATTTTTATGAAGGTGAGGAGGGCCTTATCCTGCCATGTTCAGAGCAACATTGCCCCTCAGAGCCTGGTCTTGGTGCAAACATGGCCTAGGACACTGGCGAGTGAATGATAAAATCATAGAATCACAGAATGGTTTGGGTTGGAAGGAAACTCAAAACACACCCAACCCCAACCCCCTGCCATGGGCTGGTTGCCCCCCATCAGCTCAAGCTGCCCAGGGCCCATCCAACCTGGCCTTGAGCACCTCCAGGGATGAGGTGCCACAGCTCTCTGGGCAGCTGTGCCAGGGCCTCACTGCCCTCTGAGTAAAAAAAAAACAAAAAACATCTAACCTAAATCTCCCCTCTTTTAGTTTAAAACAGGCTCTGGGCAACCTGGTCTAGTATCAGATTTGGAGGCTGGTGGCCCAGCCTGTGTCAGGGGTGTTGGAACCTGATGATCCTTGGGGTCCTTCCAACCCAAGCCATTCTATGGTTCTATGATTCTATAATTTCCTTTTGTCCTATCACTATCAGACCTTGTAACAAGTCAGTCTCCCTCCTGTTTAGAAGCTCCCTCTAAGTACTGCAATGGGGTATCCCCAGAGGCTTTTCATCTCCAGACTGAACAAGCCCAGCTCCCTCAACCTTGCTCCTCAGGAGAGGTGCTCCAGCCCTCTGAAGCAAGGTAAGGGAGCAGCAGGTCCAGGTGTGAGCACCGGCTGGCTGCTGCCAGTGCTGGCCTGTATGCTCATGGTGAATTATGTAGCAGATGTGTGGCCTTCCTAAACCTGTCCTCGCCTTCCACCCAGTTGCAAGAAGTTGACAAATCCCACAAGCAGCACATAGTCATTCTCCTATGGGAATCCCGGCAGGGAGGAAAGGGACAACATATCCAAAGCTACATCGGCTCTCTTTCCTTTAGCTGCCTTTTTATGATGTGAGCCTTATGGTAAACAGTAAGTTCTATTGGATGTCTTTAATATTTGCACAGAAAGTCTTGAGATCTATGCATCTTCATACTGAGGGCTTTGGAGCCCATAATAAGACATTTCCCCTGTGGCTGCACTGCTGTGTGATGCAGTTCTGTACTAGCACAGAGCCTGAAGATGTGATTGAGTGGCTGGCAGGTAAGAAGAAGAAATGCAAATGCTGTTCCAGTTTCTCTTGTTGCCTCTGCAATTAATACTCATTGGGTGATATTTTCTGCGTGTTCACTCAGTCCTGTTTTAAAAATGCAGAAGAAACTGGGACCTGATTCACTGCTTTTGACAGGTAGTAACTTACAATACATGTACCCTAGAACTATTTCTTAATTGGATTTTGCATACTGAATACCTCAGCCCGGTGTGCAGCAGGAGGAATAAGGATGGCAATTTGCAGAACTTGTAGTTTGCAGTGATT
The DNA here is from genome assembly GCA_016647715.1 of Pavo muticus. NCBI lineage: Eukaryota > Metazoa > Chordata > Aves > Galliformes > Phasianidae > Pavo > Pavo muticus. The sequence continues at coordinate 1,178,363 of JACDJE010000400.1, read as the reverse complement.
AGTTTGTTAAATCCTATTCAGAACCACCCTGCTTTATTTCTCAGCTGCGAGAGATCTTCAGGCAAATGTTCTAACACATTCAGCATGTGAACAGTTTGCAGGTCAGTGACTGTACATTCAAAAGTGTTTTATTCAGCGATAAAATCTTCATTGTGGTTTCATTACCATAAACACGTGGTGACTGAAGTGCTTCATAGCTCTCCACCACATATCGGCTTTATATTAACACTTAATTACAATTCTCCTGGGATTACCCGCAATGACACGAGGTCTGGCACTAATTGAACAGGAGGAAAAAATAAAATTAATGGACTGCAAAGGTCAGTCTGTGACTTCTGACTCACGTAATAACTTACTGTAAATACATGAAAATATCTGCACTACACTGCTACCTGCATGGTCAGATGGCAGCCCATAAAGATCTGGCAGCTGGGGATCTACTGCCGGTTTCATTTTAATTAAAAAAAGAGTTTTTAGTACTCTGGGTTTTCACAATATCCTTAATTTCTTCTAATTTATTCCTACAACATATCACAGTTTTGGGGACTTTTGGCCTTTCTAATTCTGGTCTTGCTCAAGAAAATATATTATGTCTTTCTTTGACTAAGCCTAATGCATACAAGCATACAGGAATCTTGAGAGTCCTTGGATCCCATCTCCATAGGTGTCCCGGTTTTATTTGGAACAGAGCTGATTTTCTTCATATTGTCTGGCATGATGCTATGCTTTGGCTTTGGGAGAAAAACAGTGTTGATAGCATGCTGATGTTCTAGTTGGTGCTGAGCAGTGCTGCACAGAGCCAAGGACATCTCAGCTCCTCATGCTGCCTGGCCTCTGAGGGGACTGGGAGGGGGCAGAACTAGGAAAGCCAACCTAAACTGGCCAAAGGAATGTCCCATACCATATGGCATTGTGAGAAAATACTCGAAAAATGGTGGGGAGTTGGCTGGGCTGGGGCAGCCACTGCTCCGGGACTGGCCGGGAGGGTGATGAGCAATTGCATTTGTCATCATCCTCTTTGCTTCCACAGGGACTACTGTGCTTTGTACATATTGATCAAGATAAGCAATCTGCATAGGAGAGAGAGAGGGCTAATTAAACATCCAGCTGTGGGATGTTTCTTGTTCCCTTTCTCTCTATTTCTTTTAAATGACAGAAATTCAGTGACAGGACAGAAATTGCTGGCAAAGTGAGCAAGAAACATTATTTTCACAGTTTAATAAGGAGACTGGCTTGGATGTCAGATTGGCAGAAAAGAAGTCTGGACTTGGTACATTTCCTAGGTCTCAATTGAAATAACTTACTAATGCCAGCTGTGGTGGTGACTGTTTGTCCACTGGAATGAAACCACTCATTAGAAACTAATGCCTTCCAGTCACTAATGACCTGTTCAGGATTTGAACCAATGATTTACAGGTTAATGATCTCGTACCCTATTACCAGTGTGCATGAGACTAATTGAGATTTGTGGAACAAGTGAGACTGAGTTACTTAGTAATGCTCATTAAAACAGTAGGAAATATTTTTCTTAAAAATGAACTGAATCTGAAATGTTCAAATATGATTGTACAATGTTAGGATCATGATTTTGCCTGCAGCCTCCTGAGTACCAAGAGAATTATCTTTTTTCAAGCACTCAAGAGTATCATTTGGGGTCAGTAGATGCATGAATGGCATCATGACAAATGAAGTAAATGAATAGGATCATGACAAACTAAGCCACGTTTATGCTAAGTCCCCAACCACAAGTTATGGAAGTTGCTTGCAAACACCCACAGTGCCTGTACAACCAATGTTTCCAGTGAGACTGGTGTTAAAACAAAATTCCATCTGTTGGTAGAAAATTTGGAGTCATGTCTCTGATTTAACTCCTGTTCAGCAGACTGAGCTTTGGCTTGAACAAAAATTTTGCCTTTAGGGTGATGGATAGAGCAATATATCACAAACTCATTCCACTTTGTCTTTGCTTGTTCTTACAGTGAATAGTTTTCATATCCTGGACCTATGATTCCTCTATCTGAAAGTTATGAATAATGGAATTTGAGTGAAAATGTCCTACACATTAAGGTTAGACCTTTACTTCCACCTGTATATTCTTAGCTGTATAAATCTGTGAATAAAACTGATTGGTATACACTGAGAGTGAATGAGACTGTGCACGAGTAAAGGTATCAGAATAAATGGCAAGGTAGGATTTAAAATAAAGGTGTATCCAATATGAGTCTGAGAAAAAACACGATGAAATAAAAGAAGGTTTTAATTAAAGCAAGGGCAAGAGCTGGGTGCATTTATGACAGTGCTTCTCACAAATAGCATAGAATCATAGAATCATTAAGGTTGGAAAGACCACTAAGATCATCTAGTCCAACCATTACCCCATGCCTGTGATCACTCTAGACCATGTATCCACCACCTCTCTGGGCAATCTGTGCCAGTGTCTCACCACCCTTAGTGTAAAAAGCTTTTCCCTTACATCCATTCTGGATCTCCAGCCTTTTAGTTTGAAGCCATCTCCCCCTGTCCTATCATAACAGACCCTGCTACAGAGTCTGTCCCCTCCTTTCTTATAGTCCCCCATATGGAGCTACACTACTGCCAAACAGCCCATGCTGGTCCTGTGCCTTCTTTGGCAAGAGAGGCTGTGAAGGCTGCAGAGCTCACGCGTTGTCATCGTCCCTCTGGATGAACTCGGGGACTGGGTGAGGACTCGTTAGTGGTTGTCCCCCACTTTGTGTCACCATATGTAATCCTGGACAGCATACTTTGACCCACACATCTCAATGCTTGTATGCATACAAAAATTAGTGAGAAAAAAAATAGTGAAAGGCAGGAGTGAGGGAAACTTTTCTTTGAAAACAAAAATCTACTTCTCCATCTATATGGTTTTCCTGTTTTGCCTGATATATGGGAACCCTACTGAAGTACCTGAGCCTGCTACATTTCTTGCATTAGCTGTCTTTACAAAATTCATGTTGTTAGGCAGTTCTGGAGCTACCTGTCAATGTGCTGAATTTTATAAAGGGAGTCTGCAGCAGAAGATTCTGGCATATCCCCTAGCCAGTGGGTTGTGCTGTACAATCGTTTGGAGTTGGAAATTAGTGGGGTGATAAATGGAAAGGAGATTATTGATCCACTATTAGCAAAGTTATGTGGTATAAAGTCAACTAATTTAACTCTTGTGTTGTGGAATGGCGTTGTTGAGCGTCGTGCCAGCTTAATTCTCGCCTTGTAAAATGTACAATTTTAACCAAACTTTTGACACTTTGTATAGACAAGAAATAAATTAAAGCTTTAGAGATAAAGCATCTGTAAAGCTTTTTGTATTTTGTACAAATGCAGATCTAACATAATGAAAGAGACTGCTAAATTATGGTACCAAGGTTTTATGAAATGTAATTATAGGTCCAAAGATATTTTGTGTGGAAGGAAAAAGCTTACTGTACACTATTAAAGTGTTTTATGTCCAGAGATGACTGACACAATGCATTATGGGGCTAGAATAAGCATAATTGTCCAGGAAGAAATAATTGAAAATAATCCTTCAGATGTCAAAATAAAACTATACATCATGTGAGACTGTCAGCAGTTATTACATATCTTTGGTCATGTAGACAGTCTTCCCTGGGGGCTCATAATTTACGCTTCTAGGTAAACAAAAATCCTGTTAGTGAGTTAGCTAGGACTTCAGTTTCAGCATGTCCAGAAGGGCTCTGCTGGGCCACTGGGGTGACTGGGCTGTGGCTGGAGCCGGGATGCCCTCAAGTCTCATTTTTGGGGGTTATAGAATCATAGAATCATAGAATCACAAGGTTGGAAAGGACCTACAAGATCATCTAGTCCAACCATCCTCCCATTACCATTGCTACCACAAGCTACTAGACCATATCTTGTAGCTCCTCATCCAGATGCCTCTTGAACACTGCCAGGGATGGCGACTCCACCACCGCCCTGGGCAGGCCATTCCAGTGCCTGACAACTCTTGGAGAGAAAAAGTTTTTACTTATGTCTAATCTAAATCTCCTCTGGTACAACTTGTGGCCATTTCCTCAGGTCCTGCTTGTTGCCTGGGAGAAGAGGCCAAACCCTTCCTCATCACAACCTCCTTTCAGGAAGTTGTAGAGTGCAATGAGGTCTCCCCTGAGCTTCCTCTTCTTCAGACTAAACAATCCCAGCTCCCTCAGCCGCTCCTCACTGTTGTCATTGCCAGCCTAAGGGCTGCTCCTGGAGTTCTAGCAATGCTGTAGTCTGGGTATGAGCATCATTCTCTGCTTCTTGGAGAGGATGTGGCAGCCTGTATGGCACCAGCAGCAGAGCTCATGTGCCCATCCTCCTTGAGCCACCTGTCACTGCAAGGGCAGTGTGCCTCTGCTCTGCAGCTGTGATGAACACTGTGAATGTTCGAGGTAACAGCCCTGGCTTTGTGCCCACTGACTCTGAGGGATAGAGTGGATGGGTCTTCTGTGAGTATTGCTAATTAATGTTGGTTCTTAACTGGGAAGAAATCTATAAATGCATGACTATCTTGATCTTTTTAAAGGCTTTGAATGACAATAGTCATGTGTTTTGCATTTGGGTTATGTTAATTACTTTGGTCATCTTGATAGGAAACCAGCAAAGTTTTTTTTTTTTATGAGTAACAATAGCAGTGTACCACTCATAAACACTGAGAGAGCTAATTAACATTAGCAATTTGATATTCCTTGGATAAAAGTGCTGCATATGTTGGTTATTCTTGCTGTTCAGGAGAGGACGTGTACCCTTGATCACAAGCAGGAACGACTGATTTCACCAGAGAGCCCTGCAGAGCTGGTGGAACTTCCTTCAGCAGCTCTGACACAACCCAGCGAGCCCTCCCTCCTCCTGTGTTATCAGCAATTAATACATATTTATTACAATGGTACTGGATAAAAATCATATTTGCTTTAAATACAAGTGCAGCTATATAGCTAAAGTATAAAGTAATATACAGTTAATGGAAACCCTAATCCATGTCTATATGTGAATACTGTAAAATGTATGCTCCATTTTAAACTGCAAACCACATATAGACTGTCTAAGAGGAATGCAGCTGAGCTGAATGGTATATAGAGAATTTGCAGCCAGAATAGTAATTATTCCCTCACTGAGGATCTTGGCTGGATGAGCTAGAGCAGAAAGGAGAAAGAAGAGGAAAGGAGAAAGAGAGAAGAGAAGAAGAAAGAAGAAAAGAAAAGCAGAAAGGATAAGGAGAAGGAGAAAGTCCGTAGGGTCAAAATCAGAAAGTAGCATGAAATACAGTATAGATAACTAGGAATATAGGGGAAAAAAATGATGTATCTATGAGAACAACAATCTGATGGGCTTCAAGAATTTTGGACAATGGGGTTAAAATTGAAAATAATCTTGAAAAATCAGATAGATGGTCTAAGATCACCAAAGTGGATTTTAATAAATACCAATCTAAAGACTATATTTTAGGAAAGAAAGTAAAGAGTGGGGGAAGTGGTCACTCAGCAGTGCTGTACAACAAGATCTGGAACTGTTGTTGAATCAGAAACTGAAGATGGGTCAATGATATAATGTTAGCATAAACTGTACTAGCAGCCCTTTCCTAGGTGAGACATGAAGATAACTAATTTCTATTGCTTCACATTTACAAAATAATCTGGACGTTTTGGATTTCACAGTGAGAAATATGCAGACTAACTTGAAAGGGGCTCAATGGAGAGAAATGTGACCTATGAGAAAAAGCTGGAGGAATGGTCTTGTCTGTGAGAAAATAGAAGAAAAACTGGGGAAAATGACCGGAGTCTTTAAACATGTTGAAGTTTAAGGAGGTTGGTGATCAATTGTTCTCAATGTCCACAGAGGGTTGGATGAGAAGTAATCAGCATAATTTGTAGCAAGGGAGATTTAGGTTAGAGACTAGGAGAAACTTTTTAACTGTAAAGATAGTTAAGCACTGGAACAGATTGCTTCGGGACTGCATGCAGTCCCAGGTGCTGTCAGAACTTCTTAAAGAAAGATCCAGACTGTCAGAGATAGTCTAAGGCTGGCTGAGCTTGTCTGAAAGCTGATGACCCCTTGAAGCTTCCTCTACATACTCTTATGAATAAACACTTTCATAAAATTGATGGTATTGCATTTTATTAGTCATCGTATTCCAAGAGCCTTTAAAGATCTCCAAGTTGTGGACTTCATAGCATGAGGAGAGACACATGCAGCTATATGGAGAGTTTCAGTAGTCTGAGATAGACCTGGGAAGTGAGAAACAGAACGGCTCACTGCACAGTTCTGTTTCACCAAGTTGGCAGAAACAAGAATGTAGGGAAGTGCTGATGCTTAGTCCATGTGACTCTACCTACTAATGGGTGCTTTACTGCAGTACTGCGCTTCCCAGTAGAAGTGACTTGGAAGTGTCATGCACCATTGCTGGGTAATATCTTTCATTTTTCTCAAAGTAATTGCACACTGCCTGTGGGAAGCAGGGCAATAGAGCCAAAATGAATAAAAAACTCTTGCAGGCTTAACTGAAGACGTTATTCTGCAGTCTACTATTTTTAAGCCAGCTGTAAAGTGAAGACTTTTTACAGGCACACATAAAGGAAAAGAGAATGTTATTTAGACTACTTCTTCCTAGGTGAAGTGGAGTAAGGAATTTGAAAGAAATAAAACATCAGATACATCTCCAACTCCATAAAGGCTAAATCGAAGATGATTTAGCCATATTTAGATTAAAAGCAGGTATAATTAGATAAAAAGCAGTCTCTTTCATGGTAATTTTAGGAATGGTTTCGCACAAAACCCATGGAGTAATGGGACCGTATAGACCAGGAGGCAGCTCCTTTAGTCCAATCCCCTGCTCACAGCAGGGCTAGGACTTTGTCCAGCCAAGCTTTGATGCTGTTCAGGTACAGAGATTCCACAACATATCTGGGTAGCCTGCTCTAGTAATTAACTTACCACCTTCATTATCAAAATATTTTCATAATATCTAGCTGGAGTTTCCTCTTTTGCAGCTTATCTCTACAGTCCTTTGTCCTTTTGCTGTCAGATTCAGCATTTGAGAAGTGTCTGCCTCCGTCTTCTCCATGCCCTCCTTTTAGGTATTTCTTTTAGGCAATAATAAGGTCCCCTCTGAGCCTTTTCTTCTCTAGACAAACCCAGTTCCTTCTCAGGGCAAGTGCTTCAGCCACTTGACAACACTGGTGGCCCTTCACTGAAACTGCTACTCTTTATACTTTCTTGTACAAACCTGAACATAATACTCCAGGTATGATCTCACTAGTGCTGAGTAGAGAGGAAGGACCTTTTATCTCATGATAAACCTCTTTCTAATACTGTCAAGCAGGCTCTTGTCCTTTTTTTTTTTTCTGCAAGGGCACATTGCTGGCTCATGTCCACCAGGATTCCCAGGTACTTCTCTGCAAAGCTGCTAGCTGCTTTCCAGGCAGTCTGCACCATGCCTACACTGTTGTGTAGGGTATTGTGTTCCGGGTGCAATTGTAAAGGCAGATGCTAGATTTGAAATGATGCAACATCGAGTTCTGTGACACTTTTTACAACACTAAAATAAAATTAGTTTTTCCTGTTCTTTGAAATCTTGTTGTGCACGCTGTTAAATTATTATTAATTGTGGCCACAAGTTGCATCAGGGGAGATTTAGATTAGATATAAAGAAAAACTTCTTCTCTCAAAGAGTGGTCAGGCACTGGAATGGCCTACCTAGGGAGATGGTGGAGTCGCCATTGCTGGCAGTGTTCAAGAGGCGTCTGGATGAGGAGCTACGAGATATGGTTTAGTAGCTTAGTAGGTAGTAATGGTGATTTGAGGATGGTTGGACTAGATGATCTTGTAGGTCCTTTCCAACCTTGTGATTCTATGATTCTTTGATTAGCCCTGCCATAATTCTGGCCTTACCTATTATCATGATAAGACTTGGGTACCTGTTGTTTGCTATAACTTGCAATCCATTCGAGGGAGGTGATCCTCCCCCTCTACTCTGCCCTGGTAAGGCCTCATCTGGAGTACTGTGTCCAGTTCTGGGCTCCCCAGTACAAAAAAGACAGGGATCTTTTGGAATGAGTCCAGTTGAGGGCCACAAAGATGGTGAAGGGCCTGGAGCATCTCCCCTGTGAAGAAAGGCTAAGTGAACTGGGTCTGTTTAGCCTTGAGAAAAGAAGACTGAGAGGGAACCTGATCCAGGTCTATAAATATCTAAGGGGTGGGGAGCAAAGTGGCGAGGCCAGACTCTTTTCAGCAGTGTGTGGGGACAGGACAAGGGGAAATGGCCAGAAACTGGAGCATAGGAAGTTCCACACAAATGTGCGCAAGAACTTCTTTACAGTGAGTGTGATGGAGCACTGGAACAGGCTGCCCAGGGAGGTTGTGGAGTCTCCTTCTCTGGAGATATTCAAGATCCACCTGGACGCCCACCTGTGCGACCTGGTGTAGGGAACCTGCTTTGGCAGGGGGTTGGACTCGATGATCTCTGGAGGTCCCTTCCAACCCCTATGATTCTGAGATTCTGTGATTCTGTGATTCATTCTCAGTTACAAACTTGTATCAATGGTTAGGTAACTGACTTGTCTGCACCTGAGCTGTGCCTTGCCTGATGGCCTCAGTAGAGACACTGTTTCTTGGTTTATAATATGTATTCACATCCCTTCTAGTTATTGGAGAAGGCTCTTTCACTTGCTGGCAGACTAACTGCATGCATAACAAACTCAGAGCACAGTCTAGAATGGTTTTGGTTCCCTGTTGAGAGACTGTAAGACTTTCACTTTGATGGCTCCAGCTAAATGTTAATGGTTACTTTGTAATTGAACACTCCTATATGAATGATATTATGGACTTATTTGAAGATATAAATGAATATTGTTGCGGCACTCTGAGGTTTAATTGTGGGAAAAGATCTGTGCATAGTGTCCAAATGAATAATTATGTGTCATTGGGGATTGTGGGGCATCAAGCCTACTAAAAATTAAGTAGAAATGGAAGAAAACCTCAAAACTCAACAAACAAACAAAAAAATCCACCAACAACAAAATACCCCAAACAGATTCAGATGGGTTTAAGTCTGTTTAAAACCCTTAGGATCATTCCAGACAGTCTTTGCCTAGCATGTATAAAATAGTTGAAAATAGGCAAACAGTAGAAGCCCTTTCCTTCATCTTCTGGAGTTTAAGAGCTGAAGAAAAGAGAAGCAGGGATGCGCTTTGTCTTTGTTCCATGTTGCACAGCTTGGGCAACAGCATTATACACAGCAGTGATCCTGGCTGCACTCAGTGTGACAGCTTTAGCAGGGAGCATGACTGGGATTCTTGATTGTTTCTATATTTCCTCTCTCTTCACCCCAGTAGCTGGAAAGGAAACACAGGCATTCTTGTTTGAAGCCTATTCCCCTCCTGAGGTATGCACATGAAAGAGTCAGGATGCTTGAAGTCAGGTTTTTAATTTTGCCTTATAAGCACAACTGCAAGTTCTTTATTTTTAGAAATATGAAGATATGCAATATGGATGTTCAGTAATTACTGAGAGAGAAATAGAATTAATTAATCATCTGTATCTTTTCTTGGCTTTCATCCAGCCAAGAGAGTGGGCCTTGTAAGGTACAAGCAATAGGAGCCTGCTGTGGCCAGCCTCACATTGCTTCAGGATTAATCCCTCTAGAGTAAATAGCTGTTTCCATACAATCCTCTCACGGTGCCCCATGACACTTGGAAGGCTGATTTTCCTGACCAGTTCTGACCTTCTGGAATGGCAGAAGGGACCTACAGCTGCAGCAGCATGGTGCTGGTCACAGAATCACAGAATGGTTGGAAGGGACTTCTGAAGGTCATCTGAGGTCCACTCCCGCCCCTCTCCCTCCCAGCTCAAGCAGAGACATCTAGAGCTGGTTGCACAGGACCATGTCTAGACAACTTTTGAATATCTACAAGGAGAGTCCATATAGTCAGTCTTTAGTGTTCCACCTGGTCATTAGTGTGAATTCTCAAGCATCCTGGTTAGCCTTAGTCTAGGAGCATGATTTCCACTTTGCCCTTACAGTTTCAGTGGATGTATGTATCAATTTTTTACTTTTGTACCATTATCTAATATAGTAATGAATAATGCTCTGAATCTGCACCAGCATAACCCAGTGTGGACTGGCTGTGGAATGTCTGGGAAACAGCTTTAATTATACAAGGATTAGAGAGTCCTTCTGGACAACAGATTGAATAATAACCATCAGTGTGTCCTTGCAGCAAAGAAGGGTGCAGGATCACCTCCTGGGTTGCACTAGCAAGATCTCTGGCAGCAGGCTGAGGGACATCTTCCTTTTCCTCTGGGATCTGTGAGTGGCACCTGGAACACTGTGTGCAGTCTGGGGCTGCCTAGAAACTTTATAACCAGGAGCTTGTTGATCCTGTTTGGAGTAGGGGCTGCACCAGATGACAGGAAGTCCCGTCCAGTCTACATTATCCTGCTTTTACATGACTATGTGGATGCAGGAAAACCGGCAAATAGCAGAAGTAGCGAGCCATAAGTCTTGCCAGAGGTTTTGGGTTAGCTGCTCTTTGTAGAAGGACAGTGTGTAGAGTTGATGTGTGTGGGGCACAGTGGAGGTGCTTTTTGAATTATGGTATGGAACATACACCTTGGTATGGGACAAGAAGATTGCTTAATTGGAACAGGCTGCTCAGGGAGGTGGTGGAGTCACTGTCCCTGGAGGTTTTCAAGAAAAGGGTAGATGCCATGTCGAGTGACGTGGTTTAGTGGTATGGCTGTAATGGGTTGATGTTTGGACTCAATCTTAGTGGTCTTTCCAACCTTATTGATTCTATTCCAAGATTAATGGAAATTCTGTGTTCCTCATCCAGAGAAGAGTCATTCCACATTCAGATTATAGATCAGACTTTTTCCAGCAACTCAGAAAGCTATCTAAACACTCTAAGACCAGCAGCTCTACTCATTCACTCTCCCGCAGCTCCACTCCTCAGGAGACTCTGCTGTCTGTCACCCATGATCTGCCTCAGGTGAGAGAGCTCATCACTGCTGAGCCCTCTGGGCCAGAGCTGAAATGGACTTTCAAAAAGGCTCATGTATTTTAATAGTATAGATTCCACTGATTTTTCATACATACATCATGCTGCAAATTCCTTTAAGCCCTTTTCACAATCACATCCATGCTAACAAATGTTCAAGGCACCCCATGGACACAAAGGCCTGCGTATACACGTTTGTATGCAGAAGAAAAGAAAGGCAGGGGAAATATGCCTTATCTCTGTAATTATTGTCTCCATTAATAATGTTGTTCAGCTCTCAGTTCACCCTGGGATTATTGGAGCAGCTTCTCTGGTGCGCCTTGAGCCTAAATTCACGAACACTTTCTGCACCACCAGGCCTCAAATGTAAGTTATGAGAGAATAAAGCATATAACAAACTCCTACACAAGCCATAGGTTTTGGGCTGTTTAAATTACAGCTGGGAGAGGGGAAATCATGCTAAATCTTTGGGGGGTACTTGCTCAAAGAGCTGGAAAGATTCAGCACAGTTTCTCTCTCTCGGTTTTATAGCTTCCTCACTCAGATGTAACAATAAAAATGTTCCACTGGATTAGCTGCGTGGCTGAACTGTGATTTCTCTGTAGCACTTTTTCACAGTCTGAAGGCCTAATGACAAGCAATCAAGAAAATGTTAATTGGGACGATTGGCCCCAGGGGACCCCAGGGTCCTGGGAAGTTGAAGGTTTTCATTAATTCTGTAGGGCTGGCTGCAAAAAAATACTGCTCCTTATCCGCAGGAAATTTCTTGGAACTGTGGGAAAATACAAATTTCAAAGTAAAGTTAAAGTCTCCAGACCTTTTTACTTCACCTCCTAGAGGGTCTTTTTAAACATTTTTTTTTGCCTCCAAGGCTTCAAGGCTTCTCAGTAGTTTCTCACAGACTTGTACTGAGTGGTGAGCAGGGTTAGGTGGATAATTATGCTGCTCCTTGATGACTACCCGTCAGTTCAAGCATGCTGAAGAGAAGCTGGCAGCTAGGTTCATTCCCTGCAGACTGGCATCCTGCATCCTGCTCTGCAATGCCAAGAGTGAGAGTTTCTCCTCCTTTCACCTCCTGGTCTTCCTGGATATCCTGACAAGGTAGTAGGCATGCTGTGCCTCTCCATCATGTAAGCTGATGCAAAAGTTTGTTTCCCCAAGTCTTGCAACACCAGCCACAGGTAACCTGCTATGACGATGCCTGGTGGGCAAACAGAAATTGGACAAATGAAGCCATCTTGTGGGCAAGACTTCTCATGAGAAGTCCTCTCTGTCCTTTCTGCTTCAGGCTGTGTTATTGAGATGATCTCTGATTAAAGAAAACTTGCCCTTTAATATTGCTGAGTCAATTGGCTGGGAGAGAACTGAGAAAGCACAGGCTGTGACATCACAGCTCTTTTCCTTCAGGAAAATGTCCTGAGTATCTTCTTGAGAAGAGTACTTTTTTTTTTTTTTTTTGTTTTGTTTTTGTTTTTTTTTTTTTGCCTGCATTTGTACTTCACAGACACAGTAGTGAAATTAGTACCTCCCATTGAATCAGCTGCTTTCTAAAGCTTCAGAAAGAAAAGAAAAGAGAGCAGCCACTGCCAATTAGGGACCAGAACAGAGATATAAGTGCTCATTTTACTGGACTAGAAAAAACTAATGCAGAGATTATATTTCCTGGGCTTTTATTTCAAGAAGAAAAAAAGGAAGACTCTGTGGACTGAGTAAATTAGGATAAATGTCTATGCTGTGCTGACCACTGTGCATTGCTTTATTTTTTTAGGGGGGGGACTAACTAATGAGTGAAGGAAAGTTAGGCTTTTTCTTTTAGTTTATAAAAGAGTCCTCAATACCGAGGGAAATTGCTTTGCTATTAACTTAATAATGGAGGGAAAATAATTTGCTTTTAATTTGTTAAATGAAAGCATTGAAAAGCGGTCATAATTTTTACGGATTTGGGAGGCAAACCCNTTCCTTCCTTCCTTCCCTCCTTCCTTCCTTCCTTCCTTCCTTCCCTCCTTCCTTCCTTTCCTTCCTTTCCTTCCTTTCCTTCCTTTCCTTCTGTACTTCCTTCCATACCTCTGTATTTCTGTAATTGCTTCTGTACTTCCTTTCTTTTTTAAACAGTCCTCATTGAAAGTAATGGAGGATTCTGCCATTTAAACTGCTGCCAGTAAGCTGATTTCAACAGCCCATCTAATTGATAGCCTCATTCGTACCTCTTGGAGTTCATGCCTGGGCTTGCTTGTCTGCCATACTCCAGGGCTCTGTATACCTACACCCGTGCAGGATTTGTGGAGGCTGTGCAGGGGCCATTCAGTGGAATTGTCCACAGAGGCTGCTGTGGTCTGGAGAAGGAGGGCTGTGGTATGTGTATGAATCAGAAATTGTTGCCTATTTTTCTTCTGTTCTGCAGGTTTGTAAGATTAATACAGGTTTCCTTAGAGATGGGGCAGCTATTTGCTATCAGTAAAAGTTAATGTACCAGGGGAATTTATAGGAAAAATGCATTTAGTTAAGAGTTCATGGCTGTTGAATCCACCTACACATCACTCAATGTAAGTGAATTCTGGCAACAAGGGTTTTATTACTGCTGTAGCTTTGACAGACGATGATGTTTGTCTAAGTAAATGCTTTCTTTCTGAGTGGTTCATTAGCATTAGGAAAGGATTCAGCACAGAAAAGGGATTTCTTACCTTCCCAGTGGAAGTGGGTGTGGTGGAGGCAGTGAGCCTGAAGTCACAGGATCATAGAATCATAGAATATCCCAAGCTAGAAGGGATTCATGTAGAACATCGAACCCAACTCCTGGCTCCACACAGCACCACAAAATTCAAACTATGTGTCTGAGAGCGCTGTCCAAACGCTCCCTGAGCTCCGGCAGCTCGGGGCTGTGCCCACTGCCCTGGGCAGGCTGTTCCATGCCCACCGTCCTCTGGCGCAGACCCTTTCCCTAACCCCCAGCTGCTCCTCCCCTGACAGCTCCTTGCCTTTCTCTCGGGCCCTGTCGCTGTCACAGAGAGCAGAGCTCAGCGCTGCCCCTCCGCTCCCTGTGAGGAGCTGCAGCCGCCATGAGGCCTCCCCTCAGCCTGCTCTGCTCTGGGCTGAGCACACTAGGATCTCAGCTGCTCCTCATCCATCTTGCTCTATAGGCCCTTCACTATCATCGTTGCTGTCATTTGGCTGCTTTCTAATAATTTGTGTGACTTCTGTGGTGGTGATTCACTGGCAACAGGAGCAGAATACGATCTGCACCGTGCTTTGGAGGCCCACTCTCACAGGCACCTTTCTGTCCTGCAACAAACCACACTCCATATAAACTGCACACTGAGGACCACTAATAATCTTTTGCTACATTAAACATTATTATTTTCTGTATCTGCCTGGTGCTTTTTATGAGAATTCCAGGAAGCTCAGATACTGCAGTAACTTTCATACAAAGACAAGTGTGAGCCTGCTTTGTTACCACAGCAGCTTATCCTCTTCCAGTAGAAGTGTGTTGTGAAATTGGAGCTCATTTAGCTAAAGCTCCTGGCTAATAGGATGAACACCCTCTGGCTGTGCTACATGCTGCTGTGAGTTGCTCTGTGTGGCTGGAAAACTGCCACGTAGTAAAGGATCTAGGGATGCTGGTTGACAGCTGGCTGAACATGAGCCAGCAGTGTGCCCAGGTGGCCAAGAAGGCCAACGGCATCCTGGCTTGTATCAGAAATAGTGCAGCCAGCAGGAGGAGGGAGGTGATGGTTCCCCTGTATTCGTCACTGGTGAGGCCACACCTCGAGTGCTGTGTTCTATTTTGGGTCCCTCATTACAGGAAGGACACTGAGGTGCTGGAATGCATTCAGAGAAGAGCAACAAGGCTGGTGAAGCAACTAGAAAACAAGCGTTATGAGGAGTGGCTCAGAGAACTGGTGTTGTTTGTCTGGAGAAAAGGAGACTGAAGGGAAACTTCATACAACTGCCTGAAAGGAAGTTGCAGTGAGGCGGGCATCAGTCTCTTCTCAGGTGAAAAGTGGTTGGATGTGAGAAAACAGACTCATTATGTTAGGGGAGGTTTAGACTGGCTATTTGGAAAAATTTCTTCATGGAAAGGGGGATCAGGCATTGGGATGGGCTGCTAAGCAAAGTGGTGAATTCACCAGCCTTGGAGATATTAAAGAAATGTGTGGACGTGGCAGTAAGGGATATGGTTTAGTAGTGGACTTGGTAGTTAGATTGATGGTTGGGTTTGATGACCTTAAGGGTCTTTTTCAACCTAAATGATTTTGGCACTCTCTGGTTCTCTGTTCTATCTCCCCTCTAGTGTTGGATGGACACTTCTCTGAAAGTTTGAGCAAAGCTGAATGATGCACCGCTGTGAACTCTGCAGTATTTGATTTCCCACTTATTCCTATGTTGTGCTCTTCATCTCTATCTTGCCTGCAGGTTTTTGACAGTAAATACTAGAGTAAACTCCCCTGGCTGAATATTAACAGTCTGGTACTACAGTGGGGTCATCCAAGAGTGATGGAGAAGGGATGAGAGCTCCTGTCTAGACTTCAAAAGCTCTTCTCCCACCCCTGAGCTACTGTGCCTCTGTGCTGAGCAGAAATCAGCCCTCTTATCTTTTAACAAAATTCTTCCTGAGAACTGTATTTCTAACTCCTTATTGTCCCTGTGTAGCAAACAGTGGCACCCTGATAAGCCACTCTTGCCAGATCCTCAGCATCTGCCACCAGTGACCAGCTCCACACTGTCCCATGTCCCCAGTGCTGCTTTGCAGAGCTCTCTTGTCCTGGAAAGGAACAAGTAAGATATGAAGTTATGCATGATTCATTCTTTAAATAAATTGCAATAAAAGAAACATAAATCAGGAAATTTATATATTTCTGAGTTTTGACATATACCTTTCTATAGCCTTTCTGGTAAGAGCAAACCACTCAAACATATGAAACACAATCAACAAACCATTTTTGAAGTGATTTTAGGAAAAGCAGGGTTAAAAACAGCAGTAACAGTGTACCTTCTATCCTCCCTGGCAGTTTTGTCCTCCCAGTCCATCTCCACTCCCCACACTCTCCCTTTTTCAAGTCATATTTATGTGTCCTTTGGCCTTTGGTACTGTCAGTTTGCAATGTCTCAGGAGCTGATCTGGCAGTGTGTAGTTCGGGGTAGCACTCTATACAGACTTCGATATTACTCTGATCAGAGACATGTGAGTTACTGTAAGACTCAATAACCTAATTTTGTACTGGGTCAGTTCTTAACCTATGAGGCACATGAGCTCTCTCACTGATCCCCGGGGAATACCAGCATATTCAGCTGAGCTGCAAGTCAGTGCAGTGCAGTGTCTTTATGTGTGCAGGTGCCTTATTCTCAATACTCACACTTCAAAAAAGTCAATAACATCCTCTGCGACTCAGAAACACTTTGTAAATGGGTCTGCAGCCAAAATATTGTGCAAGGTCATCACAGTACTGCATGTGCCTGAAGTGAGCACCCCAGTGGTTCAGTGCTGCACGGTGGGACAGTGCTGGGCGTGCAGCAGAATGTGCAGTCAGGAAGAACCTTCCAAGTTTTGTCTTTTCCAAAACTACAGTTTTCATTGCTCTGTTTAAACTTCACTGCCATTTCCTTTTACAATACTCTGACACATATATTAGTAGGGATGTACTGCATCTGAGCTGCAAAACAGCCTGCAATTCCCCAGGTTCCTCTGTAGTTTTTTATGCCTGTGCATCCATAAAAGAATTCCAGCCATTCTGAGTTTGTCTCACGAGAACAGAGTAACACCTTTCCTCTGGAAATACTGTAATAAAACAAAGGGAATACAAAGCTCTCATTACAAAGATCCCATGGATGGTCTCGATCATTTATCAAAAGGAAAAGGTGTTCTTCTAATATCCGTTAAAACTGTGCACAAGGGAGGCTGCTTGGTGGAGCACACAAATAAAAAATCAGAAACCAGGAAGATATGTCTTCTGTGGATTCAAAATTGTGCATTAATTTATTTTTGTAGCTTTTTCTCAATAGTCCAGTGGCTTCTGTCATGAGGCAATTTCATTAAAGCTTTGATCATAGTGGTAATATAAAGCCAAGCTTTCTGCAAAGGCTTCATTGCCCTAAAGAGTGTGTAATTGGCCAAATGTCTTTGAAAGTTTTGCTTGGTTTCTCCAGAGCACAAGTAAAAATTAATTACCCCAGTAGTAGCTGCAGTGCCATCATATAAGGGTGTCAAATGTAGGCTTTCCAAATGGCATATTCTAACAGAGCAATAGACATGAAACTTGCCATAAATGTGATTTGTGAACATCATTAATGAAGTACTAGACCTAATTGACTTCTTCTGGCTTTATGATAGCATAAAAAGTTCTGCACTACCAGTGATATTTCTCTTAAAGTCCTCCAGTTGAATCCTATATCCTGCAGAGCTTTCTTTAAAGAGAGTTTTCACCAGTATTTATGTGGGAAAAAGGAAACTGGCTGTTGGACAGCATTTCCAGTTCCTTAGGAATAATAAAGATTTTAGAGCAGTTCTTTTCTTGCAGAACAAAATGAAGATGCTTCACAATTATCTCTGAAAACCCAAACACATTAGAGAAGATCAGCTGAGGGTATTTGCTAGTTTGATCATTTGAGAACTCAGTTATGGATGAATAGTTTCAGACTTGTCTCTGCTGTGATTTGGTTCAGTGATTTGCACTTTCATCTTTTGCATTTCAAGGAGAAGAATTAACTTTTCTGATGTGATTATATATTCTTGATACGAAACCGTACCCATTATATTTGTGTCAAAAGATTATTCTTGCAAGATATTTTGTTTTCCAATCATCTTTTTTTTTAGACATACCGAAGTTTGTCACAAGAAAAGTCACTTGCAATAACATATTACAGTAAGTTATATTGCTGCCATAATATAAAACAGCCCAGATTCAGCTTTGGTTCATGTCTTTCCAGGACATTTTGCTATTCTTTTTTATATGCTGCTTGTGATCACAGTGCTATTGCAGATAGTATGGAAGAACAGAAAATGAAATGAAATCAATTAAAATTAATTATTTTTGCATTTACTTTTACTCAAAAAAAAAAAAAAGAAATCAAAAAAAGAAAGTCAGGTGTTATAATTATTGACTTGCTCTACATCAGGCAGGTTAACCTTTCATGTGATGTTATTACAAATGAATGAAAGTCTGCACAATAAAATCTGGATCAAGTGAGATGATTGGCCTCCCAGTATTTTCTCTAAACATTTGAAGATTAACATTTTTCAAATTAAACTTCCATTTAGGAAAGAAATGTCTGAAATGTCAGAGGTGCTGAACATCCCCAGCTGCTGTCCTGATAGGAGAACCCTTGAGGTGATCCTAAATACTAAATTCATATGGCTTAAAACAGTTCATCTAATCCTCTGCTGATCAGTTTTGCTCCATTTTATTGGCAGTCTTAGGAAGAGCTGGGAGGGATGTTCTGCTGTCCTGCCACCTCACCTGGCCTATGCTCCACTTTGGCTCTCTTTGGTACACATCAGAGTGCCCCTCATCACCTTGAGCTGTTTTGGACTTCCATGTCCCAGTTCCTTCCTCCCTGCTTCCCCCCTTCAGAATCCCAGTGGAGTCAACATGTATTGTACTTTATTTTGTGTATTATGATAAATATGCAGTCATCCGAAGAACTGATTTGAGATTCAGTGATGATGAACTTCCCAAACATTCAGCATCTGCAATTTTCTGATTTGACTGAAATTCACAGTTATAGTATCAGTATTCATCACAGCTCTTTCTCTTACTCCATTCCCTCAAGAAGTACATTTACTGTAGGGAACCTGCTTTTGCAGGGGGATTGGACTAGCTGATCACCAGAGGTCCCTTCCAACTCCTACAATTCTGTGATTCTGTGATAGAGATATGTATGAAGAAAATGGCAAAGGACAATCATAGGGTGACTTCAGGGTTCTTTTCTGAACCACGAGCAAAGAGAATGTGGAAGAGATGGCTCCTGCTGCTGGGGGCTGGTGTCACTGGTCACAAAACAGGGGTTTGCAGCTGGGTGAGGAGCCTCAATTGATGTACAATCCCAAACTGCTGGTAAGCAGCAAGCATCCTGAAAGAGTATCTTCAAAGCCCCCATGATGTTGAGGCTCAGCTATTTACTCCAGAGGGATGAATCCTGCAATCTAATTTCTGGGAGCCTCGCTCTTTTCTGAAAACACAGAAGTGTTGAACACAGAGTGTTCAACACCTCTGGTCATATTTATGTATATCAGCAACAGCATGGAGCAATAGCATGGAGGAGTAGGGGTGGAACTGTGGAGTTGTTACAGAGGTCCTGATGTTCACACTGTATGCATTTTGGAGGTTTTAAGCCAGACCACCCTGTGAGCACAATGCTCACCTGTAGCTGGACTGCAGGAGGTTTCATCAGTGGAAACTTCCAACTGCTAAACTGAGACTGCCCTGCTGTGCAGGCTGAAGCCTGGAGGTGAAGGTGATTGCTTCCAAAAAGGCACTTCTGACCCAACATAAAACATTAGGTAGATGCAGTGTTTGTGTTTTTTTCTTTTCTTTTTTTTTTTTTTTTGAAGACAGTCTCTGGTCTTGTACTTTTGTTATCAGGAGGTGAATTTAGTTGCAGCCATTAAGTAACTTTTGAAACTTTGAAATCCTTGCAGATTTTTTATTTTTTATTTTATTTTTATTATTATTATTATTATTTTGCATGATACAGCAGTTTGTCTTTTGGTTACCTCCACAGCATAGAGTATGATTTGCAATTTGAACTTTCTTCTGTCTTTCTAATAATTTGCAGCTTGAGTATTCTGAAAGCATTTTTTTTGCAGCAGTCAACACTGGACTATGTTGTACTGCTTCCATGGAAACCTCTGACAACGTATTACTGTCAGGCATGACAGATAAGCAATTCCTTATTTTCCCTCATGTCAGTCATCAGAAGAGCCCTATATGTCAGACCAGAACTCTATCTATCTAGTGTCTTGTCTCTAACTATAACAAATGACAAATGCCTAGGGAAAAGTATAAGAACAGGGCAGAAATATAGCAATACTGGTATAATCCCAAACTTTCAGCATTTTGCAACATAGAAAGTAAAATCTTCAAACTAAAAGGGGGTAGATTTAGGTTGGATATAAGGAAAAGGTCTTTTACAGTGAGGGTATTGAGGCACTGGAACAGGTTGCCTGTAGAGGTAGTGGAAGTTATGTCCCCAGAGACACTCAACATCAGGTTGGACCAGGATCCGAGCAATAGTTTAGTTTATAAGAGATCTCATGAGGTGTGAATTTATGCTCAAAGCTGGGTCAGCTGTGAGATCAGACCAGGTTGCTTAGGGCTTTATGCAATTGGGTCTTCACAGACTCCAAGGAGAGTGCACATCCTTTTTTGGGCAATAATTTATTTTTTTTTCCAATCTAGGTGATTATGCATAAAAAGTCATGTAAACCTGCTGGGTAAAATGTCTGGTAAATTTCCTTTTTTGCTCAAGGCCACTGAGTAAAGGCAGAGTCAGTACCTTGAAATTATCCTTATCACTCTCAGAGAAGTCATTTATAAGTACACTGAAGACACTTGATGCAGAAAAATATATTAGTAAAGTGTCCAGTTCTATACCTGGTAACCCATATTTGGCTGAAAAGAGCAAACATGATGTCTGGAGAACATCTGAAAACCCAGTTGTCTGTTTCTCTCTGAAATGCAGAAGGAGCATAACAGGTCATAGAAAGCTGTAGAGTTTGGAAGAGACACCAAAGCATCATAGAATCGTGGAAAAGTTTGGGTTGGAAGAGATCTTTAAGGGCCATCTAGTCCAACTTCCCTGCAATGAAGAGGGCAACAAGTTCAGCCTGAGCTTGAATGTCTCCAGCCTGTTCCAGTGCTTCACTACCCTTACAATAATAATTTTTTTTTTTCTTATATCCAGTCTAAATCTTCCCTCTTTTAGTTTGAAACCATTTCCTCTTGTCCTATCACAACAGACCCTGCTAAAGAGTCTGTTCCCTTCTTTCTTTCACTTTTTTTGCCCCATAGTCTGCAAGCTGACACAAACTGTATTTTGGAAATCTGGAGAAGGAGCAACCAGAATAAACATAAATGCTACGTATGAACATTTGTCCTTTTCCATTATGGTCAGTAGTAAGAAATCATTCCTTTTAAGCTCATATCATTGTGAAGCAGGTCTCTAAAACAGATCGATTCATATGCTGAAAGTGCTTATTACTTTTCTTTGATTACAGCATGATAGTAGTGTTACTACCCTAGATGGCAGTTTCACATTATAGATATCAAATGGAATAATCTCCCACTGCCACGCATAAAAACAAACAAACAAGACCCAACACTTTATCTGATGGGTGAGAGAAGCCTGCAGCTTTTAACTGTGTAGCCTCTTTTCTGATTTTTATCTCTAACCACAGATGAAACAATTTTTTTGCTGTCCTCCCTGTGCTATAATTTATAATTAAAAATAAAAAAAACCCCACATCTATCTGAAATCTCTTCCTTTTTAAATTGTAGAATAAAGGAATTTGTAGAAGGTGGCTTTTTAGGTGACTATTTGAAAAAGTTGAAAACTGTTGAAAATGGGAAATCCTCAACTATGAAGTTTTGGAAATCAGAGGCTGGAAAGAAAGTTTCCATCCAGGAGCAGCATGGCAGTGAAAGCTCTTATTTTCACATGCCTGGCAACTTCACTGCGTGTTTTTGTTCTTAAAGCTTTATCTTCAGATAAATGCAGTCTCTTTTCCTGTCTCTCTAGGGTCTTTAAAACTTCCAAAGGTCACTTGCACTGGGTGATAGAAAAGTCCATCCAGTACAATCTTGTTTTCTCTTCAAATTAAGCTAATGTATCTTTCAATATTAGAGAGCAATTTACTTTCCCTTTCTGGAGCTGGACATGAATTATTGAATTTATCTTGTATATGCCTAGGCTTGAAGGATTGTCTGAGGACAGTAATGCACACGTTTGGTTTTACTTCCTTCACTTCAGCAAAGATCAAAGATAACATTTGCATTCTTCATCCTTCCAAGCTGTGTTATTCATAGGTGGCAAAGAGCATCTTTATGGAATCTTTAATTAAGCTTATTTTGACACCACTTCTTGGGTTTCCTTTCATTATGTAATTTCTCAGTGTTGAAGTTTGAGTTGATTCTTTTTCTGCCTGATTTCAAATAAAAAGGGCTCTGAAACTCTTTGTTTAATGAATTAGAAGTAAGGAAGTATTAACTATACCGGTATTTAATAACATTGTCATGATAAGCAGCACCACCATAATACAATCTTCTCAGTGAGAGACTTTCATTACAAATGACTACATATGGCCGGATCACTCCAAGATCATAAAAGTATTTACTAAATGGCTTTTCTTTGTGTTAAACAGAATGTTAATGAGTGCAGTTGAATGTGGCTTTGTTACAATTTTTGAAGAAATTGTCAGCAGTAGAAATGTTTTATTATTCATTTGTTTTCAAGTTTTATGCTACTTGCTATATCCACTAAATAGAAGAAATATCAGCATAAGCTGTGTGTGGAGATTCTGCTAGTAAATGCAGCTGTCTTCTCAAGTGACTCTTATTTGTATCAACCACTATAACGTCTTTGTTTCCTTCGCTTATTTGCCCAAAGATGAAATGTGACATTTCTTGTCTCACAGTTAATAACACTACTAGAACAACTTTGTATAATTAATGTAGTTTTACGGGTTACCATCCTATTTGTTTGCACTATGAACATCTTCTGGCACATGTAAACTCTAGAAAAGAGTTACAACTGCTGTAATACCTCCTTCGTTTCCAGGGCTGGTCCTCAGCTGTTTTACAGAAGAGAGAGCTGCGAGCTGAGCTCTCTATGATATTCTAACTCAGGTGTCTTTTTAAATTGAATTTTGAATTGTTTCTAATGTCTGCAGTCTCAGTGACATTCTTGTTCATTCATATGTTTCTATGTATAGTGGAGCTTTCCAAATTCTATTGCATCATACGTTAACTCTTCCAGGTATCTTTAAACATTTTGTCTGAATTTGTCCATAGTCTTTTCTTAGGGACTATTTTCTACTTAAGTTCTTTCTGTATTTACACCACTAATTTATACTTTCTCTTCTAAAAATATGTGACTTGTAGATGATATTTTATATGGAGCACACTTCTTCCATATAACTTCAGTTAGCCACATCTGCTGTTGATGGAAAGCTCTTGAAAGTATCAAGTATCAGCCACTGACAGATATAAAACTCCTCTCCTCTCCTCTCCTCTCCTCTCCTCTCCTCTCCTCTCCTCTCCTCTCCTCTCCTCTCCTCTCCTCTCCTCCCTCACTTCTTTCTGTTGTCCTCTCCTCTGTTGTCCTGACCTTGGCTGTGACCGACTGGATAATCTCTTCAGAAGTTTATATGCTTTTTTGATTTTGGATTACATTATGAGGGAAGATGTTTTTCTCTGGCCAGAGATCTGAGCTAACTGTTCCACAGGGAAGACTCCTTGCTAGCATAGTCATAAAGCCATGAGAGTGTCTTCACAGAGCACCATCGTGCCATTTGCCTCTACTTGATGCAAACATCATTTTGTCAAATGCCTTCAGAGGTCCCAAAAGAATTATGGAAGAAAGAAAGGAGATTTGTGAGGTAAGTGAGGACGTGGAAAGGAGCCAAAAAAGGCCTCTAGGAAAGCTATGTGAGAATATACTGATTTTCAGTAGGAGCTGGAGGACAGGTTGTAGGGTCAGCTGTGATTTATAGTGCATGTCCACCCAGGGACGAAGATGTTCCCTTGGCCAAGAGTAGGCAACACTTGTTGCATAGAAGGAATAGCATGGATGTGACTGTGCAGTTCACCTCAGGCAGCCTAGCAAATTTCCACCAATCCATCAAGCCCTGAAGGCACGGAGTCTAGCATAATTGGGGCAGATCTTCCTGGTGGGAAACAATGGTGTCATAAAAGAAGATGCTCTGAGCTGTTCAGTATCACTTTTCCAGGGGAGAAAATCCCTCTCATTCTCAGAAAAAGAACACAACCTTTTTAATAGCTAGCTTGACTGGCAAGCTTTCATTTCCAAGTCATGGTCTGTGAAAATGCCCAAGCGTGCAGCCAAATGTACTTGGAATTTGTTAAGCTGATAGATATTTTCTCTTTAGGTTCTTAACAACTTCAAGTGATATTTAAAATATTTAAGCAAAATAGGTCATTTGTTCTAGGGTAAATACATTCATATGATAATTCTTCAGGTTGCTACTCTTCCCTTATATTTCATTGTTTGGAAGAGGAATGTATGTCTAATGCCTCATTTAAGATTCAGTGGAATCTTCCTTGCTTCAGTAATTTTCCTATTAAATTACAACTATTAACACTCGTTCCTCGCCCTAAAGGAAACCAATAAAATCACCCAAACTAATGAAGTTGTTTTCAGCAGCAAGCACCTCATTACGGGGGTATTTCTAATTACTGTTAAAATGAACTGGAACACAATACCTCCAGAATGGGATGTCCCAGAGCTATCAACCCAAACCATAAACATCTGTGCAACTCATAATCTCTGCATTTAACCCTTGTAATAGCAACACAACCTCAACTAATTTTAAGTGCTGGTAGGCATTAAAAGAAATAGATATGAAAATGTCACTGACACATTATAAGTAAAGTTTTAATTTATGAACGTTGCCTCCCAGTGAGGAATTTTTTCTGTCTTTAAAAAAAAAAAAGTGCCACCTGGAGTTTATCTTTTTCTTATATTTTCTTGTTTGAACTAATTTTTCCTCCCCTCTGCACTAATTGTTATATTTAGATACCATCATACAGAAGACTATGTTGAGGAGTGATTAGGATATAACTTACATATCAGAATGCATGAGCTAACTAGAAAAGCAAAGCTTCGTATCAGATTTAATTAAGATAGCTTACACTGTCTGTTCAGTTTTCTGCCTAAAGCAAGGGAAAAAAAATGAAGACTAACAGCTTCTTCTAGAAATGTGATACTCCTGGGATAGGAATTTAGGACCTAAGAAGCAGAGCAGCCTTTACTCCTGTGAGTAGTCCTGCTGAAATCAGTATGACCAGTTATGTGAGTAAATGGTACTCTACATAAATTAATAATGCACAATCTGGACATATAGAAATCCTTGTTTTGTCACAGATGACTCAAATAATGGTTAAGAAAAACCTGCCACTCTTTAAATTCATGTCCTTACAGGAAGGAGGGTGATTTGTCAATACTAGCTGCATAGTCTATAAACAGCATATTGAAACTTCACGTGTGATTGTAATCATCATCAATTTACTGATTATGTTACAGGGCGTCTAGAGGTTTGAGAGCAACTGACATTCCCTTGCACAAACAGCATATAAGTAGTGGTGTAAGTAACTGTACTGGACTATCTATGTTAACTCTCATTCGTAGATCAGCCCTAAGCATTAATGTTATATATAGATATGTATTTCCATATATATACATACATATATATATATATATATATACACATGGAAATGTGAGCCAGAATATGCTCCATCCCTTTCTCCTGCTGCTGGGTGCTACATGCTGGGTTCTGCATGTAGTACAAGATGCATAAAGTAAAAATCAGAGGAGTATATTTATAAGCAATGGGAATATAGAGGTCTGGCATCCTTTGCATTTGTATCTTTTGACTGATCAAGAGAAGGGAGTTGTGGGAAGTGAGAAAAGAACACAGTCTGAATGTTTTTTCTTTTGGGTCTATTCAAGGTCTACACCCTCAGGCCTGCAAACTTCTGGACTTCCCTCTGCCTAGGGCACAAGTAGGATTATTTGTCTTCCTTTAGCTACCCATTTTGTTCATTAAGTTTGTAGAAACCTAATTATTGTTCAGACTGATGTCAAACTGCATTAAAATCAACTGGTAGTTTCTAAAGATATTGAGATATACAGGCAAACACACAGACTAAACCTCATGGACTAAAGTGAACTAAAATTCAGAGGGTTTTTTTTTCATTAATAAAGTGGATATAACACAAATTAGGGTTATTTTAAATATAAGACCGATATAAATGTAAACAAAATTATATATTTTTATGCAATCAGGTCTTCAATGGGAAGACACGCTACAAAGACACAGAAGCAACCATCAGATATCACTCTTTGAGGTGTTTTTTAGATAGAAAAGGGTAGTTCTGTTTTCACTGAATTGCTTATGAGCCAGAAAGAAAGAAAATAAAAACAGAAAAATGTTCAAAATACAAAGAACAAAAGCTTTCTTAATGAAAAAAGATTATATATCTTTTTCTTCTCCTTATTCCTCTTCAAACCTAAATGTAAGACTTGTCAGTGAAAAAGCATATTGGTTCATAAAACCTTGTTGCCAAACTGCAGAAAATCATGCAAAGCTATTCAGAAAGTTGTTTAGGATCCTCTTTGAATGGTCTGAAAGAAGATACAGAAGCTGGTGAAAGCAGCAGACACCTGAGTGACATCATCTGTTGCGCGGAGACAACAGGAGACAGAGTAAGTGACAAGTATAACAGTAGCAACTGGTAGACTTTCAACCTTTGTCGTGAGCAATTCAAAACCTATCCAGGGGTATTATCCTGCTGCAGATCAACACAGAGTCTGAGATGAACTGAAGATGCTGGGGGATTTCACAGAGGCTTTATCTTTTCTGTCTCTTTTTATGTAATATTTGTCTATTGATTTCTTGTTGTTGTTTGCTCATGTTTTACTGTATTTCCAACATAAAAAAAACTAGTTTGTAGTTGACTTACTTTGCAGTTCATGCAGGTTTTTGAAAGCACTTGGTGTGAAAGGAAGCAGTGTAGTTACATAGATACAGAGTACTGCAGAGGTGGATGGAGCTGTTGATGTCTCCTACCTGGAAAAGCTCCAAGCAAGAGAGACTTTGAAGCTTTCCCAAGCAGTCACATTCTGGATTTGTGTTGCCTTATTTTTAAGTTTAAGACATACAGGTAGCTGTGCTGTGGCCATGTCAGAGCTCAATCTGGCTGCTCATCCCCTGGTTGGCAATGGCCAGTAGTGATGATGGTAGAAGTTAAGAAGCCTGCAGCATTACAGCCACTGGTGTCTCTGAAACGTAAGCAACATGAGTATCTTTAAAAGCCTTTGATGAATTGTTCTTCTGTTGTCTTCTGGCTTCTAGAGCCCTTGTTTGTTGTTAGAATTCATAAGGTCTTGTGTTTTATTCCCAACAACTAAAAATACTTGGTACCCAGGAGTTTTGCACCCAGTTTTGTGCTCTATACTCTGTGTTGCCTGAAGCTAGGCATAAATCTGGAGACTCACAGGTCCACATTTGCCCTTGTTGAGCTGATATTGATATAAGAAACACCAAAATGATCAGAACATTAATGCCATTGTCATGGCAATGTGTATTGAGAAAGACTGCAGGTATTTCTGGCAGGGCTGGAATATGAAACCGGTCATCAGATTCAAATACAGTAATCCAATTTGGACTTGAGGGACCAAGGGGTCATTTTGCCCAAAAAACATGGTTTAGGAGACAGGACAAGTTTCTTACAGCTTAGAGATAAGAAATCAAGTCCTGCGAAATGATCAACTGGTAAAGTCTGAAAAATGTTACGAGTCTTTCTTCAGTCCAAATGTAAGGTGCAGTCTGCAAAGCTAAGTACGGGTCCAGAAGCACGGCAACAAACACACCTGAGATGACCCTGTGTGTCTGAGTGCTTGCTCTATTCTTTCCAGTCTCTTAGCAGGTCTACTATGAGATATAATTTCTTCCTACAAACTTTAACTCACTTTGATCTTTAGATCATTCAGTACAGATACAGCACTATCATTCATTTGAATGAGTAATATTTAGATGCAAAGCAATCTAGCCACAGGACGTGAAGAATCAGAACAAAAACGTCTTGCTATATGTCTCTGAATTGTGAACAAACTTTCAAACTAAGTTTTAAGGATGACTCTAATTTTTTCAGGTTTGCTGAAGCTACCTACAGTCAACAGCAGTGTTTTTCAAGACCTGATCTGGGGGCTTTCTGACATGTTGAAAACATGAAGAAGAGTTGATTTCTCTTGGTATATTTATGATAGTTGAGTTCATTGACAATCAGACAAATAGTATTTTTTTCTTTTCATCATCTACAGTTATTGTTTTTGAAATTATACCTCAATTTTTGATTTTTAGAATTTTTATGCTTTTGTGGCCTTGAATATCTCCAACTCTTTTAGCTTTGCTATCAGCTTATATCTTACTCTCTATACCTTTTTTGTTAGTGCATAGAGTTCTAAAGACCTTTTGATAAAGTTGTTTTGTTGTACTGCTTTTGGTATTTGTCAACAGCACTAACTTTCCCACTATTCTGTAGGCAAATTTTTTTAAATCTATGCACTACTGACCGTTACTATAGAAGGGTGACTTTCTATTTCTAAATACATCCTTTTTTCTTACACAAAAACACTGGTGAAAAAAAAAAACACACCAGAATATCTTTTCTGTGGAATTATGGTTCACTATTTTTTTCCAAAAATCAAAGTGAACTCAAAAATGAAAATGTGACAGCAAGCAGTTAAAGCACTGCTTTACTGAAAAGATTAATCTCCATATATGCCTGATTTTTCACCCTTGTATTCATCTCTGAATGATCTCCAGATGAACTACTCTGCAGGAACAGCATGCTGAGATTTCAGAATATCTCAACAATCTTTAAGAGATGGTGTAATATGTCAGAAGAACCTCGTTACCCCCGAAATCCCTTTAAAATATAGTAAAATATTATGGCATGGCATTTACAGAGAAGTATGAAGGCATAACACACACAACCAGGAGGAAGACACAGAAGGGCAAAAATATCGGGCAGTTTACTACTATGGCCCACATGTAATTGTTATTAAGAATATTTATTTTAAAGTGTATTGTTTTCTTACCAGCTCATTATATTAGTTCCTCATTGTAAGGAGATTTATCTGAGATTAAAAGTTATAACCAGCAGTGTTATGAACTAATAAGCACATCTAATTTGGATGCTGTTAGAGCATTTAATGGAATTAGTGACAGGACCATTTCATTTTGGCAAGGTTATTATCACCTACATATTCCTTACATGAAATAGGACCATAACTACTACGCTAGCCACAATGAGAGTAAACATAATATTTCTGTGTTTCTCTTTTCAGAAATAACTACAACTATTAGACAGCGTTCATCATTAGGAAGGTGAAGAGGGCTATCAGAGTGAGTTTTTTTCCTTTGGTGACACAGGAAACCTCAGCTGATCCTTAATGCCTTTATGTAAAAGGGAAGTGGTCATAGCACTGAGCTTGCCGGAGTTCAGGAAGCATCTGGACAATGACATCTGGTCTGATTTTTGAGCGGTCCTGTGTGGAGCCAGGAGTTGGGCTCGTTGATCATTGTGGGTCCCTTCCAAGTTGGGGATATTCTGTGATTCTATGAAAATATGATGAGTATGCACTGGGAACTGCGCCTCTTAGGAAATAATTTTGTGGAGCTTCATGCTGGCAGCACTTGCCAGGGCACACGGGGGGACGTGCCCTCCATTTTACAAAGCTTACAGAATAGTGTGTGACTCAGATCACGATGGATGTGTCCATGGTGGGCCTGCCTTCCTCCCCCGCCTCCTGGCTTTTGAACTACTTCTGAGCAGGCCCAAGGAAGGCCACAGCGTGCATCAGATGGCTTCCCCTCTTAAGGTCTTCATTCACAAATTCACTTCTATGCAATGATGCCCAAGACAGCACTAATGAGCTTGCTGAAGTGCTGGAAGCAGGATAGCTGTGTTTTTGTGGCTCTCTGCCCAGGTTAATAAGCTCAGCTTCTCAGCTGTGCTAATTAGGCAAAGCAGAGCTTTCCCTGGCTGTGAGTATATTCATTCTGATGTGCAGTTATTTCAGCAGCTCCACGTGGTATTGTGTAGACCTACCCTCCGCATCAAGGACATTAAGAGGGAAACCTCTCCAATAGCTCTGTGGGCTTCCAGATCCCTCTTCCTCTTGTAAATGTAGCACAGATTTTTATTATAAATTATCTGAGATTCCTTAGAGAGACACTTACTGCCTGACTGAAATACTGCCTTCTGGTATGAATAGAAGTACTCTCATTGACTCATAGAAGTCCTGTCTCCTGGTGAGCAGCAGGAAGTGGGCAAACTTGTCTGGAAAGCTGTAATTTAAACAAAAAATTAAAAAGTGAGTGTTAGACACAGGCCTGTTGAGTGTTAACAGTCTTTTGTCACTAGCCATTAAGGTAAGGTGTTGCTGAGCTACGTCCAACTCTTTTCACCCTATGACAGCCTGGATGGACTCTGCTGGTGTGAGTAGAGGATGCAGGTGGAGGAGATGGGCACCCTGGGGAATCCTCAGGAAAGATGAGGAACTGTTCCGAGAGCTGTTCTGCACACACAAAATTTAGAGGCAAAGAAATAGAATCTTCTCAGTGTGCACAGAGGGAGTACTGGAGGATCAATTTCTACTTCCTCCTCAACAGTGATTCTTGGGAGCTTTAGACTGGGTCTCAATTTCTTATCTATAGTAGCCCCTCCTCTTCCTCTTCTGGAATAGTCAACACCATAATTACTCTTTTAAGACAACCTCCTTCTTACAACATGTGCATGATAAATGCAGAACATCC
The DNA here is from genome assembly GCA_016647715.1 of Pavo muticus. Lineage (NCBI taxonomy): Eukaryota > Metazoa > Chordata > Aves > Galliformes > Phasianidae > Pavo > Pavo muticus. Next base: position 1,147,805 of record JACDJE010000400.1, on the reverse strand, counting down.
CATGGAGAGCTGCACATCGTTGGCTTGAGAGCTACTGTTGCAGGAGACCCCCATTCCTTGTCTCTGTATCAGGTACAATGGTCAGCCTTTACCTGGCTCTTTATCCGCCAACTGCCTTGGTCGTTTTCTTATTCCTCTCCTCCCAGGTGATCCAGAGGCCATGGGGAGATGTATGTGGGATATTGTGAATCGGCCTGTGAGGCAAGCAGATGCAGTCAGGAGGAAGAGTTCTGCAGGTTCTGCTCACGACCAAGTGATGCAGGAGGGTCTGCTCCTGTCCTGCATCTGAAACTGAGCCTTTGGCTCCCAAGGGCTGAGCCTGAAGAACTGCAAGGCAAGGTGATTTTAATCCCGCTTCTATGGCTCTGGTGCTTGCTCACTTCAGCCCAGGGAGGGGACAGTGCTGCAATTTACATGTTGTTGGGTTTTCCATGCTGTGTTTCCTTGCCCTGCAATTTAAATTTGGCAGCTGCTGCCTCAGAATGGTTTGCAGCTAGTGTTTTGCTAAGAGCAGTGTGAGAATGAAATAAGAACTGGAGTGAGAACCTGTTTCTTTTTATGAAAGAAACTGTTTATATCCAACATGACCAAACCATTAACAAAAGCCAAAATTTGTGATGTCCTAACTTGCAAAAGCTCACAACAATAAAATGTCATCCTTGCAAAATCAGAGCTGAACAGCACTTCACTTAAGGTGTACTAGTTCCAGGCAGAATTCTGTCTTCTTCTTCTTCTTCTTCTTCTTCTTTTTTTTAATGCAGGCATGCTTGAATTAGAATATACTAATTGGATTATTTATGCTGCATTGGATCAAATGATTGAAATAAATTGGAGGGCTAATGATGACTCACTGTTTTGGTGAACCCCACAGGATAAACAGCCATACCAGGGAATTAGCCTGTTTCATTATAGCATTTACTGAAGTTATGATCTTTGATCAGCTCTCCTACGGCAAATTGACACTGCACCAATGATCATAAAATCATTGTGTGGGGACAGAGAATGGCTTGCTGTTTCATTGGAACAAGTGAGTGCCTTGTGGGTGCCATGCACATTTCATTTTTCTCCCGTGACCTTTTTAAAACTCATTGACAGGGCTAGAAATATCATATTTGCCCTAACTGCTTCCCTCAAAATGGGACTGTAATGTGATCCCTTTCCATGGCTGTGGCTTGTCTCTGAGGAAGGCTGTGACCTCCGACTTCACACATGAAAGAGTTTCACTCTTTGGCTTGCTTTATGGCCCCAGTCATAGAATCATAGAATCAGTAAAGGTTGGAAAAGATCTCTAAGGTCATCTAGTCCAACCGCCCACCTACCACCAATATTGCCCACTAACCATGTCCCTCGATGCCACATCTCCACATTTCTTGAACACCTCCAGGGATGGTGACTCCACCGCCATCCTGGGCAGACTGTGCCAATGCCTCACCACTCCTTCTGAGAAGAAATTTTTCCTAACATCCAACCTGAACGTCCCCTGGTGCAACTTAAGGCCATTCCCTCTCCTTCTATCGCTGTCATCTGGGGGAAGATGCCAATCCACACCTCACCATAACCTCCTGTCAGGGAGTTGTAGACAGCAGTAAAGTCTCCCCTGAGCCTCCTCTTCTCAGACTGAACAACCCTAGTTCCCTCAGTCATAAGACATGTGCTTCAGACCCCTCACATCTTTGTTGCCCTTCTCTGGACTCACTCCAGCTCCTCAATGTTTTTCTTGTAGTGAAGGGTCCAAAAATGAACCCAGTAAAGTTGTGGCATCTCCAGGGAAACTCACTTGTGGCTCTGAGGAACACTGGCTTATTCTCCACTCACAACCAGGAATGCCATGCACTCACTCCCCAGTCACCCCTATTTTGGGGGCCGAAGGCCACATCCTCCTTGCCTGCAGGAGTAGCTACTAAACAGAAAAGAGACCCCAATCCCACAGTGGCTGTCTCTCCTCTTTTCCAGAGACGTGCCTCTTATCAGCACTGTGGACTGCTCACTTGTGCTGCAGTGCCTGATAGCAGCAGGATGCTGCTCAGTGCTGCACATCGGAGCAGGGCTGAGCTCCCCTGTAAGCTAAAGGTGGCTTAAACACTTCATATGATATTATCAGTCTATCCTGTAAACCACAATGAGTGTAACAATATGGTGAAACACCCTCCAAGTGCTAAATACATGCTGCAGCTGTCGACTGTAAGGATAACTGCATTCATAGAGGTAGGGAAAGGTATCAAAACAAAGCCTTGTCTCTCAGATGATGTGTTGTATACTGTCGCAACCAGCAGCACCGATAATCAAGAAACTATTCTGCTACATCAATATACTTGACAAGCTAAAAAATAGCTACACAATTTCATGAATATTTCTGTGTAAATTGCATTTAAATTAATCTCAATGCTTTCCCCTTGTAGATTCTAAATTAGCAGCTATTCTTCTGCTAATGTAAATTTAACTTGTTGTTGTTGCTCTTTACTTTTGTACCAGCTCTATTCCAGCAGAAACTGAAGCACAAACTTCAGAAGGACACTTCTCAAAGCATCCAGATGGCAACAATAATTATTTATTATCTCTAGCTGTCCAATCTGTGATATTGTAAATCATTTTTCGGATGTCCTTAGGAGTTGCAGCAAGTTTACTGAAAAAACTGCTCATTAAATGTTTGTTCAGAAGGATTTAGCAATCAGAGAACTGCAGCTCTTTCAACATAAGGAAATCTGTATGAAATTTGAGATCTAAAAGGGACTTTGGCCATGGAGGGGCCAGGATGGTAGAACAGCATTTGGGCTCACACAGTGTAAAACATGGAAGCATAGAATGGTTTGGACTGTAATGGACCTCAAAGCCCACCCAGTTCCAACCCCTGCCATGGGCTGGTTGCCGCCCACCAGCTCAGGCTGACCAGGGCCCATCTAACCTGACCTTGGGCATCTCCAGGGATGGGGCACCACAGCTCTCTGGGCAGCTGTGCCAGGGCCTCCATGTGTCACAGAGTCCAGGCTTCTTTGAAATCCACACTCCCAAAGGGGGTTCAGTGAAGGGCTGCAGTATTTTCTTTGTGTGTGTGTGTGGGTAAAATGAGACAAATCTCTGCTTTGAGCTAATTCAGAAGCATGTCATTCAGATGCAACAGCACTGGGATTCTGAAGTGAGGGTGCAGACCCAGAGCAATTTTTTAAATTTGGGCCTGTCATTATAAGATCTGCATGCACGCTGCCTACAGAGTCTATTTTTTTTCCCTTAACCTAATTCTATCCAATCTGTCATATTTTCTTAGTAATGTTCTGAGGTCACATTTTTTTTTTTTTTAATTTCTTGCTGTAAAAATTACCTCCAACTTCTATATTTGCAGGATAATGGTGACATTGGAATGACACACTGATTTTCAGCAAGGTTTTCATAAATTGTCTGTTTAGATTTATGGGATGTCACTTGATTTACAGCACTCTTTTCATGGATGCTGTTATCTGTTAACATTTCTACAATAACCCTCTTCCTTCCCCCCATCTTCCACCTCCACCCCCCCCAGGTTTTAGCATCTAAAGTAACACATCCTTACAATTGTACTGTTAGATTTAGATAACTTGATAATCACAGTTGTTGACTCTTAATAGGCATAGATGTCCTTTTCAAAGATACTGTCCCTCCTTTAGCCCCTGATTGCCATTGTTTTTCATCTTAGAATTACTGTTAAAAATACAGTTTAAATTTTAATGGTGCTAAAACTTTGACAAATAAATCTGTCTTCTGATATGCTGGGAGTTGTCTCCTAAGTTTGATATATTTTAGACTCCACAGGGTCTCCAAGTATTCCTGGAAGATGGTCAGGGGTCAGAGGTGCTAAGTTTCTATTTTCTCTAGGCATGAGGACTGAATTTTGTTTTTCTACAATGAACCTGCTATAGTGTCTTGACTGGAGGGAGTTCAAGGAATTTTCCCTCATGTATCTTCAGGCTGTGCACTTATGGCAATTAAGAGTCTATTTATGGTCCACAGCATCATTTCTCACACTTTAGTATATGAATGCTGTCCAAGAAAATGAGTGCCTCTTCCTGCCCGTGTGCATTACCGGGGTTGGTCATGCCACCTTCAAGGGTATTATATTAATAGATTACATACAGCCTCCAGCTGAAGGGAAGAAAAATGATCATTCAGACAAGTGCTATGAAGGAGCACACGCAGGAGGCCCTTTCAGCTCCACAAAGCTACTGCTTTCCTTTTGCCCGTCACTGGCTAATACTTTTCACCGGAACACCTCTCTTTCTAACTGACACCTGGCATTATCTATCTCAGTGATGCTGCTTGGTGGAGAAGTGCTATTCCCTTGTGGGTAACCATGAGACTTAGAATCATCTGAGTTTTAGAGTTTCTATTTTCAAAAACTGGCAAGAGAAGAAATATTGTGCTTTGTGGTTTGTCAGATAATAGACATTGCTTTGAACAACAGAGAAATATAGAAGTATAAGCAAGGTTTTAACAGTGGGGTTACTAGGTTTAGAAACAGATAGATACACAGAACTAACTGAAAACAACGATGGTCTCTATTTTTATATTGGATTAACACTAAGTTTGATTCTCCTTGTTTCAGCTGACAAGCAGCTAAACTGCTCATGTACACTCAGCACGCAGTACCAGCCCTTTGGCAAAATCCTCAGGCTGGTTGTTGCCGTTACCATCAAGGACCAACCATCACGGTGGGCTTTCTTGGTTCTTTGTGGATGAACTATCTCTATGGCTGACTTTAATCCCGGTGTTCACTGCCATCTTCTCAAGGTGCTTAGGTTGGTCCAGTGCCAAGAGAGTGATGTAAACATCAAAGGCTTTGAAAATAATAAAGTTGCAAACTGCCACGATGGGCTTTTGCTTCCTAATTCATCATGGTAGCCATGATTAGACTTCCTGTGGCATGGCCTAGACTCACATGCATCTACGAGGGGAGCCATGGGAGAGTGTGTAGCTGATTATAAGAAATGCCAACAACGTGGCTCATGTTCTCTCTGCTTTTGCAAGAACACAGATGATTTCTGCTGTGATTTGGGAACATGTCTACCTTGGAAAGATTTCATATGGAGTTTAAAACAAGGACTTAACAAGACGTTTCAGATGACACTGCTGAGGAAAATGAATAACAAATGTAGCCCAAGATAAGAAAAGAAAAAGGAGAAAAATGTATTTCCAGTTATCTTGTAGATGTTAGGTAAAGGAGTTTACATCTAAGGCCTGGCTTGTCAAAAAATATAATAACATCTGTTTTTGCAAAGCATGCTGCAAGCTTTTCAATATAGACAAAAGAAAGATCTCCTATCCATATGACAGCTGGACTCCATGTACAAAATAAAAAAAGTTTTTTTAGACCATATGATGCCTGTTACTATTGCTTTGCTGACAAGGGCTGTGAGGAAAGATGCAGCACAGAATTTGCCACTGGAGATGATCACTTGTCTAACTTTATTCATGGAGTCTTTTGTTGTAACCTCCTTAAGGTCCGATTTAGGAAGGGAGTGACTTCTCTTGAGGCTGTGACTGCTGCTGTTATCCTCCCAGATGTCCACTTTGCTTCTATTTCATGATGGAGTGAAATCACTGAAGGTGATTTTAGAAAGCAACATTTTTTGCTGTGGCCTCTGTATCCCTCTTTTAGGAGCAATTGGGCTGTCCATGCGCTGAGTGATGAGACGAGGAGGACATCTCTGAGCCTTTTCAGCTATCCTAAGAGATAAAATGATGGCAACAATCAAGGATGAATGCTGTCTGTGTAGTGTTTTAGACATGACGTGACTATTCAGTTTGCTCCAGAACTTTTCTCCCTAACTTCACATTTGAATTCGGTATTTCTATGTATTTGCTGAGGTACAGAAACACAAGAATTTTGTGGTAGAAATAAAACCTAGAAGCAAGACACACCAAATCAGTTCTGTTCCCGGCTGATTGGGCACAGCAGATACGCTAATTGCAAAGCTTTGCCAGCTAGGGCTCTAAAGAAATTTCTGAAGGAAAAGGAAAAAGTCTCTTGAAAAACAAATCTTTAGAGAGTTCTGTTTTTCCTCTCTTCATCTAGAGTAAAGTAGCTGAGGTGTGGTAACAGCACAATCTGACACAGCTGAGAGCTGTGCACAGTAATCAGAGGGGAAACACAGGACCAGGATTATCTTTTAATTTGTCCATTGCCTGAGGATGAAAGGAAGCTGCTGTCAATCACAAAGTGCGAAGGAAGGTATTCCAACGTGCTCGGGACTGTTATCCCTCCAGTGATCTATGAGTAATTTCTGACATAAAACCTACAAGTCACTTGCAAAGCCAATTTAAGAGAGAAAGGTAACAAACATTTCTTCTAGGAGTTCTGGGGAAAAAATAAAATAAAAATCCCTTCCTGCCCTTTATTTTGCCTGGTATTATCTGCTGTACAAATGTCATTAAGTGACATTTCTCTCCTAGAGGCCATCCAATATATATGAGGATTGTTATTCCCTGCTTCTCCTCTCTCCCAGTGAAAAACAGATAGTGGCTGACAGCTAATGAGGAGGACTCTAATCTGACAGCGCTATGAAAGCTGCGCCGGAAAAGATCTCGATAATGGCATAAGAAATCCTTTCTATCTTAAACTACTGCTAAGGCGCCCATCTGCAGCAGAGAAGTTGGGTCATTCTCCTCTAATCGAAGCTTGTTAGATCTGTATCCTCTTGTACTTCTGCAACCTGTTTGAGAGGAAAACCAGAAGTGTCATAGTAAAAATAAAAGAAAATAATGGCATTCAAAATATAATAACCTACTGCGATTAAATGGGAGTTGGCTGCCATTGTTCTGTGCTCAACGGTTAAGGCAGATTTGCTTTCAGTTACCATGCTATCTCAGAATTACTTCGTCTGCATATATAAATGTGCAGAAATGGAGATTTCACTGTGGGAGGTACTGCAGAAAGGCATACTATAAAGTGCTTTCTGAAATGGAGCACTCACTGTCTAAATTTATATGGCAGACAACCTACTCATGGCTTTACATAGCACAAGCCGTTCTTGATTACATGCCCAGTGTAATCATGTGGCACAAACAGAAATGATCTCAGCCTCAGAACCATGCCTTCATCTCAGATGATCATGCTGTGGTCAGAGAATGGAGTTTCTCTGGGATAACCCCAAAGTATTTCTTCTAAATAGTTACCTGATCAGTACTTTTGCTTCAGGATTTTTGTCTCTGCATTTGAAAGCTGTGGTCTTCTGCATGGTACTTATGTTAAGGAAGGATGCTTCTGTCTGTTGAAGAGCAGAAGAGTCTTAGGGGACATGGTGGTGATGGGTCAATGATTGGACTAGATGACCTTGGAGGTCTTTTTCAACCTTAATGATTCTGTGATTTTATAATGAACAACATCCAGATGGACACAAGCTTTCATTGAGTTTACTCAATGGTTTAAATTTCCATGTGTTTTACTGTGCTTAAAGAAGGGGTTAATGCAGACCTAGGTTGGAAGCTGTGAGAAAGGCAGTGGTGGAAGTGCAGTAAACAAGACCAGAGAATTTAAAAATGAGGCTTAGCTTTCAGAGAAACCCAGCACAGAAGGAAGTGAGCGTCAACTTTGCTACCTTATTGTTCGATCCTTATTGTTCCTCATATGTGTGTACTTCAGTAAAAAGAAAAACACATCTCTTTGATTAGATAGGTTTTCAGACAAAGGATAGGTTTCCTTTGTCTGAGCAAAAAACAAGCCAGCCAGGTACTCAGCCCTTCCTAAGAGGGAAACCTGAATAATGCAGCCAACGTATCCAAACTTTCCCTTACATTTTGGAGGATTAAACCTTGCAATGTCATTCTTGCAAACAGCTTTGATCATTTGTGAAGAATGCACATGGATGTGTACGTCCTCTGTATCATTTTCCTTTTGGCACATCATCTGCACCCAAAAAGCTGTATTTCTGTGGTCTTTTCTCCAGATATCCTTGCATTTTTGTTTTTCCACCTATGCATTCAATGTCACTTATTGTGCCTTCAGGTTTCAGCATGCTTAATGTTATACTTTGGCCTTTAATGACTGGGGACTTAAGTGCCAGAGTTCTTATTTTAATGCAAAAGATTGCATGCAGACCTTCTTTAAAGGTGCCAAACCCCTGTTTTGATGGTTTGAAAAGCAGCCTGAGGTTATCAGGGGTTACTGCAGAGCTTGATAGCATACCTTCTAACAGATTGATCTCTTTAAAAGGCTCCTCTCTGTAGTTCTCCAGAGATACTCATTTCCTCTATAAATACTCATTTTTTTTCCATAAATACTATTTTTTCCTACTTGAAAGGTAGGAAATACATTTTTTTAAGTGAAAACTGCATACAACAATGCCTTAATTTGTCTTGACAGATGCAAACTTTTGCATGAGCCAAGATTCGGGAAAAAATACAAAAATTCTGCAGAGCCGCCAGACCAGCTCTAATAAATACCTTGGTGAGTCTGGGCTATCTTCCACTCCCCTAGCTTCATGTATGGCCAGAGTGCAACCTTCTATGGAGGACAACTTTCTGAGGTGCAGCTATTTACTCTTTAGGGCCAGTTTTCTTGAAACAGTTGACAACTGAGGTTTAGTCATGGGGCTGCCCTATGACATCTTCATCCTAAGCACCGTGCTCCAGATAGTGGTTTCCATCCAGAGGAGCCCTGATTTGCTCTGGTTGGTGTTTTCAGATATCCTGAGGCCAGCCTCCAGTTGAGGCTTCTCCTCTTATTTCATAGAATCATAAAATCATAGAATCACCAAGGTTGGAAAAGACCTCCAAGATCATCCAGTCCAACCATCCACCTATCACCAATATTTCCTCACTAAACTGTGTCCCTCGGTACAACATCTAAATGTTTCTTGAACACCTCCAGGGACAGTGACTCCACCACCTCCTTGGGCAGCCCATTACAGCACCTGATCACTCTTTTGGAGAATAAATTTTTCCTAATATCCAGCCTGAATGTACCCTTACATGCACAAGGGATTTTGCTAGCTTTGAGACAACTACTGGCCAGGACAGGTTTCTTCTCCTCATCTTAGAGACACAAGGGTTACATGTGTGAAGTAGCTGTGCTTGGGCAGTTCCTTTTGTGTCCTCAGTGCCTGTCACAGTGAGAAGCTCACATAGCTAAGCGAGTGACAGTAAAATGAATATCTACATGGTATCCACTGCTTGAGCCACCTTTGTAAACATTTGGTTTGGTGGGATGAATTTCTGAATAGGCTTTTTATTTCTTCATATTTAAATTCATGATTTCTACTTATGTTCTTGTCTATTTTGGAGACATGATATACCTCTAGGCACAAATCTGCATTTTTAGGTCCTTTGTGATGTTGTCTTTCACTTATCCCCAGGGAAACAGCACCTCAGGAGAATCTAAAATTCTCTATGGAAATACCTCAGCTGTACAGAAAAGGTATCTTCATGAAAGTGTAGAGTGGTTTTATTAATTCTGCAAAACAATTTCATAGCAAAGATCAAGTTATCCTTGATGCTAAGTATGTTACCCAGAAATCTAAAATAAAGTTTTTCCTTTTTTTTTTTTTTTTCTGTTTTCCAGTTGAAAAGTCTAATTGGAATGGAAGAAATGACATTATTAAATACCAGAATGAAGATCACCAGGGAAATAATCTAACTGCTGACGATCTAATCTTAACTGAGTGCTTCTAAATAATCACTAATCAGAAGCTTGAATTGAACTGAGACAGACTGGTCTAAGTGCTCGACTATTCAGAATGAGTGCAAGAGATTTGGTGGAAAGTTCTACTGCATTAAATATGCAGGACTAAAGAAATCATGCTTCTATTTTATTTTAAGTAAACACATTATCATTTGATACATCTTGGTCTTTCTTCACTTACCATGAATCACACAGCACTTCAAGCCCTGATTAATATTCTTAATTGCTCTCCCTTTTTCGGTCTTGCAGCTGGCAGATGGGACACTGCAGATCAGACGCTGCCATATCAGTCATGTTTATACTGCTTGGGAACAAATGGTGTTACTGCCTGTATGTTTATCCCTTTTGATCCATACACAATTGGAACAAGGTGCAATAATCAAGACTTGCTCTTTTTTCCCCCTTTCTTTCTTGTCTCTGTGGCATTAGCTCTGATGGGAGCAGATGATAGGAGATAAACAACATGAGCCAATTTCCTCAATGCCAAGCACCTTGCAGCAATAAGGAGGTCTGGAAATCTCACAGCACCTGCCAGGGAGATGCTAGTCTTCCATCACATTGGGCTGAAAATTTCTTAGTGGGAGTGTTGAATCTTCTATGTTTTTCCATGCCAGTGCTAATTAGGGTGGACATATAATGAATGCAGAAATATCATGTAAGTATGAAGATGAACAATGATATCTAAATAGCTGAAAAGTGAATGAAGAATCAATAATTCCTTTTGTTTGCTAAGGACAACAATAACTATTCTCTAAATGAAAGAATTCTAATTATTCTTGAAGCAACAAGTTCTTCAGATCTTTATGTTTCTCACCTATTAGTGGTTATGTGGTCACATTATCTTCCAGGAAAAAAAAATGGCTTTTCTGGTTAGCAGCGATGCAACACTTACTTTGAAATGAAAAAGAATAACCATCTTTCTCTGCCCTGACAATTAGCAAAAACAGTCAATGAATGAAGCAAAAGAGTAGCCGGTTCATTTTAAAATGTTTACATCAAAACATTTTACATCTAAATTAGATGACATATTTTATGCAGTCAGCATTACTATCATAATCTATGACATTTTAGCCCAAGAAAAGACATTGTGCTGTGTGCAGTTCAGTTGCCCTTAGGACACAGAAAGTGATGATTATTTTTCAGTTAGATCTGTAGGAAGACATGTTTTCCATGTGCACCATCCCATGAAAGCACTGGAGTGTGACTGACAAAAGAGAAGCTTATTGGCTAGAATCTGGGACCTCACTTTGAATACTCCTCTTATCTGAAGAATGTAATTAATGAATCAAAGGATGACCTCATGTGACTGCTTAGATGTGACTATGAAAAAAAAAAAAGATGTAAAACCCCACAAGTTATGACACCAGCACATAGCACTGCAGCAGAGCGCCCAAGCTCAGACATTGTAGGTGCTCATCAGCTTATTTCTCTGAAATATTTCAGGACTTTGGCATTAAAGGACTCTGTAACTATAAGAAATTGATGTCAACTTGCAGGTGTTCAAAGAAGTGTGTACTGGACAACACTCAATGTTATGGTACAAGAGGTCCATTTGATTGCCAAGAATATTCTGAATGTGTTTCCATTTAGGATGCATCAGTTCTGGCTACTTCTTCAGGTGTAAATGCAAAACAGTGCAAAGTCAGTTCAGTAATTCCTATGTTTTCCAGTGATAAAATGAAAGTCTAAGCAGGCTCCCACAGTGGCATCCCCTGTAGGACTTTTCTTATCTTATTTTCTTGGGTTGAAAATATATCTCATTTTATGTTATCGTTTTATGTTATCACTATCAAGAGCTGAAGGGACGATCAAAAGCTGCAAGTATCTGGTTACAATTCCCTGAATGGGATGTTCAGGATCATGAGCAGTCCTTGTTCTGACAGTAAACAAGTTCCAAAGAAATCAAGTTCTGGAGCAGGAGAGGTAAAATATCAGATACCTCAGTATCCCACAGAATAGATTCCTAGAATTATAGGATCACAGAATCATAGGATTGTTTAGATTGGAAAAGATTCTTAAGATCTTCAAGTCCAACCATCTACCTAACATTACAAGTCCACCACTAAACCACGTCCCTGAGCCTATGGCCACATACCTCCAGGAATGGTGACTCCACCACCACCCTGGGCAATCTGTTCTAGTCACTAACCATCCCTTCCATGAATGATTTTTTCCTCATATCCAATAGAAATCTCCCCTGGAGTAACTTGAGGCCATTGCCTCACATTCTGTCACTTGTCACCTGAGAAAAACACCGTCATCCTACTTGCTACAGAAATTTTGCAAGTCACAGAATCACAGAATCACAGAATCATAGGGGTTGGAAGGGACCTCCAGAGATCATCGAGTCCAACCCCCCTGCCAAAGCAGGTTCCCTACACCAGGTCGCACAGGTAGGTGTCCAGGCGGGTCTTGAATATCTCCAGAGAAGGAGACTCCACAACCTCCCTGGGCAGCCTGTTCCAGTGCTTCGTCACCCTCACCAGGAAGAAGTTCTTGCGCACATTTGTGTGGAACTTCCTATGCTCCAGTTTCTGGCCGTTTCCCCTTGTCCTGTCCCCACACACTGCTGAAAAGAGTCTGGCCTCGCCACTTTGCTCCGCACACCTTAGATATTTATAGACCTGGATCAGGTCCCCTCTCAGTCTTCTTTTCTCAAGGCTAAACAGACCCAGTTCACTTAGCCTTTCTTCATAGGGGAGATGCTCCAGGCCCTTCACCATCTTTGTGGCCCTCTGCTGGACTCTTTCCAAGAGATCCCTGTCTTTTTTGTACTGGGGAGCCCAGAACTGGACACAGTACTCCAGATGAGGCCTTACCAGGGCAGAGTGGAGGGGAAGGATCACCTCCCTCGACCTGCTGGCCTGCTCTTTTTAATGCACCCCAGAATGCCCTTGGCCTTTTTGGCCACAAGGGCACACTGCTGGCTCATGGCCAACCTGTCGTCCACCAGGACACCCAGGTAAACCTGGGTCAGCCTCCTTTCAGGTTTACTTTTCAAGTTTCTTTTCCAGAAAAATCTTATATAAAACATTTGGGCATATAACACATTTATTCTAAGGGGAGACTTGATGAGCAGTGGCTAGTGGCTCTCCACTGTCCTAGAACTGCCTGTGGCTGAAGCAGAGCTGTCTCTTCTTCTCGTGAGGTAAGTACTTTCAGTGAAGTACGTGACCTCTTCAGGTTACTGGTATGTTTGCTATGTATTTCACAAGTCTGGCTCTTTCTTCTTCTGTGTCTCCAGACATTTCTTCTATGAGATATGTTTACTTCCTTTCATGGGACCAATAATTTTTCTTTCCCCATTACACTGGAATTTGTCATTGTTAATACAAAAAATGTCTCATTTTCACATGCTATTGCAGCTATTCTCAAACCTGGAATTCTGGAGTGTTTTGTTTTACAAATTACTGTATTGTATTGAGTTGTTGTATTTTATTATTTATTGTTATTTCACTTTCATAATCAGACTTTGACATCTTGATTGGACAGTTCCTGCATTTGGTGTTTGTGCCAAATTTCATTGCATTGCTGTGGTTATCACTGAACTTGAATTTTTGTTGCAGACTTTGTCACAGAGCTGAATTCTTGTAGTGGCTGCATAGTTGTACAGTGTTTTATGCAATTTCTGCTGGGAATGAGAGCATCTTGGAGTTGCACGCTGTACCAGCACCTTTTTATTTTAATCAGAGCCATCCCATTCTTTTTTATTCCATTGACTATAACAATTATAATATAATTAAATTGCCTAAGTTGGAATAAAATTCTGTGAAATGTTTCCTGTAGCAGTGAGATTGAGATGTCTGTCTCTGGTTTGATTTACCACCCTGATGTACACAGGACCCATTTCTCCCTCTGGCAATATGTGGCATTTATAATATAGTTTGCATTCCAGGCAGGTTTCAGGCTGAAAACAGAGGTGTATTAGAGAAATTGTTTGACAAAAATTGGCCCAATTCTTGCAGGATACTGAAAGAAAAAGGTTAACATTCTCAAACCCAATCATTTTCCTGCTTTCAGGCACCCCGGCACTGCTGTTCTATAGCACCTGAACTTGCAGTGAGCTGTCTATTCTAATAGACTTCATCTTCATTACAGCATGATATACCGTGTAGGTGTAAATCAGAAATTAGATGCTTGTGCACTTGAAGTATGATTTATTAGTAGGAAACTAAATTCTCGTAAGACAAGTATGCTTCTATTTGAATGTTGACAGAAGACAAGTAGAACATCTGATCGTTCCTCATTACTTAAAGAAGTGTCTTCCTAATGAAATCAGATACAATAAATATCCAGATCTCTAGTTCAAGACTTATTTGACATTTCATTACCATATGAATTGCACTTTTAACTTGACAAGTTTAGGCATAAAACTTGGGTACTAAGTACTATTTAAAAAATTGACTGGAAGCACTGTAAAGATTCTAATGGCTCAGCAATTTTTTTGTTTGCTTTTGTTGATCACTGCAATCTGGCTGATGTGACAGCAGCCAAAAAGCATTCAAAGTAGGTTGATATATTAAAAATGATACAACTTTTTATCTAGATTTATATTAGATGCAATCAGGTAACACACCACTGTGATCTACTTTGTGACTTTCAAAATTGGTTATGTCAAAATCAAAGGAAATTGTATGAATAATATTCATATTTCAGTGTTAGTCATGTTTACTTATTCAGGTGTTTTCGGTGATATGGTCCATAGCACTCATTCAGAATGAAAGCCTAGAGATTTATAACTGCCCTAAATATGAAATATAATTATTTGCATTTAAATATAGCCTGTTCTTAGGTAATACAAAACTGTTGCATCACCTTACCTATCTTATTTTGATTTTATGTAGCTTTTATTAAATTATACCCTGAATAATATAAGGGAAAATTTGTCTTTAATGATCTGATGCTTTGTATTAGAATTTATTTTTAAGACTGACTAGATTAAATTGGATTTATCTGAAATCTGGTGCATCATGTAATAATCTGGGTGTGGTCTTTGGTGAAACCAAAGTCATTTAATGTTTCCCAAGTTACTTATGTTAAAAAAACACGGATTTTTAGTTGTTGAAAATACTTACAGCAGAACAAACAAACAAGATTTCATAGTTTAACAAGCAAGTAGTTGTATTTTAGCATAAATCCCATCCATATCTAGATTAATACCCCCTCTGCTGCTAAATGTTGCATTTTAATCTGATAGAACACAGATCTCGTAGGTGGACTGAAGGGCCATGTAGATGAAAACCTCTTCCTTGCTTCAAATGGGATAAGTGACTGAAGGGGGTAGGCCAGTATGATGGGCTTGTCCTTGATAGAGATGGGTTTAAATCTGTAATCTGATATCGTCTTCCCCTGAGTTAAGCAGGGAAAGACCAGCAGGTTTGTATCCAAAAATTGTATTTATTTACGTTTACAGTGTCTCATAAAATCCCAAGGGCTGTTTAAGATCTAAGAAGAGGCTTGTGCTCATGAATTCCTACTTTTCTAAATGGAATTCATCAAACTGTTCTGTTTTACAATGTATTCTGAAGTCACAGAGGACACAGAGGAGGTGAGATTTGTTTCACTTCAGCAGTATGGAAACAAAAATCTCTGCACAAGGCAGCCCATCATCTCTCAGTACTGTCCTAGAAAACTCTGAACAGATGAAGAAGATCCAAATGGGAGTGATGTGATTGCACTGACACATAGGGAAATATGGAAAATACCTCCAGAAAAAATATAGCACATTTCCATACTGCATCTCTTTTAAAAGTTCTCTGAATTTTAGAGAGGAAGGAGGGAAAAAAGATGATGAAAAGGCAAAATGGCAGCCAAAGGAAAGAGCATGCATCCTTACCTAGGATTCATTGGAGGGACCTACGCATATGGATACCCAGGGCCCATCTGCTTCTACCTTCTTCATTTGTCTATTGCTTTGGTGACAGTGCATTTTCTTGGGAAAAAAAAATCCCATTATCTTTAAGAAAGTATCATGTGAATAAAGCATGTGCCCTCAAAGGCAGAGAAACAGATTGTTTCCTTACACTGTTGAGGTATATGCTACATAACTATATCTGTTCTATTCCTTCTGAGGGTGCTATTATTGCTGGGACATCCATAGAGTTCATCCAGACCTCTGTATCTATCTGCTCTTTCCTGTAGGAAAACTTGAAGCTGCAAATCTGGCCTAGATATTTTCCACCAGATTACTTCCTGCTTTTCACCTTTACCTCCCAAAAGTCCATTTATTATGTATGCTAGCTATTCTGTTTCTTTTTCATTTTGACCCCTGAAAATCTACAGAAATCAAGTGACTTTTTTTTTTTTTTTAGTTTAGATCTCTCTCCACTATTGTCTCATACATGTTTGGTATATGTCTAGTACACAGCCAGAAGCCTCTTTTTTTCCTCTTGCTGTTGCTATTTCTTCATAATCACCATCTTCAAATAAATAGTGTAGCTGATGTGAAAATACTTTTTTTCTGCATGCATATTATAGATCACCATTTCCAGCAATATTTCAGTGATGCTGCCCAGTCAAATTCTGCTCCTGACATCTAACCTGTCCGTTACTAGTGGGTGGGTGCTAGTGGTTGTTACAGCAGGAGCATGTATCAGGTTAACCAGCTCCATTTCTCTGCTGCAGCAAGGTGGGCTTTAATCTAGAGCTTATAGAAGTTACCCTGTTCTGTCGAAAGACTTTTTTTTCTATTATCTTCTATAGTTCATAGTGTCTTGCCGTGCATCCTTGCTTTTCTTCTCTATTACCATTTTCAGATTGAATGTCTGATCCTCAGTTGCACGATCCTGACCACAATATCGTACTGTCTTTTTTAAGCTCATGTTTCTCCTGCTCTCCCTTTCTCATGCTGCTGACATATTGCACCTCCACAACCAGAGGAGATTTGTCAAGATGGTGCTACACTTCTTCCAAATCTGCCCTTCTATGATAGCAGAACAAGTGCTGCCTTGTTTTCAGCACTGCTGGCCCTTGCCCAATTTTCAATATGTAATGGGAGGATTTTTATATTTGGCAAGTGACGCTTGTGTATTCTACCAGAATTTAAGCCTTTTTTTTTCTATTTAGTATAAGGCTTAAGCAGTCTCAGCTCAGATATTCCTGCTCTGCTTTACCAGTGCTTCTTGGGATGCAGCAAGTTGTACAAGCCCATTTGTTCCCTGACCTTTACCAAGATGGGAAGGCATTGTGGAAACAATGATATGACCATTAAATGACAATAAATATGACCACTGTCATATTTGTAACAGTCTGTAAAAGTATAAAAAATACATTGTGTTGAAGGTATATAAAATCCTCAGTGACCAATAAAGCCTGTTAACGGAGCTGAAGCCTCTGATAGTCTCTGAAAAAAGACCTTTGGGTCAGTCTCTGCTATGGAGGAGCTGAGTGGTTTTCAAAGAGAAAGAGACACTGTTCAGGAAGAGAAGCATAGGGCTTTAATTTTTAAGTAACCTATTTTGAAAAGAAAAGCACAGATGGGTGTTTCTGGAAAAGTTGTGCATAAGGAATTGTGCTCTAGTACTGGCTTTAAGAACGTGGTCAAACCTCTAGAGGGTTAGAAGTAGGGCCTGTTGATGCTATCTGGGTGAATGAGAAATGAAGGGTGTAGAGGTAGGTGTGCATGACCAGAATAATCTTAAAAGCTATTCTGGGAAATGTCTTTCATCTTTCTCTGCTAGAGTTCATTTTCTCTTCTATGGCGCAGGCCAGTAAGAAGCCTTAGTTGCTAGTCTGTAAAAAAGCTGTAAGTGGATCTTTGGAGGGAAGCTGAGATTCACAATGGGGACTAATATTTGCAGACTAGAAACCAATATATACAACACAAACGAAAGCGAGGACTGTGAATATTGCCTGGAGGGAAAGGTCTAAGTCCAGGTGAAATTACTTTCCTAGATATTCCTAGGACTGCTTTATTCAGTGCTCTAGATCTGTATAGAATTTCAAAGTGCATGTTGCTTTTTCCAGCTTTCTCTCAGATAGGTGAAGGTGCTTTGATCTTGTCTGTTACTGGGAGGTGAAGACTATGTTGCTCCCAGAGCAGATGAGGGCTGCTCCAATAGTATTACTCTTCAGGGGACCTTGTTACAGGATACTGTGGGGGTGGCAGATTGTCTAGATGAAAGTGCTCTCTATTCCCCCCCACATATGTTATTTGGTTCCTGTTCTGCTGCCTTATGCTGTGGTTAGTGTAGAGCTATACATGCTACAGTTCTATACATGACACCATCACTCACTGAAATGATTAATTTATGATCTGATTTCAATACATTGGGATTTTACCCCTACTCACAATGGGAATTGACATTATGGGAGATACTTCTTCGTGCTTCAAAATACAACTAAACCCAGCTCCTACTAACACACACCACTGGGGTCACCTTTCCATGTAAAGTTTAATCTTTGTTTAGTGTGTTTCCAAAAATTCTCTGTAATGAGAGATGAAGAAAAGTGATTCTGGAAGTTATCGAGAGCAGGAGATTTGTCCATCAAGGCTCCCAGAATTACATTTCTGGCCCATTTCTGACAGGCCTGCCCTGTGTGGAGTTCATATTTATGGGTCTGTTAACAAAATAGTGATTTGGGATATATATTCACATTCAGGCTGGAAATGAAACTGTTTAAGCTGTTTCTCATTTTGCACTGGAGCTGCCACATCTGCAGCTGGGACTGTGCTGAGTCTCTGATGGAAGAGTAAGCAGATGGACTTCTAACCTTTACAAAGGGTATATTACAGCAAAGTGAATGGGAATTAAATTAGTGAAGCCGTTCACTCAGTCATTTTATCTGAAAATGGGAAAGTTCAGACATATCTTTGTATTGGAAATAGTTCTGTGCTCATTTTTTTTCCTGCTTTTATTTTATTTTGGTGAGAGAGAAAGGAGGAGTTCCTCTGCCCCAGTGGTATGAAAGTGGAAGAAGGAAAAATTGTCATTTTTTTTAGCTACAAATGTCCTTAGTGGGATTTGTCAAGAAAACTTGACTGGACTGTAGGACTGAAATCGCTGAAAAGAAGTCTCATAAAGCTGAAGGTAGAGACATTCATGGGAAATGGAACAGATGATATATTTTTTTCTTGTACATTATAAATGTGATTCAGATGAACAAGTACAGGTTCTGCTCTTTAAATTACACTTTGCCTTAAGGCGCGATCCTTGACTTTCTCATTAGATTTGATGTCAGAGATTATTAAGTGACACTTCTTGACCTGAGATCTAAGTCTGGAGGGTGAAGAATTCTGTTTTAACAGCTCATGTGTTTCACTGGGAATTTTATTTGTGGTGAAAAATGGTTACTACTATCACTATTCGGTGTTAGCAGCATTAAAAAAATATCATAGAGTTAACTTGGAAATGGGACAAGGAACCCAGGAGAGGAGTCTTCATTAGCATCTTGCCCCTAAACATTTCTTCTTAGCGGAATGTCTCTCTGCTGCTTTTGTAGCAAAGGAAAGTGTCTCCTTTTCTGTTCTCACACTGGGAAGTGCAAATCAGACAAAACTGTAGGAGGAGGGGAGTAGGATCACACATAACTTTTAGGAAGAATACAAGGTAAAAAAGATGTGAATAGATGCTACTGCCAGCAGAGAGACTGTTAACATGAAGAACTAACTGCACGTTTAGTAGAAAGTCTCCAGTTTGTGTTGTCTTCAGGTTCAGTGGTGCTACTACTGATGAGCCTCTGGATAAACGAAAGCAAATCCTCATTAAAATGTAGCTCCTGGTGATTCTTGTAACGGCTGCATTATCCAGAGCAGTTGATATCAATAACAAAAAAGTGAACACATCCGTTTCTTTGTCTGATTGGCAGGTCCATAATGAGTACTATATAACATGCCAGCAATAATATGAGAGTAGGTCATGGAAACACAGCAGTCTTGGTATTCCGATGAGCTGGGTTCCAGCCAGAAATACACATTTTTAAAATGGCCAAAGATAAAGTTAAGTTATTAAGGTTATACTGAGGATCGAATAATGACATGGTTACAGGCTGAGGGGGAAATCTAGTCTCAGAGCAAGGACACTGAATAGAATATGGGATGCTAAATGTGCTGTGGCTGAAGGGAATATTTTGATTCTTAGTAGGATAAAAGCCCAGAACTGCTGATGAGAGAGAGAGATTATGATATCTACCTTGAGTTTAGCAAGGCTTTTGACATTGTCTGTGACAGCTTTTTTGTATTCAAATTGGGATTTTATGGGCTGTCTGGGAAGACTGTGAAATGGTGAAAATAACTGTCTGAGTTGTTAGAGGGTTGTACTCAGTGTGAAGACAGTACTTTATGGACTTCCTTGGAGGCCTACACTGTAACCTATCCAGTTTATTACGTCTGTCAATGAGCGAGGAGGCAAATGACACCTGTATCATCTTTATGGATGACAGCAAACTGGGGAAACAGTCAGTGTTTGTGGGCAGGATCGACATTCATAGAATCATAGAATGGTCTGGGTTGAAAAGGACCATAATGATCATCTAGTTTCAACCCCCCTGCTATGTGGAGCATTGCCAACCACTAGACCAGGCTTCCATTCAGGGGGACTTGAGCTAGAATCAGTGTTTATTTCCCTTTGCTTGGCATTTGTTAGATAGACATCTGGAAAGTTTCTGTCCATTTTTGAGACCCCCAGTACAAGAAGGATATCAGAGAATCATAGAATCACCATATCAGTATACTGGAGGGGAGACCACAGAGATAACAAGCCTGGAGCACTTACCCTGTGAAGAGAATCTGGGGAAGCCGGACTTGTTCATCCTGGAGCCATTAAGAGATGGCTTAGGGAGGACATAACAACAGTCCCCAGTGCCTACAGGGAGGTCATTGAGGAGATGGAGTTTTGTTTTTTCACAGTGGTTCAGGGTGGGAGGATGACAAACAGTGGGAAAAATTTGGAATGGGGAGATACTGACTTGTCCTTGAAATGTCCTGTAGGATGTCCTTGGAGGTTTTCAAGACCTAGCAGGATAAATCCCTGAGCAACCCAGTCAAAATTCAGTGTAAATCCTGCTTTTAGTGAGAGATTTGTCTGTAGCCCTCCTGAATTATTCTCTGGCATTGAGATGCTGGCTGACAACCTTGCATCTCGAATTAGTATAGAACTGGTGTTACTGTGCAAATTAGACTGTATAATTGCAAGAGGTTTCAAAGAAGATTCAGAAGGGATGATTAAAGAAACCTCCAGAAAAACATTCTTCACTAGGAACAGGGCTGATGGTCTTTAGCTAGTATACATATAGACATGAGAAAACTTGGTAATAGTAGGCACTTCCACTGTAAAAAGATTATTTGGGCCTACTTAACTCTATCTTAATGAGTACATCAATTGATACTTATCCTTAAAATAGACAAGGACAATTGTGTATCTAATTACACGTATCTTGTGCATGAAGTTAAGTACTGAGGATGCTTATAAATACAATCCTGGTAAGAGAGAGAGGCCAACAGAAATCAGCACATAAACCCATAGTCTAATTGATCTGGTTAGACTTGCCATTTCCCAAGCATCGCTAAGAAAAGTTGCACGCCTGCATACAACATGTCAGACCAGTGAGTAGCTGCAGAAAGTATCTCAGCAATTTGTAATTAGTTGTTAGAAGCAGCATATCAAAGCTGCTGGCACCTGAGCGCAAAGCTGTTCTCCATCACTGGAAGTCTGCAGTGAAGGCTGATTGTTTTGCATGGATTTGCTCTAATTCAGCTCTGGCTGTGGGAGTTGAAGCAGGGAAGTCCGATGGCTCCTGGCATACACAAACTTGGGTTAGGCCATCACTTTAACACCTCTGGCTATGCTGTCAGGGTCAGTGGAGGGAAGGGACGGCACAGCTGATGTGGCTGTGAGGAGGCTAAAGGCACGGTGTTTTGGGAAACTTATTCTGGTTGAGTGACAATATGGCAATTACAGTATGCTGACCTCTTAACTATCAGTCCTTGTCACTGAGAGAGGGGGTAAAAGCAAGGCTACTGGGGTTAACTATTTCCTGGGAGGCACTTAAATTTCTTAAAGTCACCATTAAGCCATTATGTCCACTTATCCCGCAGATAAAAGGACATATCATTTTTAAAGCTGTCTTAGATACTCTGCTGATGATAGGATAGCACTGAAATAACTAATTTTCACAGTTAAGCAGCAATTTACAGCTACGGAGCAACAGTACATCTAGTTCTTACAAAGCTCTGTACATGCATTTCACACTGCAGAGTAATGTTGGATCTGTTCTTCATCCATAAGCCTTTTTTGCACAAGAGGGAGAGTGGTTTCTCCAGTTATGCCTACAGCTGTGAACTAAGCAGCCCACAAGCAGGGATGTGCACTCAGCTTTTCTGCTGCTAGACCAGTGCTAGCACAGCTGTGGCTCGCTGCAATGAGTGCTTTCCAAGAAAATGCTCAGGCAAGGCTTGTGAGATGATGGCACAAGCTAGAAAGTGTTCTCAGTAATCAGCCTGAATGTGGCCACTCTGTTTTTGAAGATAAGAGAGTTTAACCAAAAGAATGAAAGTTGCACTATGCCAGTTGGCTTCCAGGCTGGAGAGCAGTCCCATTTCATCTGCTAGAATAGACATAGCCCTGGCTGCTGTGTTGACAAATCTGTCCTGAGCAAACTGGAGCTCTGGTGATAGGCTGGCCCACGGCTCAGCACCTCTCGCTGGTGATACACAAAGTTGTAGTCCTTTGAAGTGCAGGAGCTGTGCTGCACATTCTCTTCTTTGTATAACTTGATGCTGTTATGGGGTGAAATGATATCCTGAGCTGCTGCTTGTACAAATGAATACTTATTCCAATTAACAAGTATGGAATGAACATGGCACCAGATAATTACAGGAAGATATTTTTGGAAGGATAAAAAGATTATTTTCCTTTGCAAAATCAATATCCTCTCACCCTGCCTCTTTAACAAGTGTTCATACCTGTCACTGCAGCCTTCCTGTCAAGACCACATGTCCCCCTCCCCAGGCCATTAGCTGTCTCTTTTCATTTGTGTTGCCATGCCATAAAAAATGAAAACAAACACTGTGGGATTACAAATGTGCCCATAATTCTTTATCATGCAATTTAAACCAGAAGCTAATAACAAGGAAAATGAGTAATACTTGAATAGGTTGCTGCATATACAAACAGTGCAATAATTGTCTCTCAGTCTGAACAAAAAGATAGTAAAAATGTTTTACAGTGCTCCTTAATTGTACCAAAAATTGAAAATCAAGACTTTATTGCAGAAAAAGGAAGCATTAATCTGTCTGAGGGCCATTTTGTGGAGAATGCTTCCTGGGGAGGTGTGGTGATAATTACTTATCTTTAATAGATTTCTGGGTTGTGGCACCAAAAGGCGGTGGTGACGGTGGTACAGGCATTATTTATGAGCCCCGAAGCCACCATGCTCCATTACTTCCCACATCTAATGTGACTTGCAGATCTGCATTTTCAGCAGGTTTGTTGGTGTCCCTTTTAGCATCCAGCTGTTACAGATAGCTGAGGGAAATGTGCTAGCTGAGTCACTGCAAGATGCTGCATGAATTTGATGCTGCAGAGCATCATGATGGCAGTTCATAGCACAGAGAGGCCGATGGGCATTGCCGGTGAGAATCAGAGAGAAGAAGGTGCACATGGAGATACTGTGGAGTGCCATGCCGAAGGGCTGCTGACCAGAGCACAGGTGGGCAGGCAGGAGCTGGGCTCAAACATGGAGTAGTCAGGGGAAAGCTGGTGTATCACAGTATCGTAGAACCAGAGAATACCCTGAGTTGGAAGGGACACTTTTTAATCAGAGTGTGGAGGAGGCTGAGTTTTCAGTTGGAAGTTAATGGCAACACTCTCATTGACCTTCACTATCAGGAACGACTTCTTTATTAATAATAAGAGGGACCTTTTCTTGCTAAATGTTCGAGTTACTGTTTGTTGTAAGCTAATTACTGAACAAGTTACTATTCTTCTCCAAAACTCGCTTTGGTAGAAGCCATCTACTGGCACTGAGTTTTATCAAGACAATATAACACATGTTCCCCAGTAACTGGTGCCTAACTGAGACCTGGCAAATCATGTTCTTTTCTCCCCGGGGATTCCATATCATCTTGCAAGAACATTTTTTTGCTTAGTATCTATCAGAATTCTATTAAAATATAAATCTTCAACCTTATTTCTATGGTTTGTGTTTTACTTGTAATTATTCTGCATTCTTCAGGGACACATTTATTGTAGATGTACTAACATAAACTCTGAGTTCAGCTGACAGCTCCTAGAAGGGAATGAATGGTGTTAAGCAGCTCTTTTCAGTTATTGACACTTAACTCTCTGTCTCAGTGGAATTAAGTTCAGTCTGTCAATGTCAAGTAAAACTGTATAGATTATTTCTCTAAACTGAAAAGTCTGGTCTACTGAAAATGAAAAATTCCCTAGCACCTGCAGTCCAGACAGGCATGGAATATTACTCTCAGTTTTATGTTTTTGTTTTTAATCTTCAGTATCATTGCTTTGCCATTTTGGGACATGAGAAAAATTTGAGATATGAGAAAAGTATGATAAGTTACCATAAAATGAAGGAGCTTGGAAAATTGGATGGGTTATTGTCCCTGCTGAGCAACCTCTTGGATTGGTCTGTGGGCTGACATTCTTGCCTTCTCTCTATATTTTCTCAATGCATCTTTTCATATTATTCATTTTATGCTATGTATTTATTGTGTATTATACACAATAATGATAATGTAGTCATGCCCTCATGTTGCATACATTAGCTTATTCCCTGACATCTGCCAGGAGTCCAATTGGATGACATGAACAAGAGCTGCCAGTGCAGCCTTGTGGGGAGAAGTGTACACATGATATAATACAGGTAAACTGATGAGAAATGAATGGTTGCACAGATTTAAGAACTGAACTATAAAAGCAAGACACTTTTGTAGCATCTTCAGTGCACGAAACACTACTGATATCAAGGAACACTCAAGAAATGCTTGTGTCACCATGAGCAGGTACAGTTATGATATTTATATCATAAATAACAGATAACAGGAAAGTAGATGGAAAAATCATTAGGGTTTATTTAGGATATGTTGTAACTTTGAGGCAAAGCTATAGAAGCACTGTAGTGCCTATGTTCACAGTTCAGCAGTGACTCCTCCAAGAAATGTACTGTGATGAAAAAGCAAACTTCAGTATTTTAATTACTTGGTATAAGAGCAGGTTTTTTTTTTCTTGCCTCTGGCTTTTAAATATTGCAGTCTATCATTGTTAGAAGTACTTAATGACACATTAAACATACTTTATCACTCCATCTATAGCAGTAAAAATCCCTAATCAGGAAGCCCAAGACAGGAGGCTAGTACCTTTCAGACTAAACTGTGGAAGAGTTTAATGTGAACATTAATTTCACATGATGTGATTACTAGAGGTTTTTGGCTAAGTAAGATATTGGTGTTGATGAGACTAGTTAAAGGATAAGGCTAAAACATAGCAGCTACTTTCTGTCATTACTTCTATGTAATGACAACTATTTTTGCAAAAGTCATGCATGTGTGAGCTGTATGCCAGAATGTACTGACCGAACTTGCAGAAACCTGCATTTCCCTGTGACTAACTAGCTAACACAAGTGCCTTCAGGTCTTCTGCACTTCACTGTTTAGAAGCAAACATGTCCAAATAACAAGAAGCCTCTCCCTTAGGGTCCAGTTAAATACAGAATGACCTTTCATTACAAACGAAGGTGAAAAACCACAATGTGCCATGCCAGCCTTTAAATACTTTTTCTTGCTTCCTACAAGACTCTGGAGATCTTCTGAAGCATAGAGAAGGAGATACTAGCTGAGTATAGGCGGTGCTGATGTAGGTAGAATCATAGTATCATTAAAGTTGGAAAAGATCACTTAAATCACCTAGTTCAAGCCCAGCCCACCCCCAGCATGCCCACTAACCACATCCCTCAGTGCCACATCTCCACATTCTTTGAACACCTCCAGGGACATTAACTCTGCCACCTCCCTTGGCAGCCTGTGCCTCTCCACTCTTTTTGAGAAGAAGCAGCTAGCAATGCTGGGGATCACTCTAGAGAGCTGACATGGTTCGCAGAATAAAGAGGAGCAGAAGTGAGCAAGACTCACGGGAGCCAGGACAGAGAAGTTTGGATTGAGCTGCCTCTGGCAAGTATCTGAAAATCATTACGGGAAGGAATAGCAATGGTTGATCTCATATGACTTCAGTGATCTGGAATGATACCAAACTATGATTAGTAGATGTGTTCTAATATAATCCATTGGATTCTTCTCAGGGCACACTCTAGGCAGGACAGTTCAGAACTGTCGAGTTGTCAACATTTTGCAGCTTGATGGCCATGGTGTGAGAGATGGAAGAGTTGTCAGAGCTCCTGCAGGGAACCCAAATGAATCCCTGGACCCCATGCTGTCAATGTAAAGGAGAAATGACATTTCATTTCACATACGCATCTGAATACCTAAGTTAGATGCCTCCCATATACACTGAAATTTTCTGTCAACACTTTTTTTAGCTATTTCTATTCCTGGTGAATATTACCAAATTGGTCTTTGCTAACTCACACCTGACCAAGAATCTCTATGTTTTAATAAAACCAAGACTGGGGTGCAAAGAATATAACCGATTATGAACCTACTATATTATCAAGTTTATTCAGAAACTCCTTATACACATGAGATGGCACTTTGCCTCCTAGCTGCTATAACATGATTACTGCATTACGACTCTTTAATAACATAGTGACAGCGAGATCAATGACACCTACAGGATGCAAACATTATAACTGAGACTCCTAAGGAACTCAGATGTCTATTTGCCCTCTAAATACATAGTCTCCACATAGATTTTATTTTTTTCTGACTCTCGTATTGTATCATTTTTAATTTTAAATCGTTAGTGCTGTAAAAGTTACAATCCCTTCCTTTTCTGTATAAACCAGTGCAGTAGTGCTTTTTCCATTTGGCTGACATTGCTGATTGTAAGAGCTAGGGGTCCTCTATATAGCTTAGATAGGGTTTGAGACCTTGTAGAGCCCATGCTACTTCATTAAATCTTACTGAACACAGGTAACATGTCTGTGCCTGTGCCTGTTGCAGAGGGACTGAGCGGGACTTGTACATGGACAGTGGCATATGGCCAGCAACATTCAGCAGATGTGGAGAACCCATCATGCCATCAAGTGTTGGCTGGTCCTTGTCACCCCTTCATCTGCCCAGCTGCAAAGTGAACCTGTGCTGACTGATTGAGTTGTTAACTAGCTTGCATGCATGTGGCATTCCTCTTTCTTTCTCTTCTTCTTTAATTAAGTTAAAAACTCTTTCAGGCTAAGATTTGACTTCTCTATGTCATTTTATATCCAGCATAACCTGACCCTGACCAAAACTGAGACCTTCTGTCCCTTTACAACTACTACCACTTGTGCTACTGCAAAAAATCAATGGCATCATTAAAGCATAAGCCTCTTGTGTGTTTTAGTGCAGCTGACACCTGGCTGATGCATGGCTACATTAAGCCATAGTAATATCATACTTACATGTCCTTGTTAGTGCTGGCTGAATGATAATATGAACCTTGATTCTCAACTGCTTGTATGAATTTCCCTGGTGGAGCGAATTTGCACTTGTTCAGAAGTCAGGATAGGTTATCGGAATTATCTATGAATGTATGAACTTGAACTGTCTTCTTTACCTGACTAGATTTTAAATTCCAAAGTAAAAAAGTTATATAAAATAACACACTGTTGACTAAATAGACATTGTTGGAAATGGACAGGTAATCATCAGAACAAAAGCATTTAGGGAATGTGTTTATTGAAATGTTCTTTTTATTGTATAATCATGGCTAATTTTGTGAAGTAGAGATTACATATTCTTTCAGATTGAATTCAATCTTTGTATACCCACCTTTTCTTCCCTGACTTGGTGATTGGAATTGCATCTCATTTATATCCGCATCTCTGATTCTGTCTCAATAGAGATGATAATCATCTGAAGTATTCTCCTTTTTGTGTTGTCCAGCCAGATGCTTTCTATCCTACTGATTGACCCATAAACAAAGCTCATTGCTGTGTGTAATCTGTTCCCAACAATTTGCTACATAAACTGGTGATAAGTAGGCAGTTAAGACAAACTTGAGTCCCAAACCCTGGAGTGCGCATGTCAATCCTTGAACTGGGTGGTTCAATTTCTCATTCATAGCCTTCATATAAATATGCGTCTTTCTTTTTTTTCAATTTCAGATATTGGTGTTTATAGTTTTCTACTGTGTACCATACACAGACCAAGCAGATCTGTTTCAGATGTGATCTACATACGCAAAGGTGTTCCCCGTTTGGGAAAATGTTAAACATGCATTGATTTCTGGATAGATGTTCAGGATGCAACATTTTTGCAGAACTTCAAAGGAGTTTCTCATATTTCAACAGGCTTCCATTTATTTATTTATTTATTTATTTATTTCTGTTGGCTTTTCTTTTCTTTTCTTTTTTTTTTTTTTTTCTGTCAGCTCAAGTTGCCTAGGAGCTTGTATGCTGATCTGTAAGTAAACTCACCCACATCACAAAAGCCTGAATGCCTGTTATACTGACTCAACAAAGCTGATATGGATAAGAACAAGAAGTTGTTCTTGCCGAACATATTTACTGTTTGATTTCAGAAAAGGCAATATGAAGAGGAGCTGAAGGGCTGTTGCAATGTCGAAGGATGACAAGAGGTAGGTAGACATGCTGTGAAAAGATACTTGGGATCTGGCGTTCAATGAGACAAAAATAAAAATCGGAATATTTGGGAACTGGGCTATCCAGACTGACAAGAAACATTGGCACAGGGGAGGAGGAACAGTTTGATGGAGTGTGTGGTACTGTATGCACTACCACAGTTTCAAAATTGCCACTCTGTGGTACTTTATCTTAGAGATTAGAAAATCAATATTTACTTAAATATATGGTGCATTGCTAGCAAATAAAAGTAGAACAGTGTTTTTCTCCTTCTCAATAGGAAGTGACTGGTAATTAGTCATTTGGATGGAGTCAGAGGTGGTAGATCTATGAGCACAGCTTCTTCAGATTGAAACTCGTGGGTCTCAACAACTAAGTGACAGATAATAACCAAGATTCGTTTCTTTGTAGATCATGAATCCAATTAGTAAGGAGGCCGTGGCATCATGAGCACTCGTCAGAGTCCAGTGTGAGGAAAACTCTGTTCTAAGGGAAGTATCTTATTAAAATGAAAAGCTAATAAAATATTCAACAGTAAACACATTAACTTGTTCAGATTATCTCAGGATAGATTAATTGGTGCTTGCATAGAGTTCTAGGACCATATACTTTTAATTCAGAGTAGAATGGTTATCATAATGTAATCATAAAAATTTAAATTAGACTTCCAGCAGTGAACATTTCAATCCAAAATAGCTGGAAAATAACTCTTTTGTGGCATTCTTAATTTGATTAAATAAATTTGTCAGTATTATGTATGTGCTATCCAATCACTTTATGTAATATATTATTACCACTTCTTTAATATATTATAGAGACTTTAAGTGTGTTTCTGAACGTTCATAGCTGTGCATAACAATCATAACAATCATGAAGAAATGATGTGCTAAGGCATTGCTTGTCAATATGTATTTTCCATTTGGAGCCAAGAGACGTGAGAACATAATGTATTTTTCCAAGTTTAATGAGTTCCTGTGAAGTTCAAGGTAAAACACAGAAAGACTGACTCTTGGGAAGCTGAATCTTGCGTGTAAGTGGTTTGGGCAAAGGAGAATGTGCTGTATATCTACAGAGATAGGTTTTCTTCAATTCCTACAAGCTCATCTGGAGGAAGCAAGGTCCCAGAGGAGCCTGACAAGGGGAAGAGAGACAACCTGTATGAAGCTAAATGCTACAGGCTACATGGCTCAGTTGTATTTATGAGTGGACTAGTCTGTGGAAGCCTTTTATAAGTAAAAACAAATTAAAAGACACATCTGTAGGGGACATGTTAATGTAAATGCAGTCAGAAATAAGATTTCTTTTGAGTACGGGACAGATGTTAGCAAAGATGCTGCGTGTGAATAAGCCTTGCAGTAGTTTGTGATGCAAAAGCAAAGAGAAAGCAGCCTGTAGAATGAGGAGTGTACAAATACAAGGTGCAGCTGATAAAGTAGCTGAAGCTGGAAATTCTCTGAGTGTAACCAAAGTGGACATGAAAAGTGCCCTCACTTATCTGCCTCCATACTCTCCAGTGGTATCAGGAGATGCTATCATGTGTGCCTGTTGGAAGGCCATCCTTCTTTTCCCCCCGATAGTTCTTGTTTGTGTGATCAGTGACCTTCACCACCTTACAATGTGGAGGTGAGTCACTGGTTGGTGGTTCCCATTCCCTCCAGTGCCGTTCTCCAGCCAAGAGGCTCAGTGGTAGCTGGTGCGCTGCTGAACCTCTACCATGTAGCCCTTTGCTCTGGCAGATTACACGCCCTGGCCAACACTTTTGCAATTTCACATTTGATCTCCTTTAAGAGTTGTGAGTAAATATTGGTCTGAAATTTAATCTGTCTGCTTGTTCTGAGACTTCCTGTGCGTTCACTTCAAATTCATCTCATTTTTCTGACCAGTCTGCTGCCAAGAGGATGTCAGGTCTCAAAAGCTCCCCATCAACTTCAACAGTAAAAGCAATGCAAAGAAATTGCTGTGCTTCCCTATTGTTTTCTTATTGCCCTCACATGCTCCTTTTAGATCTTTGTCATCAGTTGCCTGTAGCAATTCCCTGGCCTGATTTTGAATTCGAATATACTTGAAGGAGCACAGCAGCTTGAGAAGAGGCAAATGCTGTTCAAGTTATATTTTATTCTCAGTATTTCCTCTTCACGTTTGTCCCGTCATGTTTTACGGGCTTTTCTGTTCTTATCTGACCTATCTTTCTGTTTCTTAAATACCAAACAGTTTGATTGTCTCCTTAGTGTTCCTATTGAGCAATGCAAGCTTTTTTTTCCCCTCAGACTCTCACTTTTTGAATTACAATACACATTTTACCTCCATTTATAATATAGTACTGTTTGATATGTTCCAGGATTTTCATAGTCTTTCTGCTTTTTTGATCTTGTCTTTGCCCCTGTCATGCCCTCCAGGCCTTTTCTGGTTTGTCTAATTCTATATAGATTTGTTATTGTGTTCCTTCTATCACTGGGCCACTGCCTTTTAAAATTGCCTGTGTCTGGGCCAGGGTTGCCTCCTCATCAAGATTAAAAGCAATGCCATCAGAGTTCCATTTACACCCCCTTAACCTTCCTTTGCATAGCAGATGCACAGCAAATCCTCAAACAAGCACTCCTATATCAGTCTGTACTTATGAATGTGCCCAAAGCCTTGGGTCACCACTTCAAAAGCTCCCTAAACACTTCTTGCTTTCTAGCAGCCAGTCTCCAACTGTTCTTCCCCTCCTGCCTCTCCCAGGAAAAACTGCTGTCCAGAGTTTCCTACTCACTCTTGTCTCTTTTCTGTGCTTAGACATCTGTTCTGCTACAAGAAGAGTGACAAGGTGGCTCTGAATGCCACCTGAACCCCGTATAGGTAGACTTGGCCTCATGAAACAAGACAAGAAAGGCCGAATCATTTTGCATTAAATAATATTATTACATATGATTCCAGGCAGTTCAGTAGATGATCTGTGTTAATATACATAGATCGCTCAGAAAGTAATGCCTACTATTTATTTCTGTGGAAATTACAACACATACAGAGCACAATATCATTATTTGATAGAACTAATTCTCAGCTACAAAACATTATTTTTCAACATAGCGACCACCATTAGCTATGCATTTTCACCAGAGATGAACAAGAGTCTGCATGCCATACTCATGAAAATCTGCACCAGTGGAGGTGACCCACTGATAACGTACACTACCAACTGCCTCACTGATGACTTAATGGGCCAACATAATAAAATAGGAGGCATTAATTTTGGAGTAGCCCTCAAATATGTGAAATAAGTCATCAAGCAGTTAAATATAAAGAGGCTTGCAATGATCCTTTGCAGTCTCTTCTCCCTGCCCTTTAAACATCCATCACTGTTTATTTTCACTGCCTTTATTAAATTAGTTCTTCATTAATTGTGAAGTTTCCTTCCTTATTTTCTGTTTCAGCCTTGTGGTAACATTACCCATAGTGCTTCTAGTTCTGACCCAATTATCTAATAATAGAAATGCTGATCACTGTAATCATAGGTATGTTGGAAAAGTTCCACAGATCAAATTCACCTTTGTTGTAACCCTAGAGAAAATTTCCCAGGAACAATTTGACACTTTGCATAGCAGTTCTTCTAATTATCAGCCCTGTCCAATGCCAGTGAAGAGGAAATCTGACTGTTTAGACCATGGATTACATAGAAGAGTTACATAAAGTTCTCTCTTCCACGGACAGGGACATCTCTCACTGTATCAGGCTGCCCAAAGTCAGGGTTGGATTACCTGACCTTGAACACTTCCAGGGATGGGGCATCTGCAGCTTCTCTTGGCAACGTTACAATGCCTCACTACTCTCATAGTGAAGAATTTATTCCTTATATAGAATCTACTCTTTTTCAATTTAAAACTGTTTCCCCTTGTCCTGTCGCTACAGACCTATTAAGTATTGAAAGGCAGCAATAAGATCTCTCTAGTCTTCACTTCTCTAGGCTATATCAGCCTTTCTTCATAAGAGAGATGCTCCAGTCCCCTGATCATCTTTGTGGGCATTCTCTGGGCACACTCTGACAGGTCAATGTCTTTCTTTTGCTGGCGAAAGGTAGAGCTGGATGTAGTATTCCCGACAAGGTCTCATGGGAGTTGAGGGAGAGATTTACACCCTCATCCTGCCGGCTTCTTTTGGCGCAGCCCAAGACACAACTGGCTTTCTGAACTGCTATGGTCATCCAGCCAATTCCTTATCCATCTAATAGTACATCCATTTAATCCATCTCTGTCCAATTTAGAGATAACAGTGTTGTGTGGAACAGTGTTAAAGACCTTACAGAAGTCCAGGTAGACAACATTAGTTGCCCTTCCACTGTCTACTGATGCCATCACTCCATCACAGAAGGCCACTAGACTGGCCAGGCGTGACTTGCCCTTGGTGAAGGTATGTTGGCCATCTCAAATCACCTACCTATCTTCCACATGCCTTTAAGGAAGATCTATTCCATGATCTTCCCAAACACATTATGTGGAAAGGATTAATGTCTCATGATTTTGGTATGTAACTGCTATACTGATACAAAATTATGCATCTGTCTGGATAGAGAAATCAAATGGCTCCTTTTATCTGAAGATAGGCATCTAAAATGGACAAAGATTGCCCCATCTTTGCTTTTCTCTGCCAATTGACTATGCAAAATCTGGGCCAAATCTCTACAGTTTAGTTATCTAACATGTAGAATTCTGAACTGGAAGAAGAATTAGCTCTCGGATATTTGAAAGCACTGATGAGTCCCACAATGTTTCTTCTCTCCCTAGGGATTTTTGGCTGTTCTCAAGGTCTGCTCTGTCATGGTGCAGCATAAACTGTGGTCCAGTCATTGTTATTGTCCTTGTCTTTCTCCTTGCCATCACAGTTGATGTCCGTACCTGGCTATGTCCCACCCCCAGCATCATTTTGGACCTACTCATTTCTGTGGGCTTGTCTGGCCACCCCTGGTGTCACAGTTGTCATCTCAAAACGTTTTATAACACCAAAGATTCAAAATTTTAAGAAAAGCTTAAAGATTTTGGATGTCCGGCCTAGTACAGCTTGGGGACGCATGATTAAAAATGGCTGAGTTGTGTTCTTAGGAAATATAGTCCTTGAACATGCTGCAGAAGTGTCAAATCAGTGTAACTATTTAGTCATTTCTGAAAAAAAAAAAAATACTAACAGTAGTAAGAGGTTAATCCTCTGAAAAAAATGAAATGCTGAGGCTGATGTTTAAATGAGAACTTATATTCCTAAATTTAGACAGCCGTTTTTTAAAACGTTGGCTGATATTCATATGACCTAAATAAGTGTTCTGATTTTCAGATATGCTGAGACTTCTGGCTCTCATTAAAATCAATACATTGAATAACAACTGATACTGTTTTCAGATTTTTTTTTTTTTGGATGCTGAAATATGCATTTATGTCTTTAAACCCAAGGAAGATAATCATGCTTGAATGTGTATTATTTATTCTCAGGCATATGATTGTGTACTTTGTTGACTTGAAAGACTTAGACTGTGACTCATTTCTAACCTTGAGAAAATGAATCTAAGGAGAAAGACAAGTCTGAAAGAAATTATGTGGGACGGAACTTCAGTTTTCTCTCTTCTGTGCCCCAAACAACAGTAAACAAAATGTATATATTTCTTAGAAACTTTCCTTTTGCTGTTGATTTGGATGGAAACAGGAACTTCATTTACTCTAACAGAAATGGAGGAACTGAGCAAAATTGTATGCTATACATACAGTATGTATAACATGTCTATACATATTCTATACTGTTAGAAGTCCTTACGGTAGTAACTATGCATATGTATACCATGGAAAGAGTAGATTAAAAGAATTTGTTTTCCTTTTCAGTTTATTATCTAAATGCAAAAAATGTCTAAATCTATCATGTACTTTTTAAGAATGCGTGAAGGTCTGATGTTGAAATGCTTTATTGTTATAATGCAGACATGAACAGTGACACTTCAATATTTGTAATATTCAATTTTTGCTAGGTAAACACTAAGAGAAACCAGAAGATAAAAACATCTGCTACAGCCTAGGGACATACAGAGAAGCTGCTCAGTGTTACTGCTGACACATCAACTAATCATACAGACATTGTTAAAACAAAGATTGTTTTTTAATCCTATAGAAGCATAGTATAATAAAAGCTTAAATAGCCTGCAAACATATTTGACATTGATATACAATGCCAATAAATAAGAGCTATACAATAGACTATGAGCTGCAGATGGATGAGCAGAATCGGAACTCATTGTAGTTTTCTATCAGCCACCTGCTATTTTTGAAGAAGGAAACAATAAAAATGATCTAGTGTTTTATTTTCTGTGGCAAAAGAAGTCTTCTTTGTATTTTTTTTTTTTTTAAGCATATCATAGGGTAAAAATGAATATTTTATATTCATCCTATTTGCAGCCCATGGAACACAGATGGATTAGATTCAACAGGTCCTTGATGAGCTGTGGGTAGCATCTAGCACGGATACAAGATTAGCTATTTTAAACAATAATGAATACCCTGTCTTTTATCATTAAACTTGATTTTGTTCAGCAGCCTGTGACAAAGCCCACACTAGGTGTGTACTTACTGCAATTTGTGGACAGAAATAAGTTATTTGCGTGCTCAGGACTAATGAAAAAAATTGTCCTCGGTGACACTGACTAACTATGTTTGAATATATTCATTACAAGTTTTCATTAACAGCTCAATGTCCAAGTGGAGAACAGCAACGAGTGGCATTCCTCAGGGACTGGTGCAGGGGCTGTTGCTATTTAATGTCCTTGTAGGTGACCTGAACAGTGGGATTGAGTGCACCCTCAGAAAATTTGCATATGACACCAAGCTGAGTGGTGCAGTTGACATGAAAGAGGGAAGGGATACCATCCAGAGGGACCTGGACAGGCCTGAGAGGTGGGCCCATGCCAATCTCATGAAGTTCAACAAGGCCAAGTCCAAGGTCCTGCATCTGATCTGGGGCAATCTCAAGCTCAGTTACAGACTGTGTGGGAAATGGCTTGAGAGCAGCCCTGAGGGAAGGATTTAAGTGTGTTGGTGGATAAAAGTCTCAGCATGACCCAGCAATGTGCGCTTGCAGCTCAGAAGGCCAACCATATCCTGGGCTGCATCAGAAGTGTGACCAGGAGGTCAAGGGAGGTGATTCTGCCCCTCTACTCTGCTCTCGTGAGACCCCACCTGGAGTACTGTGTTCATTTCCAGGGACCCCAGCACAAGAAGGACATTGTTGGAGTGGGTTCAGAGGAGGTCCACGAAAGTGATCAGAGGGCTGGAGCACCTCCTCTATGAGAAGAGGCTGAGAGAGCTGGGACTCTTCAGCCTGGAGACTGGAAGGCTCCACAGGGACCTTATAGCAGCCTTCCAGTACCTGAAGGGGGCCTACAGGAAAGCTGGGAAGGGACTTTTTATAAGGGCATGTAGAGAGGGGAAATGGCTTTAAACTGGAAGAGGGTAGGTGTAGACTAGATATTAGCAAGAAATTCTTTACAGTGAGGGTGGTGAGACACTGGAACAGGTTGCCCAGTGAGGTTGTGGATGCCCGCTCTCTTTAGGCATTCAAGGCCAGGCTGGATGTGGCTGTGAGCAACCTGATCTAGAGGGAGGTGTCCCTGCCTATAGCAGGGATACTGTGACTGGGTGGTCTTCAAGGTCCCTTCCAACCCAAACCATTCTATGATTCTATGACATACAGATGCATAAATAGGAGGAGATGATGACAATAAGGAAACGCCCCCAAAAGCTCACAGTATAGATATCAGGAGATGGAAGAAGCACCATGAGTTTAATGAATCTGAAAGTTAATTTTGAAGGTTTTTAAGTTTTTTTTTTAATTCTGGGATAGCATCTCAATGGTCACATGGGCATCGAGGGAGGAAGGCCGACGGTCTTCACCACTCCTAAACTTTCATTCCTGGTCTCAGGAGCATGCTCAGTTATGGCGTTTGCCTTCTCTTCTGGATATAGTGTCTCTGGTATTTCTAAATTGGGCCCATCCATCCTTTTTTAGCTTCTTGCTCCGTCCTTATCTTCAAAGATCTGTCTTACACAATCCATATGTTCCCTCAAGATGCTGATGTGTGCAGTATTCAAGGTCCTGTTTACATCATAAGGTGAGTGGTGTGGAGCTGCCTATGTCTGTGGAGAAAGTCCGTGTGTGTGTATGTCTGTGGTGGGGTCTGTAGCTGGGAGGTGCTGTGGAGCTGCCTCTGTCCATGCCTTGCAGATCCTCAGGTCCTTTAGGACCACAGTGCGGTGCAGAGCGGGGTGTGTGCTTTCCTCATGCTTCAGTCGATGCGTGAAAAACAATTTGCCAAACTCTTGCTAAGGACTGTCAGCAGATATTAGCAAAACTCATAGGCCAAGCGCTTTCTCATACCTATGATTTTTATCTTATTTCACCTTGGGGAGGAGTAGGGAGCAATCGGAGTCTCACAGGGCTCTGACTGGTCACTGAAGACCTTGATCATCTCACAGGAGCATCCTGTGAACAACAATACCCCTTTTTCAAACCCTAGGAAAGAGAGCATTTTAACGTTTATGTGCTGTGCAGTGCTGTTTCTGTGTTCTGATTCTGTCTGATAGCTTTCTCTGCAGGTACCTATCTCTTTTTAAAATCATTGATAAGAACACATAACCATGTAATCCTTTCTGCTGTATCACAGTGAACTACGTGGGCAGACACATCCGAGTCCTGGAGGACCATATACACAACTCTTAATATAGCAGAAAACACAGTGACATCCTGTGGTAATAATGCCTATGGATTGCACTCTTCGTTTTTTCATTTTTTTTAGTGATAGTAGCAGAAAATATAAGATTGCAAGTTAATGAAGCATTAAGATGAAATTACAGAGCAAAATATATTATTTTTTCCTTCAAAGTCAAAGATATTTAGATCGTCTTATTACATAAACCAATGAATCAAATCTTTTGAGGTCATTGCCTGTTGTTTTATTCAGACAAATACATGTAACATTTAAATCATTGTAATACTAGTGGAAGTTGTCTGCATTTTGTTTTTTTCCATGTCAAAGACTGGAATGAAAGCATAAAGGCAACAGAGGAGGTTTACTTTCAACATCCGCTCAGAGGACTTTATATTTTGTTATTGTGTGTATTGGAAATTTTTAAGAAGAAAAAAAACGTGAGCCGAAGTAA
Organism: Pavo muticus; assembly: GCA_016647715.1. Lineage (NCBI taxonomy): Eukaryota > Metazoa > Chordata > Aves > Galliformes > Phasianidae > Pavo > Pavo muticus. The sequence continues at coordinate 1,110,305 of JACDJE010000400.1, read as the reverse complement.
TATTTCCATTCTGATGGTTTGTAAAGTGTTGAAATTGGTCATTCTGGATTGTACTTATGTATGGATTCAGACCTGTTAAGGGTTTTTGCTGCTTGTATGAGTCTAATAGAAAAGGGATTTTAAATGGAAGTACAGGGCAATACATTCAATTGGTCTCATTCTATTCTGATAGCACAAAAGTGAGGAATCCGTTTGCCTTTCTCTTTCATGCAATTGCAACCTAAGCATAGGGGTAGTAGATCTGTTGGTTGACTGTGAATCAGCTCCATTCTGTACAGAATTTGATCATAATTGCAGCTCATAGTCAGACTGAATAAATACATAGAGATTCAGTGGAACTGGGAATTTGATACTGTCTATCTGCTGGGTACATGTACAAAATAAGAAGGCTAAATACACCTTTTTCCCTTGTGTCCAGCAGTGAAATCTGCTTCCAATTATTACATTACTGCAATTGTCAGGATAATTCATTTCTCATTTTTATGTGTGTGAACATCACTATAGGGATATGAGGATATAGTTATAAGATCACTTATAAAGTGAATGCCACATGGAAGCTCCTAAAGCTTTTCTTAGTCCACTTCAAAAGTGCTATGGATTTGCATGACTATCAGCCTTTGCTCTGAGCCACAAGGTATGGGAAAATGGATTCCTCAGAAATATTTCTAAGGTAGTAGAAGCAATTATCCTTTATCTCCAAGCTCTGCTTTCCTAGCCGCAATAAAAAACAATCTGTACTTCAGATATGTAGTCAGTACCACTTGGCCTACCTCCACTGACTACCACAACATTTCAGTGATTTAAACAGGATTTGACCCACACTTGCTTCTAGAAGTCATGTAGTACATATGATATTTAAAAAAAAAATGCATCCCATGAAGTTCACCATACTAGCTATCCTAAAGTGCCATTTTATCTTTACTTGCACACATAAAAACATATTTCCTGAGAGGGCTCCTGTTCTCTCTTTTTAGCAAGTATGCTGTATAAGATGAAAAAACACGTAATAAAATGTCCTCTTTTCTTCTGAAAGTTAGTGTAACATGCAGGCAGTTTAACTGAAGTCTATTTGGTGAGCTAATTTACATATAAGACAGTCTTGCATGGTACTCTGAATTCAGAGGTTTTATATTGGTCATGTGCTGGGTTTTATATTAAGGTCATTGTGATAAGTGTTGTTTATATATGTGAACCAAAAAATAAAATAATACATGTATATGGATATTCTGTTCTTTTTTTAATGACCTGGTGCTTGGATAAACATTTGACCACACTGAGTCCATCTGCATAGGGCTCAACGTGAAGAATAAGAAGGTCTGAGAGTATATTACAGCCATGTTTGTATTTGATAAAAATAATCTGAAATTAGACACTAACAGTTCATGTCATTGTTCTTGAATGAGTAACAATGTCTTTTGGAGTATAAGAAGTGCATAAGCAAGGTTAATTTTAAACAATTCCCAGAGGCTTGGCATATTAAATGAATCCTTGTGGAAACAGTTGCTTGGAATACTAGAATATATGCTGATGGTGTCAACTTGCCATCTAGATCTTTCCCTTGTGTACATATGATGCACTTGATGATGATGCGATCTTATGGCTGCATTAGGTTCTTTATGCACATAGCATGCACCTGATTAATTGGAGATAGCTACATCTGATCTACACTTCCTTTACATTCATTGCAAAGAAAGGCATTCCTGAACACAACTCAATTCTTCATTAAATATACAACTAACACTGGTCAAATACATTTTGCTTTAAGTGACCTAATGTAGACCTGAATTAATTTCTGGTCTATTTCTCTATATGTATCGATGTATGTGATCTATCTGAAAAACTCAGCCCAAGTATTACAAAAATATTCTGACTTTAATATATCTGATTTACTTTTGAAGTTGGCTCTGCTCTGAATAGGGAATTGGACCAAATGACCTCCTCTGGGCTCTCCTTTGAGGACTGACTTCTTAAACAGTCTGGGGATCAAATTTTTACATGCTCTAATAGGACAAGGGGGAATGGCTTTAAACTAAAAGGGGAAATTTTGGTTAGATATTAGGAAGAAATTCTTTACTCAGAGAGCAGTGAGACCCTGGCACTGCTGCCCAGAGAGCTGTGATACCCATCCCTGGAGGTGCTCAGGACGAGGTTGGATGGGGCCAGGGCAGCCTGAGCTGGTGGGGGGCAACCAGCCCATGGCATAGAGTTGGAACTAGATGAACTTTTCGTTCCAATGTAAGCCATTCTATGATTCTGTGATTACATCCCTTCCAAGACTTTTTTCTTCTCCTATGATTCTAATATGATTTATAATAATCAGGAAATTCTGAATGAAATTTTAAAATGCAGTTTAAACTGTGCTTCTGTCAGCTGATATCTTAGAATCATAGAATCATAGAATTTCTCAGGTTGGAAAAGACCCTAAAGATTATCGAGTCCAACCGCAACCTAACCATACTACCCTAACTCTGACAACCCTCCACTAAATCATGTCCCTGAGCACCACATCCAAACAGTTTTTAAACACATCCAGGGATGGTGACTCAACTACCTCCTTGGGGAGCCTATTCCAGTGCTTAACAACCTTTTCTGTAAAGAAGTGTTTCCTGATATCCAACCTAAACTTACCTTGGCGCAACTTGAGGCCATTTTCCCTCGTCCTGTCACCTGTCACCAGTGAGAAGAGACCAGCCCCACTCTTGCTGTAAGCACCTTTCAGATATTGGAAGAGAGCAATAACGTCTCCCCTCAGCCTCCATTTCCTCAGACTAAACAGCCCCAGTTCCTTCAGTCACTCCTCATAGGGCATATTCTCCAAGCCTTTCACAAGCCTTGTTGCCCTTCTTTGGACCTGCTCCAGCACCTCAATGTCCTTTCTGTACTGAGTTGCCCAAAACTGAACACAGTACTTGAAGGTGAAGCCTCACCAATGCCGAGTACAGGGGCAGGATGACTTCCCTAGTCCTCCTCACCACACCATTCCTGATACAAGCCAGGATGCCATTGGCCTTCTTGGCCACCTGGGCACACTGCTGGCTCATGTTCAGCCACCTGTCCATCAGTACACTAAGGTCCTTTCCATCAGCCAGCTTTCCAGCCACTCTTCCCCAAGCCTGTAGGGTTGCCTGGGGTTGTTCTGACCAAAATGCAGGACCCAGCACTTGGCCCTATTGAAACTCATACAGTTAACCTTGGCCCATCAATCCAGTCTATCCAGGTCCCTCTGGAGTGCCTTTCTCCCCTTGGGCAGATCAATACTCCCTCCCAACGTGGTGTTGTCTGCAAACTTACTGAGGGTGCACTCAATCCCCTCATCAAGATCGTTAATAAAGATGTTAAATAGAAGTGGCCCCAGTACCGAGCCCTGGGGGATACCACTCATGACTGGCCGCCAACTGGATTTAACTCCACTGACCACAGCTCTTTGGGCCCTGCCATCCAGCCAGGGTTTCACCCAGCGGCGCATATGCCCATCCAAACCATGGGCAGCCAGCTTTTCCACGAGAATGTTGGGGACAGTGTCAAAGGCTTTACTGAAGTCAAGGTAGACCACATCAACAGCCTTACCTTCCTCCACTAAGTGGGTCACCTTGTCATAGAATGGAATCAAGTTTGTCAGACAGGATCTACCATTTGTATACCTATGCTGACTGGGCCTGATTCCCTGGTTGACGTTTAACTGGTCCATGATGGCTCCCGAGATTATCTGTTCCACAACCTTCCCCAGCACCGAGGTGAGACTGGTAGGTCTGTAGCTACCAGGATCATTTTTCCAACCCTTTTTGAAGATGGGCGTCACATTTGCCAGTCTCCAGTCCACCGGGACATTCCCAGTTAGCCAGGACTGCCGAAGGATGATGGAGAGTGGCTTGGCAACCACATCCGCCAGCTCCCTCAGCACTCTAGGATGCAATCCATCTGGCCCCATGAACTTGTGAGCATCCAGCTTTTGGAGCAGATCCAAAACCATCTCATAGTGGATCATGCAGGGCCTATTCTGTTCCCCATCCCTATCTATCAGTGCAGGGGCTGTGTTCCCAGGGAGTAACAAGTCTTACTATTAAAGACTGAGGCAAAAAAGGCATTAAGTACCTCAGCCTTATCCTGATCCTTGGTCACCAAGTTGCCCTCAGTGTCCAGCAAGGGATGGAGATTCTCCCTAGCCCTCCTCTTGCTGTTGATGTATTTATAGAAATATTTATTGTTGTCATTTACCTTAGTGGCCAAGTTCAATTCTAGCTGGGCTTCGGCTTTTCTAATTTTCTCCCTGCACAGCTTCACTATGTACCTGTAATCATCATAAGTATCTTTCCCACCCTTTCAGAGACCATAAACTTTCCTTTTGCTCTTGAGTTGCAGCCAAAGATGTCTCTTGACATCTTGACAGTGTCATCTTTCAAAGTAAGGCATTTTGAAATTTATAGTCTAAGAAGTTAAGAGTAATTGGTAGGCTTGACTGACTGGGTTTACTTTGTAAAGATTTCCTTGGTTGAGGACAATGAATACTGCTACAGGTTAAAATCAGTTGATATTGTGTTATTCAAGTTCTATGTCTGGCATACCGTGATAATTATAATTGGCCTAAGTTTAAAGCTCTCCCTGGGGTGAAATTCCCCTTGAAATGAGCAAGTATTGCTGACCTTTATCCTTTAAGAGATTAAATTGTCAAAATAATCTTATGTTTCTGGAAGCAGCTTGAACAGTGCCCATGAAGGGTTTCAAAATACATGATTAAACCAAACTTAGAGATGTTTGCTTACTTGAACTAGAGTGGCACAAAAATGGAAGGATTAAAAGTTGCCTTTCTTTACCTCTGCTAATGTGCCTGGATACTACAAGGGATTTGGGAACGTAATAGAATTATTACTGCTTGTGAGGTGTAAGATTCATGCTAATCTTGGTGGTATGCATCTGCCTGGATTCCAGAATATACCCATGGGGGACACAGCAGGTGTTACTCATGACCTGGTCACCTTTGAGGTCCTGTTGAGGTCTAAATTGATCATAATACAACTCTATTTACCTTAAAATTCTTTCAAAATTCCTCAGTTGTAAAGCAACAGGTGATAATCAAAGCAATAGTGAATAATTTCGGCCTGATTTTATGACTGGAGACTTTTTTAAAGATATGGCAGCTGTTTAAAACATGCATTTCCCCTCAAAAAAAGAAAGCCAATCCCCTGAATATTAACCAAGAAATAAAGAGAAGAAAAAAAAATTTGAACTTCTGTTCTGGAAAGAATCTCATTACTTTTTCTTTGTCTATATTCCCTCTTTCCATCCAGCAGTTTTGTCACAGAGCAACTGAGGTGGGAAGGCATCTCATGAGCTCACCTGCTCCGACCCACTGCTCAAAGCAAGGTCACTACCACAGGTTGCTCAGGGCTCTTTCCAGTTGGGTTTTGAGTATCTCCAAGCATGGAGACTCCGCTGGTCCTCCAGGAGCCAGCTTCAGTGCCTGACCACCCTCACAGCAGAAAGTTTTTTTCCTGGTGTTTATGTTTGAATAGGAAATTCATATATTTCAGGTGATTTGAATATTGTTTTGCCTTGTCACTGGGTGTTACTAAGAAGAGCCTGGTTCTGTCTATGTTTTCTCTGCCCATGTCAGGTATTTACCACACAATGATGAGATCCTCCCATAGCCTTCTCTTCCTCCAGGCTGAACATTCCTCAATCTCTCAGCCTCTCCTCATAAGAGAATATATTGGGTTTATGAGGGAATTTGTAGTAGCAGGGGGCTGTGGGGGTGGCCCCATGTCAGTAGGGACCCAGCACTGGGCAGAGCTGAGCTGTGGGAGAACAGATTGAAGGGAGGGAAACAGTGCTGTGCAACAGCAGCTGGGAGAGAGGGGTGAGAGATGGGGGAGAAGCAGCCCTGCAGCCCCCAAGATCAGCACAGGAGGAGGGCAGGAGGTGCTCCAGGCATGGAGCAGCAGTTCTCTGAGGCCCAGAAGAGGCCCATGGAGGAGCAGGCTGCCCCCCTGCAGCCCATGGGCACCTCACTGAGCACATCTCTGTGTGCAGCCATGGATGAGGGCTGAAGGAGGCACAGCCCACTGCACAGTCTGAAGAATCTGTCTTTTGCCTGACATAAAAAGAGCCAAGAATGAATAGGTGAAGCACAGCTGTCTGTCAACCAGATATCTAAACTGCAGATAAAAATACCCCACCCTCTCTTCAAGAAGACTGGCTTGAGTAAGACCCTGTTGTGAAAACTAAGCGTATTGAGTCAGGATTTGTTTTAATTGATAGCATTTTGGCTATATCCTTTTAAAAATCTAAATGCTATTGATTCAAGTGGATTTAATTTATCACTGGTGCAACATAATTCTTCTTAAATGATCCCCCGCTGCTCCCTCAGGAGCCTGACAGGCCCGCTGACAGGAAATCGTTTGGTTGAGAAAGAGAATATTTAGTATTGCCTAAAGATTTAGCTCAGGTAATTATTTTAATACATGTTTTTAATGCTGGAAGTGATTGACAAAGGAGGTTGGAAGCAATGTTAGTACTGCTCAATCTGGGATGAACATGAGAAAAAGCATTTGCTTAGTGACTCATTTCTGAAGGCCTCCTGTGCTGATCCAGAGGGGGAGATAGGAAAGTTGAATTGTTGGTAATCAAACTTAAATCATTTTTTTAAAGTTCTTAAATGCAATGGCATTTTCTCACTCGCCCTTTCCTATCTGCTGGAACTACTGTAGCTCAGCCCGTATCAAAGAGCTAAAAAATCAATGCAAGGCACAATGTCTGTGAAAGGTCAGAAGTGAAAAAGAGTTCAGCCTAATAATATTTAAAATGGGAATGATATTTCATAAAATATGAAAAAATCAATTGAACGTTCATTAAACTTCAGTTTTGTATCAATACAGAGCAGGAGATAACTCAGCAAAGGAGGAGATGTGAGTGGGGAATCAGCCTTGCACTGCATTTTGCCTCAGCATTACGAGTTTTTGTTGCCCTAGACTGACTGGGGAAGAATACTGTTTCGAAAGCAAGAGAAATTTCAACTGCCCTCCTGGTAGTAATGTCTCTTACTGATTTATTAGTTGCATGCATGTGGCAGTAATTCATAAAGCTACAGTCTGAAAGAGAAGGCTTTCTGCTGCCTTCTGCCTTTCTGCTTTCAGTTCTAATGAAGTATGTCGGCTCAGGAATAGAATTTTGCACACTTCTTAATCCGTTGCTTGTGTTTGGCTTCATAAAACTACCTCATATTGCTCAGAACTAATACATTTCATTACTTTCCAAAAGCAGTTCTGATTGTTAAAAACTAATGACTATAGGATTAGAAAGCACTTGGCTTAATTTCCAAATTAAAAAACCTAATGGCCATTGCAATTAGGGTTTTGCAGTTCTGCAGCCTTTATATCATGACAGTGTTTTTCATAAACCATTCATATCTCTCCAGTTTGGACTTTATTTCTTTACTTATTTTTCTGGTAACAGAACAGTCAAAGCACCTTATGTTTGTTCTGGAAACCTCTGCTTTGGTTTCGGAATGCTTCATTCATGTTTTCTCAGCCCTTAACAAAAATAAGTATTTTTCCTATGTTAACTAGATGTTGCATATGTATATTGAAATATATAGTTTCATTCTTCTGAAAAGTCCTTCTCTCTCTTTTTTTTTTTTTTTTTTTTTTTTTTTTTTTNGACATGGATGCTTACAGAAACAGTACTGTTAATATGTTTGAAAGTACAAAGAGAACCACACAACTTCTTTAACTGAGCAGCTGTTATAATGGACATGCAATCATAATGAGATTGCTGCAAATCATAACAGTCACCCCATATCTTTCAGTAAAATCCACATCCCAGGACTTTATCCAGGCATTAAGTCTCTTGCAGCTTGCTTGGCATACTTTAAGCCAGCTAGAAGTCATGGCTTCAGTTTGCAAATGTGATCCGCAAAACCCTGACTTAACACTCTGTACATAGATCCCATGAAAACTGTAAATGTTCATTTTTCATAAATTAAGCTCCTAAAGTGCAGAACAGAATCCATTTTGTCAGGGAGGCACATCACAGTGCCCGTATATTGTCTTAGTTCATTCAGGAACCACAGACTAGATACCATTTTGGCTAAGTAGAGCAAATGAATCAAGTACATGGGACACGCTCTGCATACCCAATAACTAACAGGAATGACTTCAGCAGAAAACTCAGTGGCTATTTTCACTGGAAAGCGGTAATGAAGAAGGCTTTTATGCTGGGAATGATTTGCCTTCGCTGGGATATTCAAGCTGAATTCCCTTCTCTGATTTAATGGATTCAGATCCACATCACCTTGCCAAACGATGGGAGAAACAGATGGAAATATCTAACTACCCAGTACCTGTTCAGGGCAAAAATGGACTAAATATTTTTGTTGAATGCTGACTGTTCAGTGGGAATTTGTCTGAATTAAGATTGAGAAAAAAAATAAAGGCTATAACTCATCACTTTGAAGCAGAATGTTACGTCTCTGTGAGTCCAGGCCAACTTTGCCTTAATGACCCACGCCAAACACCCAGATAGGTCAGGAAATTCCAGATTTCCCCTTGCAGGAAGTCTGTGAGATAGTGAAATCATCAACATCAGGCTCATTAATACAGTGAAGTCCTCTTTTGCAGCGTGGTACAGATAACAGCTCTTGATCCTATAGAATCATAGAATCACTAAGATTGGAAAAGACCAAGATCATCCAGTCCAACCATCCGCCTATCACTAATAGTTCTCACTAAACCATGTCCCTCAACACAGTGTCTAAATATTCCATCATAGAATGACTTGGGTTGGAAGGGACCCCAAGGATCATAGAGTTCCAACCACCCTGCCACAGACAGTGTCACCAACCTCCAGATTTGGTACTAGACCAGGTTGCCCAGAGCCCCATCCAACCTGGCCTTGAACACCTCCAGGGACAGAGCATCCACAGCCTCCCTGGGCAGCCTGTTCCAGCATCTCATCACTCTCTTTGTAAGAACTTCCCCCCGCCATCCAACCTAAGATAATTGCTCCCAGTATACGTTATGATCCAGGGTGAATCAGGATGCCAGAGTCCAAACCTAACTCAAGAACAGACATTGTCTTATTATTGTTATCAGCAACAGCAGCCTTATTTGTGTTCTCTTATCGCATTGACTAACAATTACTGATACTTGCTTATTACTATTTCCTAAAATTTGGTAACTTACTGAAAATATATATCAAACTTAAATACTCAAAGGAGATAAAGGACAATTAGGAATTCCTAATAGTCTAATTATTCCTTTGTGGTTTGTTTTTGCTACTTTTTTCATTCATCCTATATAAACGCCCATGAATTAGTATGTATACAGTATTTTGCCTAACATATTGTCGGCAATCAAACAGTAGTGAATGTGATTGAAATAGTATATAAACTGGGGAATTAGCTAATGGTTTAATTTAATTTATACTCTGGAGCTGTCATTAAGGGAAAGAACATTTAACTATTAGTGAAGGAGCAAATAGATACTGTATTTGGGAAAATGAGGATACCTTTATCATCAATGCTACTTTTCCTGTTACGGTTATTTCTTTATAACTTGTTAATCCCTAGAACCTGAATGGCAGAATTACGTGATTTCATTTCAGAAATTTAAACCCTAAAAGTAGATCCAGGCACAAATCTGAGTGCTTTTCTGGGCTATCTTCCTGATGCTTGGAAGAACATGCCAAAAATATGGGCTGCCATAATCAAGATGAGAAATTAGGAAACGACTAAAAGATTTGCCTTGGGGTGATGATTGCTGCATCTAGTCTGTAGGTGGAGGAAGCACACAGCCTCTTTCTGAGAAGCCAGATCAGTGAGACAGCTGCTGTCGTGTGCATCCTGCCCCCAAAGAGCCGAGCCGTGTAAGAGCAGCCTGCGATCTTCCACCATGCTGTGAAACTGAATTTCACACTTTTAATTAGCTCTGGATATCAACCATCTCAAATGACGGAGGAAAAATGACAAGAAGTATGTCATTTTGTGCAGACAAGAATTCTGTCTCAAATAGCCGTCCTTTTAGTAAAAATGCCTGAAATCTATCTGCTGTTATGTACAGCTGTATAGCAGAAATACTTGACTATGTTTGTGTTCATTACCCTTGAGTGGAAAGCAAGTGGAAATCTTCTGGTAAGCATGTAACATAAGCAGTAGGGGCATCTTAATGGTGGTCATCTTGCCACGCTGATAAATCCCACACACACTTGTGTTGAGCTCCTTTGCATAATCATCTAAGATATTAACTTAGATAATAGCACCATCTATTGAGGACTAGCAATATTATTTAGAGTATTTTAAAATAAAATTTGCTAACACTCTTTTGTGGACACTACAAATAAAAACATGTATTAAGACCATATTTTTAACATTGTGTGTGGAATGTGCTCACAATTTATTAACAATGATTGAGAATCAATGATTAATATCCTACCGCTCTGCTCTGTGCTGGTGAGACCTCACCTGGAGTACTGCATCCAGATGTGGAGTCCTCAGTACAACAGAGACATGGAGCTGCTGGAGCGAGTCCAGAGGAGGGCCACAAAAATGATCCAAGGGATGGAACACCTCTCCTATGAGGACAGGCTGAGAGAGCTGGAGCTGTTCAGGAGAAGAGAAGGATGTGAGGTGACCTGAGAGTGGCCTTTCAGTACCTAAAGGGGGGGGGACGTAAGAATGAGAAGACTCTTTAGCAGGGTCTGTGGTTATAGGATAAGGGGAAATGGTTTCAAACTAAACCGAAGGAGGTTTAGACTGGATATAAAGAAAAAGTGTTTTACACTAAGGGTAGCAAGGCACTGGAACAGGCTGCCCAGGGAGGTGGTGGATTCCCCTTCCCCGGAGACAGTCAAGGTCAGGCTGGATGGCGCTCTGAGCACCTGATCTAGCTGTAGCTTTCCCTGTTCATTGCAGGGGAGTTGGACTAGATGGTCTTTAAGGGTCACTTTGAACTGAAACATTTCTATGATTCTATGATTCTATGATTCTGAAAGTAACGCTACCTGCCCATTAGCACTGTTTTCCTTACTGGCCATCAGGAATTCTTCCTTAATGAGCCTTCCTCAGTAATTTTCCACTTTCCAGTCTTTGATTGGACAAGAGTAGCAGGCCATGGAGTTACTCTCTCATCTTTTTATAACACATGCATCGTGATTGTAGCAGTACTCCACTTTTCATAACTACATGATGTTTAGCTATAGCCATAGCCAACAGTGTGTTCTCTCTTTTTGAAAGCTTCAAGATATTTGTGTTAAAATTCTCATAGATTCATAGTCAGGATTTTTAAAAGCATGGAGCGCAGTTAGTTAGGTTTGCTTTAAATGTCTGTATTTAAAATTCCATGAAATTCTTGGCATTTCAATGCCAGTGAAAGCCTAGAATAACCTGTGCATGAGAAAGACTGTTACTATTGAGGTAAAGAGTAGGGGGAAGAAGATATGGGTAAAATCTTGTCCCTTTTGCTTTCTCTGGTGATTTCTGAGAAGTTATTTTAGGTTCTCTATAAAATGGAGCTAGGAAGCTGGGACAACTTCTCACACTGCTTGTGTTTCTGTACAGTCTAGACTACTCAGGGCAGGGATATAATATTCCACTGGTTTTCAAAATTATTTGCTCTTGAGTGTGTCTGGCCTTTTGGCAGGAAATTAATAAAAGTAGTACATTGTTTATTTGAGTTTTCTTCTTTCAAATATGATATTCTTCTTCTACTTCAGTGGCTTTATTTTTAGAAAGCAATTTTGCCTGTGATAACTGTCTTTATGGAACAGCAAAGCAATCTAAAATGATAATTTGCTTTTGGCATTTTTTTTTCCAGAAACTTCAGTCCTTTTTTCCACACACAGCATCCTTTCCTGCAAGCTCATATTTATCTCGTGAACCAGCTCATTTTTGGGCTGAGATCAGAGGAGCAAGAGAGCATTTCATGTGCTGCTTTTTAAGGAGCCTGTTAAACTAGATGAACTCTTGAATGTATTTCCTTGCTGAGCATCGAGCTCACTCTTCCTGGGTATTGCTGTTCTCACAGGCCAAAAAGAGTATCCTGAGACCTACTAAGATGTTTATGAGGAGCAACATGGCTCAGTGTTTTGTGCTATTTCTTGCCTGTTTCCAATTCATTTTGGCCAGTCTTCTCTTTCTTTTACTGAAACATCTGATCACTTTATTGAAAGTTTATTAAACTTGAGAGTGTGGGAGCTAGTCCCCATTGCACATGAACGCAGCTGACAGGCAGTTCAGAGAAGTTTTCTTAGTTATAGATATGGTATGATATGCACTATGTGTGGACCCCAGTGTTGCTGCTTATCTAGGTGTGGAAGACTTTCTGTTGAACCAGATTTATTCATATGACTCAAGACTTTGTACGTTCTCATACATCAGCTTAAAACACACTAGGAAAAAGAGCATTAAACTAATCACTTCCTTAATTTCCTTCTTTTTCAAATTCTTTTCTTGCTTTTGCAGCCACTGTCAAAATCAGACATTTTGGTCCGGCCCACAGTGTCTGTTTCTTGTGTCTATGTGTTCCTTAAGAACAAAATTTCTGGGGTAGGTATCCACTTTCCTTCCTCCTAGTTTTTCTGTCACCGTATTCTACCTTCAGTCCACCAGAACTGACACTTGCCTGACTTGGCTTGCTGTGAGCAGCACCATTCAATTAGATGGGCTCCTTGTTCAGAGTTATCCCAGGCATATGCTGTGGTCAGCCTGAGGCCCTAGATGGGCGGATAGGCTGCAGCTCTTTGGAAAGAGACTGCCTTCTGTTATTTTTATTCTTGCAGACCCCCAGAATAGTGGAGCCTTGAGCTTGATTGACACTTCATGATGCTACTTTGGTATCAATAATTAAAGATAACCAATAGTGATGGGATAATTAATACTATTAGAGAAAATGTTCTTTCACTGGGAAATAGCAACATTTTATCTCAGTTTTGAAAACTTGATATCTGTATTAATTTTTCTGATCCTTATTTGCTAGAGAAAGATTTCTTCTCTTTCACTACAAGAGTGAACTGCATAGACATATAGAATTGAATGAGACCTACTAGACAGTCTCCTGCTATTTCAAATAAATGTGTCATTGTCTCTTTTAAAAAGTGATTAATGTAGGCTGATTTCTCCAATATTCCTCCTAGATGTCCTAGAGCCTCCTTTTTCTGCCATTCTAAGTCTCCCAGAGCACATGAAAACCATTTTCTTTGGTGATAACATGGATCTTCATTTAAATAGTTTTTTTTATGTATTTAAATTTTTTGTTATTTTTATGAAGGGTACTCATTTTCCCGATGAGGATTTATTTCACTACGCTAAACATGTCAAGCATGTCTAGTATCTATTAAAGAGATGGTCTCTGTTCCCTGGTGACCCCTGTCTAAACCTGGCCCTATGTGAATTTATCTGTCTTGAACAATTTGCATACTCTTTCAGATGACACTTCTTCATTAACTAACCACTCATCCACCCCTAGAGAAATGTCACTGTTAGGGAGAGAAAATTCTATAGTTTTTGTACTGTTAGGGGATGTATAAAAGCCTGCTGGCTTTTAGAAATATTTCACCTGGCTTTTACTGCTAATACATTTCTGTTTTCCTGGGTCATCAGATCATTGGTTCATCATCCTGTGATGAACAGATCCAGGAACCAAGGTCTTGCTCTGCCATTTACAACTGATGAGCATCTATTAGATACCCAAGTTCAAGTGAGTAGTCCCTAAGAGAATGACCTTACTCTTGGTGTTATTAGATTTCTTTTTATTACTGTCATTCAAGTTCGCTAGGTCATCCAGTTCTACTTCATGAGTAACACAGTTCTACATTGACAATGATTCCTAACTACCATCACGAAGTTTCATGAGCATGTCTATCAAAATCATTATAAAAATAGTATTTAGTACTTCATGTACTTGTAGCTATTCTTTAGTATAAATGAGAAAAACAATTCAATAGCACTTTTCCAAGACTGATCCCTGACAAACTAACAATTTGCTTAAACCCAGCAAGTGTTTACAAACTCTTTTTGTAGATGTTTTCTGTAGTTCCTTGCCGTGTTTTGATCTAACTGCTAGTTCAGTTTTTCCTTTACTTTGTACCCCCATAGGAAATGTTTTACTCAGTTTCAGTTATATGGGATTTATATCACTTCTTTGTCTTGATAATCGGTTATTTTATCAAAGGAATGTAAGAAAACAGTCATGAACCATATACCTTGAACAAAATTCTGACCTACTGTTGTGTCCTTAATTATTTGTACATAGAATACCTGAAAGACTTGCTTGTTATTGAACCAAGCTAACAGATCCCTGGGTACACATCTCACTCAGTCCCTGCCTCCACAGCCACCTTAATTATGGACACAGCATTTCTGGGGCTAGTATTAGTCTAATGAGAGAACTGCTCTTAAAAGTACTTTTAGAACACCAAATATTATTTTATTGTACAAGAAAAAAAATAACAGCAATTTCTGAATGTGTTACACTGCATGATAAAAAAGGCCTAAGAACAAACACACACACTGGGAAGTGGCATCAGTAATTTTTATCCTATCGTTACATTATGACAGGCTGAAGGAGCTGTGCTTGTTCAGGCTGGGGTAGGCTGTGGGGTGATGTCTTTGCAGCCTTCCAGTACCTAAAGGGAGGCTATAAACAGGAGGGGTGTCAGCTCTTTACAAGGGTAGATAATAGCAGGACAAGGGGAAATGGTTTTAAGTTGAAGGAGGGAAGATTTAGGCTGGGTATCAGGGGGAAGTTCTTTACCAAGAGAGTGTTGAGGTGCTGGAACAGGCTGCCCAGAGAGGTTGTGGATGCCCCGTCCCTGGAGGTGTTCAAGGCCAGGTTGGATGGGGCCCTGGGCAGCCTGGTCTAGTATTAAATGTGGAGGTTTGTGGCCCTGTCTGTGGCAGGGCGGTTGGAGCTTCATGATCCTTAATGTCCCTTCCAACCCAAACCATTCTGTGATTCTATGATTATTATGATTACATGTTCAAGAGCTGTTCCAAAACTAATGCCCTTTATTTTATTATGCTGGCCCATGAAGTTAGAGGCAGACATTTATGGCATGGCAGTAGAGGAGGAATCTTCCCACAGATATTCCATTACATTTTGTTGCCGTGTGACAGATGGGCAGAGGGGCAGACTGACAAAATGGTGTCTGACACGGACTCCAGACCTGGGGCCCCCACTACAGGAAGGACAAGGAGCTCTTGGAGTGGGTCCAGAGGAGGTCCACTAAGATGATCAGAGGGCTGGAGCACCTCTCCTATGAGGAAAGGTTGAGGGAACTGGGCTTGTTTAGCTTGGAGAAAGGAAGGCTCTGGGAGACCTCATTGCAGCCTTCCAATACTTGAAGGGAGCTTATAAACAGGAGGGGGAACGGCTGTTTACAAGGGTGGATAGCGATAGGACAAGGGGGAATGGTCTTAAACTGAGACAGGGGAAGTTTAGGTTAGATATTAGGAGGAAGTTTTTCCCCCAGAGGGTGGTGACGCACTGGAACAGGTTGCCCAAGGAGGTTGTGGATGCCCCATCCCTGGAGGCATTCAAGGCCAGGCTGGATGCGTCTCTGGGCAGCCTGGTCTAGTGGCTGGCAACCCTGTACATAGCAGGGGGGTTGAAACTAGATGATCATTGTGGTCCTTTTCAACCCAGGCCATTCTATGATTCTATGATTCTATGAAATGCACATGAAACAAAGGTGTGGAATTCAATTCTTCCCTATTGGAAAGATGTCACCATTTACATTCATCGATGCCTGCTGAGTGTTTTTGGAGACCAAACAGTGGATGTGAGCACAGTGAGGCAGTCAGTGGTGCATTTTAGCAGTGGTGACAACGACGTGAAAGACAATCCATGCACATTTTTACAAGCATGGCATGCATATTCTTCGTCATTACTGATAAGAATGCATAGCTGATGGTGGTGACTATGTTGAAGAATAATGTTTTGTAGCTATCAAATAGTGTTATTGTGCTCTTTGTATCTTTTGTCGTTTCCTTGTAAATAAGTAGGAGGCATTAGTTTCAGAGCAACCTACCTATTATCATATTAGTGAATCAGTGTTTAAACCTTGCTAGCATCTGTAGTGAGTAGACTGTGACACTGAGAAAAACATAAAAAAATTCAATGTATTGTTAACATAAGTGGGCTTTTTAATGTTTTGAAGAGATCAGGAGAATGTGAAAATGTATGGAGATATGAGGCTTCTTCCTGGGCAACTAAAATTGAAGCATTCAAAGGACCCCAGAGCTGGGGTAAATTCAGTGCACGTATAATCTGAAAGTTCAGCCAGTCTAAAAGAGACTCCATGGAAAATGTTCACTTTAAAAGGTCCAAATGTTTAGTGTTTATAGGTACTGTGAACCATGATACCAGCATTCTAGTGCAGGTAAATCCCAAATGTGAAAGTCATACAGCTTGTCAGGAACACATATGCACTGGTGAATAAGTCCTGCTGAAGAAAAACCTGCAAAGAATTCCATCAAAACAAGCCAAGCTGTCAGATGTCTTCGTAGTTTTCAGGATCCTTCCAGTTTAAAAGATGAGCAAAGAACTGACTCTAAGAAATGGTACTCTATTTGACGATATTCTTTCAGAACTTTTCAGGAATCCAGGATGAAACAGAAAGTTATAGCTGACCATTTATTAAAAATTTACTTCACTGGCAAAAAAGCCTCTAGAGAAGATTGTGAATGTTAACATATTCTCTACTCTGGAATAAAAGTGGTCAAACCCATCAGCTTTTATTCAGTCTCTTAGCAGAATATCTCCACTTAGTCCTTAGCACAAGTTGGTATCTTGACTTTTCCTTTCAGTCAGTTCAAACAGCCTCAGAACAAGCCAACTAAATTGTAAAAAGCAGGATTTAACTTCGGCTAATGCAATCAAATCCTTGTACTGACCACATGAAATCCAGCTACCTAGAGAAAATAATGACCAGTTTTTTTAAACTTCTCTCTTCATATGTTGCTAATTTGCAAAAAGCTGTCAAACATTGTAAGTCATTCTTTTATCCATTACCATGACCTGAGAACTGATGATCGATATGACCGTCTCTGTATATATTCTGCCTACCAGTTAAGCCTCAAAGGAACTTTCTAAGGTAGAACAGTTTAAAGTAGCTAAATATGCATTTCACTTGTGCAATCAAGAATTGATGTTAAAGTGAAACAGCACATAGTGAGTGTCTTTGGCATTAGATTAGTCTGTAACAATTATTAAAGCTCCACGTGAAGAACTCTTACTTATAAATGGCATCTGGAAAATACAAAATAAATGACAGATGTCTATATAAATACTATTTGAGATTGAACCAGCATTATCAAGAACAGTGGTGAGTACACTCTCAGGCTGTCAACACAAGCATTGACTCCCTGACAACTGACTATTGCTTGTCTGGTGAAACAGCCCTATTTCAAGGCTAATGGTGCTTTGAAAGAGATAAATAGGGCACTAAACTCTTCTTCAGTTCCTGTCTCCTAGGACTGTTGAATACAAGCAACTACGTGGTATGAAGTATGTGTAGTATAGAAATACTTGAAAATTACTGACAGTAATGGTTTTCAAAGACATAAATATTGCATCACTTTATGACCTAATATCTAACAAATGCTGCTAGCACATGCCCAAATCTTTCAGCAGAATAAAAAAATGACATTGAACTTGGCAATCTGTCATATTAATGTCAAAGAATTTAGCTGAAAACTAAGCTTCAGTTACTTTACTTAGCTGAAAAATCATCACCTTGCCTGAGCATCTCAGCAATTCACAGCAGATGCAAATTCCTATGGTATAAATGGAAAAATTAGTTACTATTTTTCTGTAAAGCACTGCCATGTTCTGATTTTTATAAACTTCAGGCTATCACTCATAATCTTAGAGTGAAAAATATACTCTTATGTTGGAGACATAAAAGGCTTCCCTAGGTTGTACTGAAGGGTTTGAACATTTTGGTATGAATTTATAATCTCTTGTTTTTATCTGAAATGCCATATGAGAGAAAGGTAGAGCTAGAGAAGGAGAGATGAAGAAAGGGAAAGAGAGACTTTGTTAATCAGTCTTTGATACTACTCCCACTGACATAAGAAAAGTTGTATAAATGCACAAAGAGATCTCAAGAGGTCTTCTACTTCACCCTGCTGATTCAGGATTCAACACCCCTCATTTGATGCTGGTAAGTGACTGTGTAGTGTGTTCATTAAGGCTTCAGGTGAAGAGGAGTTGGAAATGGATCTCTGATGATGAACTAAACTGGCAAGTTGAAAACTTTTCCTATTATCTAACCTGAAACACCATGTGAAGATTCAGAGGTTATTTCTTGTCGAACCTACTAGAGACAGAGAAAACAATTTATCACCATCTTCCTTATAGCAGCTTTTTGCACACTTGAAGTCTGTGGCCATGTTTCAAGTACACTGACTGTTTGCTGATGAAACTGAGACTGATTCCTTTAGCCTTTCCTTACCGGTCACGTTTCCTAAAACTTCTAGCACTATTTGTCTCCCAGATGTCTACCACATCTCCTAACTGTGTCCAGATTTCCTGTGTTTGGTAATGTAGGGCCCACAAGATGACACATTCTAACAGCACTCAGTGAAATAATTTCATTTCTTCTAACATAAGGTGCTTTCTGAATGCTGCTGAGATTGAGAGACTTTTTTTTTGCAGCGAGTTATTGCCAACTGATTGAGATTATGGTTCTCTATAGGGAACAAAGATGGTTCTCTTTAGGACCATAAAGATGAGAAGAGGGCCTGGAACTTCTTCCATATGAGGAAAGACTGAGTAACCTGAGTCTGTTCAGCCTGGAGCCTGGGGGAAGAAGACTGAGAGGAGATCTGATAAATGTTTATAAATATCTAAAGAGAGGTGGAAATAAAATGGAGGTCAGGCTCTTCTCTGTGGTGTGTTGCGATAGGACAAGGAGTACTGGCCTAAAACCTGTACAAAGGAAGTTCCATACAAACATGTGGAAGAACTTCTTTATGATATGGGTGATGGAGAACTGGAATAGGCTGCCCAGAGAGGCTGTGGAGTCTCCTTCAATGGAGACATATAAGATCCATCTGGATGCCTACCTGTGTGACTAATTGTAGAGTACCTGCTTTAGCAGAGGAGTTAGACTTGATGATCTATTGAGGTCCCTTCCAACTCATGTGATTCTGTGATTCTATAATCCTCCTGACAGATTTATAAACAATTTTTTTTCTGTAGAAGTCAGTCCTTTCTGAAATATGGACTGAAAGATCATCTTCCTCCCAGACTGTTTTTTAATTACTAATTTTTAATATCCTCTGAATGAATAGTTTAAGTTTTTGGCCTAAACTAGATTAAGAGAAACACCTCTATCTGGATTACGTATTTCACAGATATTAATTTAAGAGAAACAAACTGCCTGTGAAAAAGGTTTGTGTAGTATATGGGTATTTCAAAGGAACAATATTTATGGTGCTTTATAGAGTATTGTGAGGTTAATCCATTAACTAAGAATTCATTAACAAATGTTAACTGTAATCTTTGTGAAGTACTTTCTGATATGTGGTTTACTGATCTTTTTTTCCAGTCTAAATGTAGTAGAGAATTTTTAACATACTCGTGTTCAACAAGAAACGCTGCATGTAATACTTTTCTACTTCAAACTTCAAAGTAGTTATATACAAATATTAAACTTCCTAATAATTTCAGTTATAAATTACTTAAGTTCAGGAAATGAGTAGGAAAGATTCTCGCCATAAGATTACTTGCAGATGCTGTTACTAGCATCAGCCTTTTACAGAAGTGGAAAAATTATGCCTCTTAAAATAGTAATTTTCTGTATATTACACTGGTTAGAGATTAATCCCTTGCTGTGAAAGGGCCTTATACTTGAAATTTCCCAAAACAATGGAAGTATAACTCAGTCCATCCTGTAGGTTCTCATAAAAAATATACAAAAAAATGAATATAGTACTATAAAGGTTTATTCTTTTGATGGAAGAACTATTTTAAGATCATGTCTGCTCAGTAAGTAAAGCACAGTACTGCAAATCATGACCAGATATTGTTGTAATAGAAATAAGGTCTGAGTTATTAACAGTATAATGAAAGACCAGGCTTTTTTTTTTCCAACCATTCCCCTTCAACATTTGTACTACAATGCTAATATCATGGGGTTTTTACTGAAGGGAGCAATGTTTATCTTTGTGTCTAGTACTTACATTATCATCAGGCTACGGGTATAGACCAGGTTTTCATTATCATGATCACACTGAAGGCAAGAAAGGTACCAATCAATGTCTTCTACATCACACTGAACGTGGGAGCCTCTGTTCATAGAATCGTAGAATCATTTAGGTTTGAAAAGACCCTTGCAATTGCCAAGTCCAACCATTAACCTGAGCTAGTGAGTCCCATCACTAAATCATGTCCCTTAATGCCATGCCCACACATTTCTTACATACCAACAAGGATGGGGACTCTACCACTGCCCTGGATAGTCCATTCCAATGGCTGAACAATTTCTTAATGAAGAAATTCTTCCTAATATCTAATCTAAATCTCCCCTGAGGCCATTTCTTAGCACGCTATAACTTGGTTTCTGAGAAAAGAGACCAAGATGTACCTCACTGCAACCTTTTTCCAGGTAGTTATAGAGAGCCCCTTCGCCTCCTCTTCTGCAGACTATACAACCCCTGTTCCCGCAGCCATTCCTCACACATATATTTTTACCTTTTTCTTTCAACAGCTTCATTGCTCTTCCCTGCACATACTTGAGCAACTCCATATCCCTCTTGTAGTGAGGGGCCAAAACGAGAACCCAGTATGCAAAGTGCAGTCTCACTACATTTGAGGTGTGGTTCCTTCAGTCCTGCTTTCCTTCCCACTCACAAAATACCTTTTATCTGTCTTGCTCTCTGTCTTTTTCTCTTGTATTTTAAACAGATTTTGACACAGCCAGGAATGTGGCAGATTTTGTAATACTGCTGTATGCAGAAGTGCAGCTACAAGCAAAGCCTGAAACAGCCCAAGCTTGCTGAAGTTTGCTTGCTTTTCGGTTTGCTCTACCTGTTTCTTTCTCTAGTAGGTATGGATAAGAGCATCAGTTTCTGGATTTTAGGTTGTGCATTTTCTATTATACATAGAACTGCATACAATATTCAAGGTGAGGCCACACCTATATTAGACATCCAGGGAGAGCCACCTCTTCTCACTGGCTGGTTATGCTGCACTTAATGCCCTCCACAATGCAATTTACCATATTATCTGTCGCCAGCATCCCCAGGGTCCTTTCTTCTGAGCTTCTCTGTAGCCACTTTTTGTTCACTCTGTGCATGCGTCCAGCAGTGGTCCATCCCAGGTGCAGCACTTGGCATTTCCCTTTTTTGATACTGTTGATGTTGTCTAGTGCTCCAATCTCTCTAGATTGCTCAGCAAGAAAGAAGCCTGGCTTCTATTCATGATTTCTGCATCTCAGCTGGCAATTCTGCTTACCCTCCAGCAAATAAAATTTTGGACAATGGATACTGAGACAGGCTTACATACATAAAATTTTATTAGGGGGTCCATGACTGATGACAGACATCGATTCTAACAGTGATTATGATGAAGATAACATGGTGAATTTTCATTGTGCTTTTCATCTAGAACTATACATATTCATAGGGAACTGCTTGCACTTCCAAATTCACTAATGCCCTAATATAAACTGAAATCTGCAAAATAAGAGAGTAAGAAAAGAAAGAGTTGAGTATCATGTGTCACTCCACGTGAGACATTTGATACAAGAGTAACGGGTTTTGCAGATGCTCAACTTTAAGAATAGCAACTTGAGAACAACAGCACAAGGAGAACACTGCCATGGAGCCCTTGGAAAAACCCTGCCATGGCAGCTCAGTTGCACTGAGCTGAAAGTGAAACATGGGGGATAGAGCTGCAAATGCTTCCCTTTGCTTTACTGTACATAACATAAATGTAACAAAACATTTTCCAGTTGTGCTTTCTCTTCTGCTTGAGTGAAAGGGAAGGGTATTTAGGATGTGGGCCTTACCTGCTACTTTGATTTTCAAATAGTAGACTCGCAGAATAGCTTTTGTTTGAAAATTTTGTTAAACAAGGTTTAAAGGGATTTACTTAACTTTCTTCCCTTTTCTCCAGGGCTAGATACAGCATCTGCAGTATGTAATCTGCCTTGCTTGTTTTTCAAGTCTTTCCAACTTCTAGAACTCAAGTATTTTCCTACATCTAGTTAGTTGTCCCCTCAAATACAACCCAATTTGCATCATAGAAATGATTTGTACACAGTCCTACAGCAGGATTAATTTTTGACTGCCATCCTGTCCTGTCCTGCCTGTAAGGAAATGACCAGATTTATGAATACTCCAGGTTAGATTAAGGTAAAATAATACACAGAGATCCACACACAATTATCACTTTTAGTGAGAATCTGTGTACAACAGTTACAACTTAACAACTACATGAGAGATACAGCTTTTAAGAACATGAAATAGGACTTGCAATTACTTAACATTTTTACAAGAGAAAAAGAGCAAAAAGAGAAAACTGAGAAAAGCAGAGAAAGAACGAGAGGTGGAAAATGGATAGGAAAAAGATTAGTCACCAGTCTATTTTGAAGGCCTGTTTCAAAGAGTTCCAGTATTGGCATGCACTGCCGGAGGTGGGGAGGTTGTGTACTCTCGTCCGGAGGTCATAGTCGTGAACCAGCAAACAGCAATGATGACCACCAAGAAGATGAATGATGACCACCAAGAAGATGAAGAAGATGAAGAAGGCAATGAAGACAACCCTCTGGTATCCCTCCCAGGCATCCTTTTATGCCTGCTAGGTTTGCAGGTGCACCATCCCAAAGTCATAAACAACTGAGTTCACAATAACGAGTAAGAAAAACATTTGTAGACAAAAATTTCTTGCCAGAAGGGTGAGCTGGTTTGTGAGTGAAGCAGGACTAACCTGTTACAACTCCCTGTACAAGGTGTTTATGTCTTTAAAGGTTGCAAAGCCTTATTTCTGGACTGCATTCCAAGTCCTTCAATCTTTTAATCACTGCCACTGGATTGTAACCCTCATTGTTCTTATTAAACTTTTCGGATTCTTTCCAGTTTTTTTTTTTTTTTTCCCTATTTCTTTAAGAGTAAGTCCCCAGCTGAATACAATCGTTTATCTCATGCCTCACCCAAAACCAATAATTGTCTCCTGACTTCTACATTGGAGATTCCTGCTTATGTTGCTTATGTTTTTGTCATATTGCATTTTGGACAGCTTTTATGTATCAAGATACTTTTCAAAACTAACCTTGTCTTTCCTGTCTCTGCCAGTTCACTATACTTCATCTACTGGCGTTCACATTCTTTCAAGCAGTTAGCGAAAATACCAATAATGCAAATTACAACACCAACCAGACTCAGTTACCTGAGGACTCATCAGACATCTTTGCTTGTCAGCTCGTTACTGAACTAGTGCTCACTGAGTATAACTTTCAATTTAATGTGTGCTTATCTTAGTAAGACTTTATTTTCTTAGTTGCTCTTAGTATTATGCTACAAGGCCCAAAAATTTACTGAAATCCAGATGTGTCACAACTCCTGTTGTCCCAGTTCCTCTGGGACATTAAATGAGATTAATTGCACCTGATTTTTTTCTAGTTAAACGAATGTTATCTGCTTTGCATGCACTAAGAGTTTATAAATATATAACTTAATTTTAATGCGGTGTTATTGTGAGAATCAGTGTTAGGTTAACTCACCCATAATTCCATGGATCTTCTCCCTCCTCTCCTGTTTCTGCAGACAGGTACAGCGATGGCTAATTAGCAGTCCTCTAGGAGCACCCCCACTTTTCTTTCATTTTTAGAGATAATCACTGAAGACTCAGAGATTACATTGTCTATATTCTTAAGTAGTCTGGGGTGAATTTTGTCAGTTCCTGCTGACTCGCATACACCTGATTTACCTTAGCATTCATTAATCTGTTCTTCCTTTGGCTTCTACTACTGTCATCTCATTAAATTAGTTTAGCTAAATATCTATTCATAATAACTTTGTGTGTGTGTGTGTGTGCGCGTGTGAAGATGACAAGAGGTCTTTGCTGCTCTTTGTGTCGTTTCTATTACTGTTATGATTTGATAGATTTTCAAGTCAATGAAAGTTCTCTAAAGAAGATGAAGCAGCTATGACAGTTTTTTACTATATCTCTCTCTTCCCTCTAGTATAATGATTATACTCTGCCCTTTTTTACAATCTTTTTCAGAGAAAAATGAAAATAATTATATTTTAAAGCTGGTCCACAAATCCATCTTTTAGAACTATTTCCTTGCTAGGAGACCATCTTCATCTCAGTTTTTATTTCTTAAACATTATTTTAAAATCATTTTTAAGTAAAGTTGCAGTACTAAGCAGGCTGAAATATTGCTACTAGATTTGTTAGTGTTAATAATATATGAGCCAGTGATATGAACAACTGACACTCAGAGATCCAATCTATATTGTGAAATGAACACATATCATTTGCAATTTAATGTGAATTCAATTTGTTTTTTTTAATTTTTTCATAGTTTCTTTTTTTTTCTTGACATAACTTTGAATACTGAAAGAAACAGTTTAAGCAAAATAATCAAATGATAAAATACTACTGTGCTACCTTGTGCTCCCTGTCTCTGTTGTAGGTTGTTGTCTTTAGTTTGACTTCATCTCTCCTGATGCGCCACAGGTTCCCTCTCTAACTAGTTTCAGTTCACCACCATGTGAGCTATGGAACATACAGCTACAAGAAATGAAGAAATTGGTAAATTGAGTTACATCGAAAGTTGGCCCTTTGGGGAAAAAAGAGACATGTTGTTTAATAAAAAACTCTTTTTTTTTTTTTTTTTTTTTTTTTCCTAAGTGATGTAGAATCATACAATCACAGAATCATTAAGACTGGAAAAGGCCACTAAAGATCCTGTAGTCCAGTCTTTGACTCATCACTACCATAGCCACTGAACAATATCCCTACACATAGCATTAGCTGGAATCTGTTCACCGCCTCTAATGTTGCTGCTTCTTGCTCATCCTCTGGCCTTCCTGTGCAGATATATCTGTGCTGCTGGATTTACTCAGGCTGCTGCTTCTTCCTCAGAAACCCTTCAGTTTGGAAGAGATGTAGTGCTATAAATTCTGATGGTCTGTGACATCCTGCTGATTGCTTATTTGACAATCTTCATACTGACATAGCAAGCAACGCTGAAGTGGACATTGAAGATCTCTGGAAAGCTGTTCTAAACAACTCTTTATAGATGAAGAATAGCCATATTTGGTGTTATTTTGTAGCAGGATTCATTTTGTTGAGGATGCAAAATAAAGTTTCTCTGTCACTGTGTAAGCAGTACACACTTTCATATGGCAGTGGAGAAAGGAAAGTCAGAGGTTGCTGATCTTTCCCAGACCCATAATTTGTACCACTGTCTATCAAAAAGAGTTCAACACTTTTATTAGACTTTTCTGATGAATGAGTTTGGGATCACTGAAGGCCAAACTGTCAAGTAAAACAATAGGAATTGCGGAGGAGGGGAGAAGGAGGACACAGTCCCATGGAAAAAAACAAATAGGGAAAATTTCCCTTATCTGGTCCAAATGTCACCTGGGTAAAACAGAGACATTAATTAAAATTAATCAATTTAATTTTGGTAATCATAGTAGTTTTCTAGATATAGCTAATTATTATGGATGGTTTTGGTTTACAATAAAAGCTTATTTTTCATACAGTTCTTTCTGTTCTCTTTCCTCTTCCTCCTAATGATGTTAGAAAACTATAACCTGATATGACTGCTATTTTCATAACAGATTATTATGGCAACATATATGGATTAATGGGAGTTTTGACTGAATAAGAATTGCACCAATTGGCCCTTGAGATTTCATTAAATGGAGTCAGAAAAGGAGGAACTAATTAGAAAGGAGGAAAGATCTCTGTACTTTTAAACATCTATTTTGTTAGGAATTGTGTCTCTCTTTTAATACAAAAATCAATAGCATAGCAACAAAATGATCAAAGAAAGCAAAATGCAATCAGAGTACGTGTGCAAAAAGCCATTTCGGAAATAGCCTTCCTTTGCACTGTGTGATGTAAAGTGTTTTAAGCCAATGTAAAATGTGTTTAGAAATACAGGGCCAAATTGCTTTCCCTAAAGATATAATGGATATAAGTTTTATATCCTGGAAAAATATCTCTGTTTTTGTTTTTGTTTTTGTTTCTTTTTTTTTCTTAAGAACAGAGGAACAGGAGTGTATTTACTAGAGCTTAGTGATTTTAGTTGCCTCAACTTCAACTCAAGTTGGGAGGGAGAGTTGAAATGCCTGAGGGGAGAAAGACAGACACAGGGACCTGGATAGACTGGATTGATGGGCCAAGGTTAACTGTATGAGTTTCAATAGGGCCAAGTGCTGGGTCCTGCATTTTGGTCAGAACAACCCCAGGCAACCCTACAGGCTTGGGGAAGAGTGACTGGAAAGCTGGCTGATGGAAAGGGACCTTGGTGTACTGATGGACAGTCGGCTGAACATGAGCCAGCAGTGTGCCCAGGTGGCCTCCTTGGCATCTTGGCTTGTATCAGGAATGGTGTGGTGAGTAGGACTAGGGAAGTCATCCTGCCCCTGTACTTGGCATTGGTGAGGCTTCACCTCGAGTACTGTGTTCAGTTTTGGGCAGCTCAATACAGAAAGGACATTGAGGTGCTGGAGCAGGTCCAAAGAAGGGCAACAAGGCTTGTGAAGGGCTTGGAGAATATGCCCCATGAGGAGTGACTGAAGGAACTGGGGCTGTTTAGTCTGGGGGAGAGGAGGCTGAGGGGAGACGTTATTGCTCTCTTCCAATATCTGAAAGGTGCTTACAGCAAGAGTGGGGCTGGTCTCTTCTCACTGGTGACAGGTGACAGGACGAGGGGAAATGGCCTCAAGTTGTGCCAAGGTAAGTTTAGGTTGGATATCAGGAAACACTTCTTTACAGAAAGGGTTGTTAAGCACTGGAATAGGCTCCCCTGGGAGGTGGTTGAGTCACCATCCCTGGATGTGTTTAAAAACCATTTGGATGTGGTGCTCAGGGACATGATTTAGTGGAGGGCTGTTAGAGTTAGGGTAGTATGGTTAGGTTGGACTCGATGATCTTTAAGGTCTTTTCCAACCTGAGTGATTCTATGATTCTATGATTCTATGATTCTGACTAAGTGGAGACTCCTTGTAGAAGTTGGTTTTCTGTGGAAGATGTGATCAAGTTTTCTGAAAAAGCAAATGCCTGAGAGAATGTCCAGTTTGACATCTAAAAATTGACTCTTTTGCTGCTGAACTCTTTTGTCACCATAGATAATTGCCTGTTTTGGATCTTTGTTTCCAAAAGGGGAAAATAGTTATTTTGAGCTCTGGGGAGAAGGATCTGGATGTTCTGGTGGACAGCAAGTTGGCCATAAGTCAGCATTGTGTCCTTGTGGCCAAGAACACCAATGGTATCCTGGGGTGCATTGAAAAGAGTGTGACCAGCAGGTCGAAGGAGGTGATCCTCCCCCTCTACTCTGCCCTGGTGAGGCCACATTTAGAATACTGTGTCCAGTTCTGGGCTTCCTAATTCAAAAAAGACGGGGATCTCCTAGATAAAGTCCAACAGAGGGCCACAAAGATGATCAGGGGCCTGAAGCATTACCCTTAAGAAGAAAGGCGGAGAGACCTGGGACTGCTCAGCCTAGAGAAGAGAAGGTTGAGAGGTGATCTCATCACAGTTTGTCCGAAGTGTGGGACTCTGTTTGATGGGAACGGACTCTTTTTGATGTTGTGTAGCAATAGAACAAGGGGCAATTGGCAGAAGCTGTAACACAGAAATTCCATACAAACACAAGGAAGAACTTCTTTACTGTGAGGATGCCAGAGCACTGGCACAGGCTGCCCAGAGAGGTTCTGGGATCTCCTTCTATGGAGATGTTCCATACTCATCTGCACAATTTCCTGTGTAACCTACTATTGAGGAACTGCTTTAGCACAAGATTGGACTTGTTAATCTCTGGAGATCTTGTCCAAACCCTGCAATTCTGTGATTCTGTGTGATTCTGTGATTCCTTCTTGACTCTCTTAGAGTGTTGTGAGGGATTTATGATGATTATTTTAGTCCAAGATCAATGGGCCCATATGTATAACACAAAAAGTGGAAGAGTTGTATAAATGGTTTCAGATCTGGACTTGTAAAAATATTTGAGTCCTTCCTTTGTATGCATAGACTACTCTAAGCAATTTCAGCTTGAGCTAATGATGAGGGCATGTCACTTCAAAAAAATAAAGCTAAACAAAAAAATGCATCTTCTCCACCTTTATAGAGTACTGTAAGGAGTTCAGTGATATCTGAGTACATCTAGCATTGATTTCATGTTCACTCTCATGTTCTGTCAATTTAAAGTAATGTTTCAGTCCTATCTGCAGGGGGCAGTGACAAATACAATAGATGCTCCATGTGCACTGACACTGAGGAACAGTCAAACTGTAGGACCTCACCAATTACACGGCTGCTTTTCCTTGGCAGACCTGTGTGTTAATTCATGGGTATGAAACTGTCACCAAAGCTTGTATTGCAGCACTGATACTGAATCTGTTATGCAGCCAGAGCTTCCCCCAGAGAGCAAACATTATACCTGTTTTTTTTTTTAAGTGGCACCTTGCAGCGTGCCCAGCACACCAGGGAGCTCATAGGAGAAAATCTGATGGGACAGAGCTATTAAAAATGTGGAGTACTAATAGTTACTACTGAACATGTCTTTGTGAGGGGAGAGGGGAAAGGAAGACTAATGTCTATATGATTGCCTGGACATCCACCTTGTTCTTGGGAAGGGTTCTGGCTGTCAGCATTATAGTATGAATTCCTTATTAACTGTAATGCTGTAGGAATAAGTGAGAAAAAGAGGTAAGAAGAGATTAGAGAAGGCTTAGTGAAGTGGAAGACTGAGGGAAGAACGAAGGAGGCCTTGTATAGAACAGACTGAGGCTGGAGAGGGCTCAAACAAGAGTGTTAGAGACACCATGCCCTGTAGGGATGCAGAGATTCTGGGTTCATCATGTGGAATTAAAAGGAAATGGTGACACATCAGCAGAACGCATCCAAAAAAAGGTCACTGATACTTGACAAATGAGAAAGATTGTGAAAAAGAAAAAATAAAAGATAAAATAGAGATGGAACAAGACAGAAAGGAAACAAGACAAAGAACTAATGTAAAAAGTGATGAGCTTTGAAACTTGCCCACGGAGGAAGACTGACATCTGAGACAAACTTTTCCAAAGTCTCTGTCATAAAGGAGAGATAACATTCCAAACTGGGAGAAATCACAGAAAAAATCATTTGGACAAACTCCGTGATAGATATTTTGGTGTTTTGAAGAAATCACTCAATTCTTTCAATTTTTTTAGAGCCTTCCCAAACTTTCATGTTGAGCTGTGAGATGACTGGCTGGTACCAGTCCAAAAGAAATGCACTACTGAAAAACCCCAGAGGACCTCAGGAAGTGATAACTATAAATTTTTTTTTAAAATGACTAATGGAACTGAATTTCCTCCTTAATTTAATTTGAAAACTGTTTTATTAATGAAAATATGTAATGTGCATTTAATTCTCATTTAATTATTTCATTTTCCTTATGATTTTAAAAGTCCTAAAACTGTTTCACAAAGATAGACAAAAAATAACCCTTGTCT
Source organism: Pavo muticus (assembly GCA_016647715.1). Lineage (NCBI taxonomy): Eukaryota > Metazoa > Chordata > Aves > Galliformes > Phasianidae > Pavo > Pavo muticus. Next base: position 1,080,634 of record JACDJE010000400.1, on the reverse strand, counting down.
AGCCCAGTGCTTATCCTCGAAGGATTTATATGGGGTGACCTGGACTTCACTCAGGTGTCACCTCGTGTGGGCACAGGTGCTTGTGCTGATCTGCTGGCTCAGCCACAGCATCAGACCTGCTGGTGGTCCACCAAAGTGCTAATTCCTGGGCCAGAGATCTTGCTGGATCCACATGGACTCCATTAACAGGAATTTTGATCCCGCTCTTTTCTACACATGTACAAAATTACCGAAGCACCACATTACTGGGCACAGGGGATCTCTTTGATGCTGTAGACTTCAGTGGCAGTGGATCAGACAGTTCACCCCATGTAGTAGGGTAATGGGGAAGGTGGCAGCGTGGGTTACACAACCCTGGAGGTATGTGCTGCAGCCAAGGCAGTCAGCCTGTATGCATGGCAGACACAAAGAGTGTGCTTATCAGATGTAGTATTTTGGAACCTGTTTCTTCTGCTGCTTTTGGTTGCTCCACTAGGCTAGGGCTTTCTGGGTAAGAGCCATCTCAGGATTTTGTTGTTCTTGTTCACCCCTTTGCACAATGCCTTGTTCCCAAAGATTTTTACATCATTAAAAAAACCACAAAAAACATTTTATATATATATATATATATAATAATAATAATAATTATTATTATTATTATTTTTGAAGTGGAAGGATTTATGTGTAAAGAAGTGAGTAAGAATTTCATATGGCATATGGAGCAGCCTCAAAATCTTGTCTTTTTGGCCTGGCACACTTCCAGAGATTCTGCAGGCAGTTTCACTACTACCTTGAACTAATCCAAGTCTGATTTACACGCAGAAAGACTGTCTTACCTTCCAAATATGACAGCATGATCATCCCCATCTCCTGCTTTGTGCCAGCTCAGGGTCTGACTCCAATTAAAATCAGCTTCTTTTTTATAAAGGTTTACTGTTCAGCCAGATCAGCTCCTCTGCTGTCAGTTGCAGGGTCTCATGGCCATCAGTGTTGGCTCTCAGGAAGAGGAGGAAGGAAGGTGTGCGTGTCCACCAGTGTGAAAGTGTGTGCAAGTGTTAAGCTACACCTGCAGACAACAACTTTGTCTTGGAGGGATGACAGTTATTATGAAACAAACCCTTTCAGAACAGCTGCTTGCATGAATGCTCTAACTCAGTTTCATCTCTTGTAACTTCAGACCTTGCCAAAGCACTTAAGATAGACTGATCTCTACAGAAAAATGTTTCTTCAGCGAGTCTTGTACCAGTATTGAGCTGACACAAATGCTTTTTCCCCATGTTAGCTGTCTGGAAAGCCTAACATTACTAATCTTAGATATCTAAGGTAAGGACATATGAGAAGTTCTAATAGTAAATGAAAATTTTACTCTCTTTACAACTATTGTAATTAGGTTGAAAGTGATTTTCTGAAGCAGACGGAGAAGGAACTGACTCTGGTTCATGATAGCAATCCAGTGATGGTCAGAGAACAAGAAATGTCTTCAAGTTCACAAGAATATTTTAGGACAGCTTATTTCACAATAGATATTCTGGTCACTTTCCCTGTGTTGACAAGCACTAAGTGATACCTTTCTCTAAGTTAAACTAAAATAGCTGGCATTCCTAGTAGGAAAATACAGGTTATATTTTCAGAAGGAACAATAGATGTATCTGTAAGGCTCCCATTTATCAGTGGGAAACATATATGCACTTCTTGGAAAATACTCTTTAGAGTATTTGAACCCTTCTCTTCTGTAGTAAATTCCTACCTTGCAAAGCTGCATGTAACTCTTACCTGCATATACGCCTGCCCTTGTTTCTTATTGTAAGGCATCTACCACTGAGTTCAAGCAGGGCTATCCAGCTAAACTCAACCTTGTGCCTGGAAGTCAGGCTGAGTTCTCCTTGGGTCTTATTTGCTGCTGGCAGTAAGGATTCTGTCTTCAGCTGTACTCTACTTGTTTTCTTCTTAGGAGTTATGAGGTATAACTGCAGGCAGAATCTGACTTTGTAATTGCAGCATAAATTCTGTTTATGTTGCACAAAATGGAGCAGGAATCAGAGTCATCTCTCCTAACTGCATTGGAACAGCAGGATAACAGGAACAAAAAGCAATAAAAAAATTTTAGTTACTGAAGTAAGCAGATGACTCCAGCTGTATTCAGCAAGTAGAACAGTTCTGTAAGAAACTGCCATATTTGCCTGCTTCTTTTTGACTAAGAAACACTTAATTTTTTCCCACTTTGAAGGAGTTCCTCAAATGCCATTCAAACTGTATGGAGGGCTATGACATTGTGTTGCAAGAAAGAATATACATTTTGCTATCAGCAGTCCCTAGTGGGAAAAGTAATGAAAGAGGTTTGTTGCTTCTCCCAAGAGCTGGAAAGTTTAGAATCTCTTTTAGTGCACATGCACATGCCACTCACCTGTGCAGCAGCCACACTTCGCTTTCTAGGTAGGTAGGAAACCACAGTATATTTATTAGTGAATATTCTTCTAAGTCAAACACAGCAGAGAGTGCATGTCTTTGAGCAGGTACACCTGGCAATGAATTCTTCTTCCCCCGCTTTGGTGATGAATATGCTTTTGCTCAAGCTGACACAAATTCTTCTGGTACGTTGGCTGTCTCTAAGGCAAACAGCCTTGCAAAGGACATTCGAAAGCCCTGTAAGTTAAACTACCAGAAGTGTGCAAGCTTCTGACTGTTTGAGTTGCTGTATTGCCTAGTTGTTCAGGTTGGAAAATAGTAAAAGAATGTACCAGCACACTTCCATTTTCATTCTAGTTCTATACCAATGTTCTGTGGGCTTTATTGGAGCTGATGCTAATTATACTTGCCAGAGATCAGAGTGAGGACTGCTAACCTTGAAAGAGTGATGGCTTAAGCCTGTACACCTGGCAATGAGATATAGACCCTTCCTACACTATTTCATTTGTTTGAATCAAAGTTGATATTGGCAGAAAGTCACTGCTGGATAGCTGTTCATCAGCTGCCATTAAATTAGACAACAGCTTCAGCTGTTTCCTGACATGAAACTTTCCAAGCCGTGGTTCCCACTGGTCCTTCTGCATGACCCCAGGCCATCCAGCAGTCTGTCTGGACAGGAGGGCTTTGGTGATAGTGACCCTTGAGACTCCTGAGCTTCTTCTCCAGAATGAGACAGATGGACTTTTGGCTGCCCAGCTACAGGTGCTGGGCTGGGAACAGGGGTGGACTCAAGAAGGGTGATAAAGAAAATACCTAGGCTCTCGACTAATTCCTCAAATGCAGGAGTGAATGCCCTTAGGGCCACCTAATTTTCGCAGGATGCAGTTCCAAGATCTCAGCAGAAAGCAGGGCAGCTTCTAATCATTATGTAAAAGGCAAAATCTGAAGTCTTTAGTTAAGCACTTGGATAAACTTGTTGATACTAAATGTACAGGGCTTCAGCTCCGGAATGTATAATGTGCTTGTTGAAATCAGAAGATATTCAGCTTTCTCAGGCATAGTAAGGCTATAATTTTTCACTTTTAATGATCTCTCCAGCTAAATGTCAAATAAATAAATATGAGTTTAAAAACATATGCTTTAAGAAAGCATTGTAGAATTTTGTTGTTGCATTATCTGATGGCCTTCAATAGCATTATATCTGATCTTGCGGTGAAAAGTGCTCTCTGCAAATATCATACATAAAAGTCAGAAAACAAATGGAAGGAAAAGGGATTCCAATATATAAGTAATGCAGAAATGTCAACAAAATTCATACTTTATATTTCTGAATGCATACTTATATGCATCTATACATGAATAAATGTAATATTTAGAATATATCTGAATCCATTAATTTTTATAGGTCTGGTAAAGAAATGTATGCTAGATAACATACAAATTCACTTGATATAGAGAGCTTACATGGGCTTCTGGATTATTAAAACTCAAAACAAGAACTATTTAGTAGGATTTTGTTGCATTTTTAGGTAACATATTTGTCTTGAATTCTGTGCTCAGTTAACAGAAACCAGCAGTTCTCTTGTTTTCAGTACTGTATGCCACTTCAGAGTATGTTCGTTTAAGCATTTTTGCCAATTTTTACAGGCTAGTAAAACTATTTTTCCTCTTCTGAACATTAAGCATGAGGGTTTTACCATACTTTTGCACACTGTTGTTTCAATAGACAGAAAGAAACAGTCTTATTTGAACTTGTTGACAAATCAAATGAAAAAATGTGGCTTTTAATGTAAGAAAATAGTGCACCTGAATTCTTCACTGAGCATAATCAGAAGTGAGATTGGAAACATTTCTCATCCCTCAAGAAAAATGGCAGAACTTCCATTCAGTGTTTTATTCAGTTTCCCTTACAGTTGATTTAGAGAACTTTTCCTGAAGAACACTCTAGCTGATTTTTTGATCTACTCATAAAACTAACAACAGAAAAAGCAGTGATGAAATAATTCACATCTAATCCTTAGAAAATCTATTCAAAACATTTTTTTTCTTTTTTTTCTGGAAAAGAAATGTACTTTCCTTAAGCTTTTAAAAAACCACCACCACCAAAATGAAATATTTGGAATGGATTTTAAACTATGTAGGTTGCTCTGAAAGTAATGTCTCTTCTTTATTTCCATGGAAACTACAACAGCTACAAAGAGCACAATAATAATATTTGATAGAGTAGATTCCCCTCTACCAAATGCTGTTTTTCAACATAGTCACAACCATTAGCTTTGCATTTTTTTGCCAGCGATGAACAGAAGCCTGCATGTCACTCTTGTAAAAATCTGTACCAGTGGAGGTGACCCACTGTTTCTGTAACTACTACTGAAACACACCACCTGCTGCCTCATTGTGCTCACATCTACTGTTTGGTCTCCAGAAAAGTTCAGCAAATGTCAGTGAATGTCAATGAGTGTGATTATTTTTGCATGCAGGAGTTCAATGGTGCCCACAGTGCAGCAGAGGATGAGGGCTGAAGGAAGCACAACCCATGGATACTCCAACAGAAGCAGCCCCGGGATGGAGCTGCAGTGCGTGGAAGATGATTGACATAGTTTTGTCTCGGATAGCGTTAATTTTCTTCATAGAGGCTTGTATGATGTCATGCTTTAGATTTTTTGTGAAAATAGTGGTGATAAAACATTGACATTTTAATTGTTGCTGAGCAGTGCTGCACAGAGACAAGGACTTTTCGGCTTCTCACACAGTTCTGTGAACGATGAGTGAGGTGTGCACAGGGAACCGGAAGAGAATATAACCAAGACAGCTGACCTAAACTGGCCAAAGGGATATCCCATACCATATGGCATCATGCTGAACAATAAACGCTGAGCTAAAGAAGGAGATGTTTGGAGTAATGGCATTTGTCTTAAGAAACAACCACATGTGGCTACAATGTGGCCCTGCTTTCTTGGATGTGATTGAACAGTGTGTGCCTGCCAATGGCAAATGGATTCTTCGTTTTCCGTTGCTTGCAGACACAGCTTTTGCTTTATCTAGGAAACTGTCTTTATCTCAACCCAGGCGTTCTCTCACTTTTTACCTTTCTGATTCTCTTATTCTCTTCCCATCTCAACTGGGGAGAGTGAGCATCTCTGCAGTGCTGAGCTGCTTGGCAGGGTTAAACCACAATAATGATGCTGTGACTGCTCTCTTGAACTCTTTTCCTAATGTCTCACATGTAGGTTAATTGAGTTATATGTGTATTTTGGGCTGTTGCGTCCCATGTGAAGCTCTAGCCTAAAAAATCTGTCTCTGAAGTAGGAGATAGATATATGTGGAAGTTGTCCATCTTTCACCTCTGATCAGTCCAAACTTCTAAAGCCTTGATAGTGTCTTTAAGTATACTTAATTTTTCCATTTACAAGGTAGAAAATGGATGTTACATATGTTGGAGGTGCAGTGCTAGATTAGTTTTCTGCTAATTTTTCTGCTAGTTTTTCTGCTAATTTTCTAAGTCCAGCTTGGTAAGGCAAGTAACACTGTTCATGACTTTTGATCATATAAAGGTATCACTTGAACACTTGATTAGTCTTAATATCCAATCAAGTTTTCTTGACTTCATGCTGACGTCCTAAACACATAATTAAATACTTTTCTGATTAGGAATGCTTCTATGATTCTCTGCCTAAAAGCAACTGGTTTTGGGCACAACAATTATGAAGTGGTGGATAAAGCCAGGAGAAACATGAAGCTGTGGGTATCAGAGAAATTCACAGAATCATATAATCATAAAATTGTTTTAGCTGGAAAAGACCATTATAGGCCATCTAGTCCAACCCCCCTGCAATGAACAGAGGCACCTACAGCTAGGCCAGGGTGCTCAGAGCTTGGTCCAGCCTGACTCTGAATGTCTCCAGCTATGAGGCATCCACCAATTCAGTGCTCCTCATTAGAGGGAGATGGGGAAATAGGGTTTTTATGGTCAAATCAAAACAAAAAGCTTGTAAGATAAAAGCTATGTTTCCAAAAGCCCTTGTATTTCTTACTAAAAGTTCTCATGCACATTGCATGTGAGTTCATCTTCAGACATGGCTGAAAATTCTTGGGAGGCAAAGTGCAGGCATAGCTAGGTAGCTAACAGCAGTAATCAGTCATGGCTACAGCTAAAATCTGACAGCTAATGTACTGTTGATATAACAGAGTGGGATTTTTCTTACATAACGTTCACTATCGAAAAAATAGAATCTTGACTAAGTTTTCTATGAGCAATCTTTTGGAGTTAGTTATTTCAGATGTGGAAGTTATCCTGGCTGATCTCCAGCTGACTGTCCAGAAGGAAAGGGTCCTCCCATATGTCTGGGAAGATTTATGAGCCAGATGTGGAAATTACGAGCATCTAGCGATATCACAGGATCTCCCCAAACCACCTCTCCACTTGCTTCTGATGAAGACAAGACAACAGACTAGATGGTCTGTTCTTCATACCATGGCCTTTAGACCTTAAAGCCTGAATGTGACTTAGAAGCCTATCCGGGTCAGCTGAATAGAGCAAAAAGTGTTCTAGCAAAAGTACTATTCCAAGCTTCTTTAGTGTCAATGGAGAGTGAGGAAGAACTTCTGTTTTGGATGCATCTCATTATTTTCTACTTTTCTGCACAGATGGGATGATTTGTATTCTTGAAGTGCTTATTTCATCCCATTGACTGTGACGAAACATGGCTGACTTTCTTTACCTAACTTCTAACTGGCTGAAGTTGAGTATAAGCATGCTTAATTATGGTTCTCTCTGTTTATTTGTATTAGCAGTCAGGAAGTTTGTTGGAGAGTAAAAGTAGTTTCACAGATGTGAAACTCAGCAGGATGTGAAACCAGTCAAGAATTTGGAAGCACTATCTTATTCTTGGCAATACTTAGAGAGGTTAATTGAATGAAGACCCAGGCTCTATTCCTGGTCCACAAAGTATGTTACAAATGGATATCAAGTGCTTGTAAGTGTTCATTAAGGTAAGTTGAAATTTCATATGAAACATTTTTTGATGGAAAAAAATTAAGATAACTCATCTCCTATATGAATGGATGTAATTGATATAGAATTTCTCCAGCTTTCATTTAGCAATTTTTTCAGATGTTATTTTCTAAAAGAAAGTAAACATTTTCTGTTGGGCATTCTGAGTGGGAACCAGCAACAGAAAAAAGAAGTAAAACAGCAATTAGTGTATAGCAAGGAATTTTGCTGGAGAAGGTTAGGGTCAAGCCCAGGTTTATAGCTCTGCACTTTTATTCAGCACATCAGTTGCAAATGTTTGCCACATAAAGTGAAAGTAGAAATCCATATAAGCAGAACCCTCATGCATTTTACAGCAATTACATAACCAAAGTTATCCATAAATCTGCAAGGAAAGTTTTGCATAAGCAAATGACAGATGCAGCTTTTTGAAGTTTTTTTTTAAAGTCTTACGGTTTATTTTTGAAATTGATCTTGGCACTGTAAAATATTTCTGAAGATCATGAAAGCGTTTAAAATAAGTGAATTGTACAGATTTGCTGATATTTTCTCAGCCTAAATTGGGCATTAATCTTGTGATTGGAACTCTATCATCCTATGTACAAACAACAGGTGCTAAGAGATAGTGAGTTCTTCAGTTAGAAATAATATCCCTCCTCTTCCCCACAATTTCAAAGATACTCTCAGGCAGTCAGTTTAGACTGTAAGATAAAGTAGCAGAAAAATTATGCACCAGAACAGATAAAATGGTCCATCTACTCTGGCATCCTGTCTCTGACAAAGGCTTATGCCAGATGTTTCATAGGAAGGTAAAATACCCACATAATGTACCTGATTGTGTAATATTATAGCATGAGATGCAATCTCTGTCTGTCCCCAGATGGTGATCATCTTATGTTTGAAATAAAGGCTGTTGGCCCTATAATTTTTAGCCTAGTTAGTGTAATTATAAGGCATATTCTTATTCGTATAAATGCCTAATCATTTTTTAATCTTGCTAAACTGATTTTGCCTCTTAGATCCTAGTATCTTCTTTCAAGTTCTTCTGGCTTTTCAAGCATGCAGATTTGCTGAGCGTGCTCCGAGGGACTGCGGCAGGGCTTTGCTGCTAGCTCCTGCCCTGCTTCCCAGGGAGCCTTCATTCCCCAGAGCCATCACTGCTTGAGGGGCTGACAATGAACTCCCTAGAGAAGATATAGCACCATTTCCACATGCAGACCCCTTCTGCATTGTCTTTCTGTGGCGTACATCTTCTACATTCTGCCCTCTCCCTTTCAGGTGCTGAGACATCAGGTGCAGTAAGGCAGCATAGGGTGCAGCTGCCTCTGAAGACTGTACTGAAGAAGAAGAGAGATTTGGTGAATCTTCTCTCTTCTAGCTCTTGGCAGTCAATCAGAATCTAGCACACAGGGTAAAATAAGCAATGTAAAGAACAAAAGAAAAACACAAAACTGGCAGTCATCAGGAGAAATTATAGTTAATTTCCATAATTTTGTATTTTCTTTGTTGGCTCATCATTAAGCATCCATAGATTACTGAATAAGAAGATACTTGCTTAAAAATGAACTGAGCAACAAAAGAGGTTTAATCCAGTTTTTGTGTTGCACTGTTGTTTAGCTAATAAGCCTGAAATCTCAAACAGGTTGTGTCCCTCAAGAGATGCTCAGGAGATACTCCAAGGAATGGCATGAAATCCTGGACACTTCTACATAGAAATAGTTGAATGAGCTCCATGTTCACCCTGAATGACCTAAGATACCATCCAGAGATGGATCAGTTTGGTATAAAGCTAATATTGGATAAACACCACAGAATCAAAGGAGAATCCCTGCAGGATGGGACCTCGGGAGTTCACTAGTTAAACCTCCTGTTCACAGCAGGGTTAGCTATGAGATCAGAAAAGGTTACTCTGTGTTTTATCCAGTCAGACCTTTAATGTCTCCGAGGCTGGAGACTACATAACTTATCTTGCTAACCTCTTCTGCTTCTTGAATGTCCTTGTAGGGAAAAGAATTTTTCTTACATTTGCTCTGAACTTCTCTTGCTTCAATGTATGTCCCCGGAACTCTTCTTCACAATATAACTAGTAAGTAGAATATAAAGACTACATCCAGTGCTGTTCAAAGGACATCTAGTTGAGTTCCATATTAATAGAGAAAATGCCCTAAGATGGCATTTTAGTCTCTGCTAAGCTGTGTCCACAGTAGGAGGAATAAGGCACCATCTAGAGATTTCTATCTTTCTCCACTGTTAACAGAACTTGCCTAGGGCAGGGGAGTTGGAGTTCCATGATTTTTAAGGTCCCTTCCAACCTAAGCCACTCTGTGATTCTATGGTTTATGTGAGATGAAGTTTTTGGCGAGGCTGAGATGAATCCCACCCTTACAGAGGTTTATGGATCAGGGCACTCAGCATCCCCTTTAGCTGAGTTGGTGTGGATGGCTACACAGTTCAGACATTCAAAAGAGAAGGACAAGACTGAAGATTTACAGAACCAGAGGATGTATTGATTCCTTCTGCTGAGCTGCTCTAACAAAGCTGATTTTTAATCCCAATATGAAGGTATGTTTATTGGTTTTTAAATAGAATGTTCCAGTGCTAATGAAGTCATCAATATAAAATATATTGACTCTCATTACAATCAGTTTGTTTTATGCAGTGGGTATTTGTCTCTCCTTAAATCTGTTATATTTTCTGTATACATCAGTGCGAATGGATACAGAAAAAAGCAACCTGTACAACTTCACTGAAAGTCATATATTTTCATTGGAGCATCTATACATAATGTAGTGACATGCAAGTTAGCAGAGTAAACAAAAATCAGTGAAACACTGCTATGTTTTTTTCACTTTCTTAGCTTTCTTTAATGAAGTCTGGTAAATCACTGACAGCTCTGAGTCTGGTATACTTGCAGCTTTGCCACTGTTGCAGTCATGAAATGCAGACATTCCTTGATTTCAGCAGTTTTATCACTTCGTTTCTCTAACATTAGTTAAAGACAAAAGCAAAAAGCTCTCTTGTAATAAGTTTGAAACTTGCAAGACATCAAAGTAGCTTTGACTTAAACATATGCAGGGATTGTAGATGAATAATTCAGAAGTGCCCCTAATTTGTCATTAACAGATGAAAAATGTCTATCAAATCAGGCTTCTCCTAGACCTCGTTATAGAACATTATATTGTAGGTCATGATGTGTCATGTCATGATGGTGTTATCTCTGATTACCACAAATGCTTATGACTATCTATGTTGAACTAGGATATGAAATGCCAATGTCAGAGATGTCTTTTCCTAAACTCAGCTTTCCCCATGGGAAACTGTACTGAAAACAAAGACTTCTTGTCAGCAGAAAACAAAGACTTTTATTGTTGAAACACCAGAACCAACTTTTTGCTTTTAAAACTCCTATAGTTCAAAAGCATACCATTTTTTTTTTTCCTAAAATTTAATTTTTACCCTGGGGTTTTAAGCTTCCCATAAGAAAAGCAATGTTATCTACACTAACTTTTTGATGAATATATAATTTTTCATTCAAATATTATTCAACAGAAAAAAAAAAAACAACAAGCCAATGGTAATATCTTTTTTTTACTAAAAATATGTCCTTCATTAAAACAGTGCTCCATAATCATTCTTTTTGTAGACATATGTTCTCCTCAAGTCAAGAAATACCTCCCATTTAAAATTTCCTATTTTGTTTCTCCTACATGTTTTCATAAAGTTTCAAAAACAGTTTCTTATTCTTGCAAACACTTCACCAATCCATTAGCTAGGTCTTGCGTAACTTTTAATTACAAAAGCAGTCATTTCATCTTTTGATTTCCAGTATCTTAGTGCTTGATAAAAAAATAATCACAATGAAGTGTTTATAAGTTACATTAATCAAGAAATAGATCTCTAAGTCTGTGGAGTTTGTATTTGTGGGGTGTATGTGTGTGCGTGTGTGAAAGAAATCCAACTACTGTGCTTTGATAATTGGATGTTAGAGGAATGTATGTAAATTTTGAAAATATCTGTTTATGCATTTTTTCCCCCACTTTAATTTTTCAAGGAGTAAATTTTTAAGTATTCTCTGGGATTTTATGCACAGATTCCCATTATATAATGAAATATGAAGCCAGACTTTGAACAAATCTGTGTGTACTCTAGTTGCAGACAGGGATAAGAAAAGCTGTATTATCATGGAAAATGAGGAAACTTAGTGGTGGCTCAACATCCTCTGTTGCAGAGTATTTGCTGCGCTTAGCACTACTAAGGAAGCTATTATAGCCCTCTTATCTTCCCATGGTAAATCTTCTGATTCTTAACATCTGTGGAAAGAGTATCTTCGAATGAATGTTGTGACTGATTACTAATTTGGGCTGTAACCAGAAAGAGAATCCGTGCTCCACCAATCAGTGAAGACAGAGAGCCTTTTTTTCTGAAAATAGAAAAAAGGAAATGTTTCACTCTGATTTTGATAGAAAGAAAGGTGCTGTAATTCCATTTACTTTAATTAAAATAAATATTTTGAATCCCCTTTTCATGAATGTAAATCATTGCTTAGCATGAGTCTTTCAGCAAGATGAAGATGGCATAACTGCACTGACATCACACGGAATCACAGAATCACAGAACGGCCCAGGTTGGAAGGGACCTCAAGGATCATGAAGCTCCAACCCTCCAGTCACAGGCAGGGCCACCAACCTCTACATTTAATACTAGACCAGGCTGCCTAGGGCCCCATCCAACCTGGCCTTGAACACCTCCAGGGGCTGGGCATCCACAACCTCTCAGGGCAGCCTGTTCCAGCACCTCACCACTCTCTTGGTAAAGAACTTCCCCCTGATATCCAACCTAAATCTTCCCTCCTTGAACTTAAAACCATTTCCCCTTGTCCTGCCATTATCTACCCTTGTAAAGAGTCGGCTCTCCTCCTGTTTATAGCCTCCCTTTAGGTACTGGAAGGCTATAATGAGGTCACCCTGCAGCCTTCTTTTCTCCAAGCTGAACAAGCCCAGCTCCCTCAGCCTGACTTTGTAAGGGAGGTGTTCCGGCCCTTTGATCATCTTTGTGGCCCTCCTCTGAACCCTCTCCAACAGCCCTCTGTCTTTCTCGTACTGGGGGCCCCAGACCTGGACACAGTAATCCACATAGGGCCTCATGAGGGCAGAATAGAGAGGGACAATCACCTCTCAGTCCCTGCTGGCCACCCCTCTTCTGTTGGATAATGGACATCAGTGGGGTAAACTGATTTGTACCAGCTCAGAATGTAGCCAAAAAGGCAAAAAAAAATCAATAGTAAATAAGACTCTTTATTACTTTTTAATCTGTGCTGTCACTCTTTTAACTCATATGTTACAATACAATGTCCAGTTATTTATTTTCTGAGATCAAACTTCACTGTGGACACTTGGTTCAGCATCTAAAGCTGATATGGGAGGCCTTGAGGTCCATCACCTCAACCTTTCTGAAGCACAAGTCTAATTGAAAGTTAGCAGTGTTGACCTTCTTTTGTGTGTTTCATTTTACACTGCAATGCCGTGTTCTCTTTTATTGAGATGTCAAATTGAGTATATCAGAAGATTTCCCCATGTGGCACTTTCAAAACCCATGATTTAAACTTCCTCATTTTTCACCTGAGATAAAACGATTTCAATTCTCCTGTCTATTGTAACTAAAATTTCCTAAAACCTGTCAAACTTCATGTGATGATCCAAGCTTCTAGAAACCACAGATTTAAATTCAAAAGGATGAACGCCGTGGTGTCACTGAAATTGAAAGATATCTTCTTTGAATAGATGAGGCCATTTTGGACTTGAAGAAAACTGTATTACACAAACTTCTGCTAAACAAAAAGTAGGGGGGAATCTACATTGTACTGCTCTCTCTTTAGTCATCTTTTCAGTGTCTTTTGTCTCATCTGGAGCTACGAAGCTACAAAGGAAAGTAGAGGTTCTCTTGGAGTGTAAAGATTCCCATAGAAAGAATGGTGCACATAAAGTGCATGAAGTTATAGAGGAAATATGAAATACATGATTTGTGGAAATTGCATTAAAAAGAAGGTATAAAGTCTTAATAATAAAGTAACTATACTATTCCGTTTCATGTGCTCCTCTGTAGATGATGGTAACAACAAATTAATTTGTAATATGAACTTAGATTATTTAGATCAGATCATGAAATCAATTTGATTTTAATTCTCATGATCCTACCTAAAGATAGGTACCTGAATAAGAAGATAGAAAAGTTGGAGTTTTGGATGCTCCTAATACTTAATGAAGGTCAGTGAGAAGGAGTCCAAAGCAGTAAAACTAAAGATGGAAACTGCAAATATGGGTCTGAAGCAAGTAAAAAAATAAATTGTTTAGATCAATTTTTTTTTTTTTTTTTTTTTTTTTTTTTTTTTTTATAAAAGAAATGAGAAGCACCCATGTGGGTTAACAGCTAAAGGGATGAATAGAACATTTTTTAGGTACTGTAAAATCTGGAAATTTGGCAACACTAGTACAAAAATAAAGATGGAAATATGTTACATGGAGAATTTTGAAACAGAACACTATGGAAACAGATTGTGAGCTGAAAAGATGCTTGTAAGCCATTTAAAAATATTTCAACATCCATGACAGAGAGATCACAAAAGTGAATTTAGAAGGCCAGTTTTTCAACCAGAATATGAGAAAAAAGAGGGGGCAATTACTTTTCATGATGCCACTTTATCAACAAATGAGTTGAAAATGTTGGAAGAATGTAGATGTAAAGACCTGAAAGGACCTCTTACAAAGACACCAAAGAACAGACTTTGTTTAGAAGCAGAGCATCCTTAAAATTGAATAAAGGGGTGAATGTAGTGACGTTTCTTCTTAAGGGCTCACCAGGCAGTGACTGGACACAGCAAAGATCTGTTTGAAATTTGTAACTTGGTGAATGGGTAGGGAAACAGCACACAACAATTTGAGCGCATCAGTCCTAAGGGAGTTGATGGTGTTGTTTCAAGCTCCCACCTACCTTTAGCATCCCATGCAAGTCAGGGCAGAGTCTGGGCCTGGGTGATCAGTCCCATGTATCGTTGGATGACAGTACAGCTCAGAGCAAGACACCCATCCCCAGTAGGCCCATGGGTTTTGTTTCATGATGGGAGAAGAACCAGTTTGCTGTAGCACCTGGCCACTAAACTGGCCATGAGAGGTTAGCTCCGATTAAATCTCCAACACATTTAACTGGTTTGGAAGGCCTAATCAGCAAAGTAACTAGGCTTGAATTTTCTAACCTTAACAAACAAATAAAATGCCTGTTTTTCTAGCACTCTGTCCCTTTTTGCTTTAGTTTGTGCACACAACAGTTCTTTCACTTTCTGTCTGTACAGCTTACTAATACTGTTTCAGCATATGATAAAAATACTCCCTTCCTGCTCTTACAAGTTAATATATAACAGTAAATTTATTAGCTTGTTTTTACTGAAGTTCTTTTCACACAGTTGATTTCATGGCTCCCTGAAACAAAAACTTTCAAAAGCAATATTTTTCCTTTATTTTTTAAAATACAAGCTTTTTTTTTTTTTTTTTTTTTTCCTGAAGATATTTGATTCTATTTAATGCCATTTATTTTAGCTGTATCAATTTCAGCAAAGCATTCAGGAAGAAGCTGAAATTCTAATTAAAAGCTCTGACTTGTTTTTTTCTAGAAGCTGTGGTTTTAGTCCCTGTTTCCACCACTGCTTTGTTTTAATTTTGATGGAATTGTGCAAATGCTTAGTATATCTTTGAGATGTACTGGCAAACAAATATTCAAGTAATGTCACCCAGTCTACAACAATTAGATTTTATACTCTTGCACTATCATTCTTTAGTCAAACTCAGATAATCTTATAGCTAAAAGGCTGTAAACTGCTTCTACAGCTTAACTGGAAGAAAGCTCTTAGTAGAAGCTGAGCTTCTATTTTTGCTGCGGGCTGTAGCTTCACACTAATAACTCATACACAGAGGAAATGTCATATTAAATGAAAGCAGAATGTTCCTCTGTGATTGCTGCAGAACCGTGAGCCCAGCTGGTTGAGACACTCACCCTAAGAAAAGGGCTCAAATTACAAAAATAGTGTTTGCCTTCTGAATGCTTCAAACCTGGGCACCGTTTGTCTGATTTATCCCACTATAAGGGAAGAAGCTCCTTGGATATATACTTTTTCCTTTTCACTAGGGTAGGATTTATTGCATCATCTCATGTTAAAAAATGGGGACTATATGAGGAATCTGGGAGGACTCTGTTCTCCTGTGACAGCAAAGACATTGTTTTCATTCTGTCACTGTCACTGCCACTGACTTTCTCCAAGACCTTAAGCAACAAAAGGTTATAGAAACCATTTTGTCTTCAGTTTGAAATTATTCTTATCTGATTCTCATTTGATAAAGATTTATGCTTATACTTTAAAGAGTTCTTGGGTTATATGATGGGTTTTCGTTCTTTATTTATTGCTGCTGTGATAACTGCATGGGGATTTTTAGATCAAAGTTTTGGATCAAATGCTACTTTAGTCAAAATAAGATTAGATGCAGCAAAGGGTATACGGGTGACTTGCTGAGGGAAAACACAAATACATAAAATGTGCTTAAGATCTGATGAGGAAGAAGTGGGATGACTCTGCAAACTTAATATCTGCAAGCATTTCTGCAGGCAGTTGGGTTCTCAGCATTTTGGAACTCAGTTTTTCTTGTACCTTTTCTAACTGCAAATTCAGGATGCTAACTTTATGATTCTGTTTGTGAAAATCTCTGCTGAGGCTGTGGTATAAAGACAGTCCCATTTACAGGACTCATCGGCAGGATTACATTATCTTCGTGCTAAATACAGCACACAAACAACAGCGTAAACACCTCCCTCTCAGCAACAAACTGACGCTGATGTGCAAATGAGCTATTGTGTTCAGTGTATCATAATTTACTCTCACTGCAGAGGTTGTTGGTTTTTTTTTTAATGAAAGAAAATAACTTCCTAAATGTGAGGAAGATTACTACACACTGTGTACCTCCCTGCTTAGCCGATGGCCTAAGGACCCCTCGACCAGTCTCAATGTCACAAATTGTCAGTGCCGTCAAGTTCATTCTGACACTGCAGAGGAAAGGAAGAGGAAGGCAGTTCTGTCTCTGTTGCCTCTGTTTCAAAGATCCTCTGGAGATAGATTTAAGCTGGTAGCTGTAAACTACCTGAGCTTTCATCCGCCTGCTGCTCACTTTATTAGTTTTTATCTATTTACTATTGCTTCTCACAGCTGGTATCTGCTTTTTAAGGTTAGACTTTTGGTTCTTCTCTGTGTTCTTTTGCTTTGTAGATGGTTTCTTTTTGATAAATTCTTAGATAATATAACTTCATAAAGATGCATTTGCTAATAGCATTTGCAAGTGCCACATGGAGAAAGATATTTCTGAATATTATTGCAGCTCCTTACAGTCTGATATGCCATTGTACTGGAGACTTTTTTGTGTTGTGGAAGGATCAGAGTTCAGCAGAACATGTTTCTCTATCAATATTTTAAACCTGAGGGGTTATCCTAATGTAATTAACAGTATGCATGAAAAATGAGGAACCAGGGAAAGAATGCATGCGTCAAATTAGCATTCTCTAGACTAATAATACATAAATGTGATTTAGAATCATAGGTTTTTCTGTTTTTGCGCTGAGGACTGGGACTCCCATGAGGTGCTACAGTTGCTGAGGAACACTTTACAGATAGGCTACACGCATTCCTGTCCAGTACTTCTGATCAGCCATTTCTGCTGATACGCTGGTGACCTCCGTCTGCCCAGTCAGTACAAAATGTGTGAGTTCTGGGGCCTGGAGGGGTTTAAAAAGCTGCACAAACAGCTTCAGAGTTCGTATCTCATCTTTTTCTGTGCATTTGTTAAAAATGTACGTGTTTAAAGTGGGAACTCCCATCAGGTCCGTTCAGACCATTGTTGGTCTGCATTGCTTCCAACCTGCACTGCATTTCAGTCATCTCAAACTGTTCATGCGTTTTGTTCAATTGTAGAAAATGATTACGTTCAGGAACAGGCAAAGATGCTTCTTTAGATGCTTTTCAGTAAAATAAATTCACAAAGGTGATGCTATGTTTTCTACTCAGTTTCTGCTCTGTTTCACAGTTAAATTATCTTGTTTTTCTTAATGTGGCTATCTTAGTAACTGCTAGTGTCAAAAAGGATCTGTTTAAAAATTCATAGAGACTCTTGCAAAAATACAATTTACAAGTGATTTTGTATTTTATTTTTATTATTTTGTACGCACTTTTAGAAGACTTACTCGGACTTTAAAGCACTCTCTTAATCCTTAAAATGGCCCCTCTGTTTCTAAATCTGAGGCACATCACAGGCATGAAAAAGGAGCCTTGCATTGCTCTTGATTTTGATAAAAGCAGTTTACTTTTTTTTGGACAAATTGTCTTCCATTTTCAGTACTGTCAATCATGTAACTTTTACGATGTTATATGTAAATTAAAAATTAAAGCAATCTTTATGCAGATGGAATAATTGCACATCCAGTAGACTTGGTAAATAAAGCAGCTGATTGGAGAAGTGATTGCCTTTGACTATCAGATTCTTTCTCCTATTGCTGAAATTACAGACTTCAGAAAACATCTGAAAGAATTAAAATCCAAGCATGGCTTTCATATTAGATCTCTTTTCAATGTATGATTGTCACATATGTAAGTCTTTGCAATCACATCTATGGCGGGTATAAAGGAGGTTTGGAGAGAGACGTTACTTTATAACAAAGAATGATATAATCCTAGTCCAGATGCACTGGAAATAGCCCAAGTACTGCTGAACAGCGGTTGGTTGCTCCGGCTGGATTTGCACCCTTCCTAGAGAAGATGATGTGATGACTGTCCCTTGGGGTAATGGGATCCATTGTACTTTGGTTAACTCAACACCACGTAGCTCAAACTGTGGAGCAGAGGGTGGCTGCTTGCTTCATGAGGATTCAGTCCTCATCTGAGCTCCATCCTTAAAGGAATGTAAAAGGAAAATCCTTTTGTTTGAAAACTGTCCTGCTTGAATGGAGTGACTTCTTGTGGCATGTTTATCCCGTGGTGTCTACCTGCTCTTTCCTGGATCGTGGCCAGACCAGGAATGCTGGATCTGTCCTGAACGTGTAACTGTCTGTCTGTCTGGAGAACTACGCAGTGGAAAAATACTGTTATGTTCTGCACTCTTATTATGAAGAAAGGGGGAAATGAGCCAATATGCTGTGAATCCATTTAAGCAGAGCTTCAGCTTCAGAGTCTCACTTTTCACTTTTGGCTTCCTAAAGTCTCGCATTTACCATTTACGCATTATCTGTGTACAGTTAATATATTGCTTTATTAAGAGTTTGCTTTTCTTAAACAGTGTCCTTTATTTGTTAATTCAAGGTTATATCCTTCGGTGAAAATCAAATCGTACCATATCTTACAGAGACTAATTGTTGAAAACTAGCAAGCAAAATTCTTGCTGAAGGCATAGGTCTGAAATTAGGTTTATCCTCAGCTCTCTACCACAGAGATTGGTAGATACGTAACTAGTAGGATGAATAAATTTCTCCTTTCCACCCAGCTTCTCATGACAGTATTGAAGTTGCTCTGTTCTGCTATGGCTTCAGAATAGAAACATGACTTCCAGTACTGAGAACATTTTTTGAATGTTGCTGTATACAGTTGTATGTGCCACCTTGTCCGTCTCTTTTGCAGGTGTGTTCCAAAATGTGACCAAAAAAAAGATGTAGGAAAATCTCAGGCCTTTCAATAGGCTGGGACTGCTTTCCAAGCTGTTTGGAACTTTGACAGGAACCCAATTTCTCACAAAGCTATCTCTCCTTGAGCAGTTTTATCTTACAGGGAGTTACCCCAGTGCATTGAGAGGGCCTTTCGTTCAGATTGTGGGGACACAGTAGGTCTATACATTTGTCAGAACCAGATGCCAATAAGCCATTGATGATACAAATCCATTCAAAGCCTGTGGAGTGAGGTGGTCATCATCAAGCTGCTTCTCATCCACTGGCAGTACACGTAGCCAGGAATGGGTGTTAGAGGGTAGGGTATGTCTTTTTGCAGACACTGTGGTGGCCATGGGGACCAGTGTTTGCCTTGGTCTTCCATATAGGTCATTCCAGAGATAAAACAGGCACTATCTCATGTTTGGAGCTGGGATGCAAAATGATGTTCCAGGCCTTGGTTAGCATCTGGCACCCCTCTTTTGGCAGTCAATACAGAGTTATCAGTAGGCTTACGTTCTGCAAGAGGTTTCTCTTTTTTCTATTACAAAAACTCAATTATAACTCTTCCTGAGCCTGGTATGAGGTAATTTTTCCTTCCTTCACATTAATTTCTGTCATCTGCCCTTTCGTCTTGCTAATGATTCTTCATCAGTCTGCTGTAGCAGCTCTGGATATGCTACCTGGTTGTGTCCTGATAGTGCTTGAAGGTAACACACCAGTAATATGATTCAATTGGAAATCTTCATGTAGAAATAGCTTAACTCTAAGATTTAAAAGCCAGATATGTTGGCCAGTCTTGTCACAAATAAAATACTGTTCTTATTCCTTTAGGGTTAGATTGCAGCTTGGATTAAGCTCCTCTGCGAAAGTGCAAGAGGAAATACATTTTTTTTTTCATTTTCTGAGTTTTAACCATAAAGGGACACAGCCGACAAGAGGTGCAATTTCTTCCTCTAGTCCTGAAAAACAGTTTTCCAAATGACCCACGTCCTACATTTAATAAGAACATATAGGTTTGTTTAGACAAGACTGCCCATGCCCTGTCCAAACAACTTGTTTGGAGAAGTTCAACTTTTTTCTCTTTAAATACATAATTTTCAGAACTGGCAGCCATAGGAGACACTCAGCAATAAGGCAAGATCATAGCCAGGGGTGCAGCGATGTCCCAGCCTTCTTGCCAGGTTGAGGAGCTAAGGAATCTCATAGGAGAGGCCAAGTGATTTGCTGCTGAGCTGAGTCAGAAGAAAATTATTATCCTACAAAGCAGGGGAAACTGTGGTTTAATGTGACAGTTTTCTCTCCATGGATTGATCTCAGCACAGCATTACCCTGAGTAGATCTGTGCCTTTAGGACATCTGACCTTTACCAACTAACAAACCACAGATGGTGATAAATATGTACTTTAGTGCCCAATGTTTAAAACTAATACTTTATCTCTTTTAAAAACCGCAAAATCAAACTCACCCACAGCTTAATTTCCTTAATTTTTAAATTCATTTGTATGTGATACATTATGAAATAACAAGTTTAGTCACCTTCTGATTTTGAGTCTGCTTTTGCATAAACACTTTTTTTTTGTGTGTGTGTGTGGTTTGCTTGGCTTATTTGAATTAGCTTCAAAATCCATGCAGTGTTTCAGCTTCTGAATGATACACAATCTTTCATTCTCATCCCTGTCAGCCTCTTCAGGCAAGAACTGGCTGCCACATCAGTCTGTACTAAAGCCATGGTTCTGGATGATGAACCCTCTAAAGAGTGAACTTTTTTTAAAAAATGCCGCAGCAGATTCTCAAATTGTATTCTGCCTGTGACTCGGGTTCCAAAAGCATCTTTTTGAATAATATCTTCAGGGTATACAGCTGTTGAGACTTCAAGAAGTGTGACAGAGCATTCAGTTTCTATCAATCACCAATAAATCTGACCTTTTTTTGGTTGACTGAAGAAAGAATTCTTTTGTAAACACTTTTCCAGACTTTGCCAGCACTTTGCCAGACTCTTATCAGCAGTGTGTGGAGACAGGACAAGGGGAAACAGCCAGAAACTGGAGCATAGGAAGTTCTGCACAAATGTGCGCAAGAACTTCTTTATGGTGAGGGTGACGGAGCACTGGAACAGGCTGCCCAGGGAGGTTGTGGAGTCTCCTTCTCTGGAGATATTCAAGACCCGCCTGGACGCCCACCTGTGCGACCTGGTGTAGGGAGCCTGCTTTGGCATGGGGTTGGACTCGATGATCTCTGGAGGTCCCTTCCAACCCCTACAATTCTGTGATTCTGTGATTCCATGTCTCAAGGGAATAAAGCTTCTACCCCCCCTCCAGGTTCTTTGGTTTTGGTGAAGTCTGGACCCCTTCAAACCTTCTTTCATCTTGGGTAATTCATCACAGACACCTAGACAGGCAAAGGCATTTTTATTCTTTTTTTTTTAAACTGCTCTTAAAAGGAAACTCTATCATTGCTTTGGGGTTTGGGAAGGTGTCACTGGGCTTTTCCTTGCACCTTGATCATCCCTCTCTCATCTCAAAGCTATGGGAAGCTATTTACTTTTTGTTTTCTGTCTTCTTCTGAAAGGAACCTGCCTCTTCTATAAATCAGGCACATGTCTGTTTGTATGTGTGTTTGCTTGTTTGTTATTAAAATCTCATTTACTCATGTATAACAGGGACCATGGAGAATATTTTATATTTTTTTCAACTGAGAAAAATGGGTTGGAGAACAAAACAAAGGTCATTATTTAGGTGGCAAGAGGATTACGCAGGAACTCTTTCTAGAGACACGCTATCCAACAACCACAATATTAGCAGAGCTAATAATACAGCAATCCTCAAACTCCATGGAAGTACCCCCACACAGTACAGACTCCCAAAACAGTTTGCAGGACACGTCTTCCATGGTATTGTAGGTTGATATTTAAATGTCTCCCAAGCACTTCTGAAAATTTAGTACTCTGACGTTACAAATGAAAACGATGCATGATGGAGGAAAAAGAATGCATCTCAAGGATTTCCTGTGAATCTGCAAGCTTTATGTCCATTTAAATATCTTCTTAACATCACTAATTCTATTGTCAATGTCCGTTACACCATGATATGAAGTAGGCAGAAATGTAATGAGTTCAGTGTAATGAGTTCTTTGCTCTAGCATTATTTTTTCCTCTGGAACTTACAAGTGTGAAAGGTCTATTAAACAAACAACAACAACAACAACAACAAAAGTTAAAGAAAAGGAATATATTATATCCATGTCCCATAGTCCCCTTTCCTTCATCCAAAGAGGTCTGTGTTGGATATTTAATTTTCCATGTTTATGATTCACTTCAATCTTCTTCAAATCTTAGTTAGTCTTGTCCAATTTCAGATCTCCCACTGGAAAGTCAAAAGCTCAACGGGACTGAAGAGATCGTTCTGGCCTGACGTTTTTGAGTAAATAAATTTATAAAATGTAGATCTGTCTAGACTGTGACATTCTGCAAATTTATGTCAGATTGTGTCAAACTGTTCATCTTGGTCATCTCCTTTCCCATGACACAGATTCTGGAATCCCACATCACTGAAACATTTTAACACCATAACTATATTTTTTAAACTACCCTCTCCTTCCTTCCTTCCTTCCTTCCTTCCTTCCTTCCTTCCTTCCTTCCTTCCTTCCTTCCTTCCTTCCTTCCTTCCTTCCTTCCTTCCTTCCTTCCNTCAGAATAACCAGATTTGGTAAGATATTCACAAAATAGTCATATAATAGGTAATTTCAAAGAGTAAATATTTATCATCAAGTCTTTATTTTTTATTTCAAATGATTTGGCACAATGTAGCACTTCTCATAGAATCATTAAGGTTGGAAAAGACCACTAAGATCACATAGCCAAACAACCAACCCACCCCCACCGTGCCCACTCACCATGTACCTCAGTGCCACACCTCCACAGTTCTTGAACACCTCCAGACTCCATCACCTACCTGGGCTGCCTGTGCCAATGTCTCACCACACTTTCTGAGAAGTAATTTTTGCTGAACCTCCCTTAGCACAACTTGAGGCCATTACTTGTCATCCTATCGCTGTCATGTGGGAGAAGAGGCAGAACCCCCCTCCTTTTCTTGTCTCTGGAGAGGAATTATGGGGATAGCAGTAGAGCTGGGTTGTCCAGGCTGTTCTATTAGTTTCTTATTTCTTTTCCCATTATCTCTTTCTGTTCTGTAGCTCATTTGCAAATAATGAAAAGGGTTTCCTCACTTCCAGCAAAGGTGTTTTATCTAATTGAAAGCTAACAGCAGGTGGTTCATGTAAAATCTCATTAGCCTATGATTGTTTTTGACACCTCTTTGAAGGAATGCTACATTGCCTTACAATTGGAAGTACTCCCTGTGTCTAGGTTAATTGTCATGGATTATAACATATGAAATAGTCACTTTTTCTACATTTACTATAAAAGAAAGGATATTTTAGCTATCTAAGGTATTTTCATGATCTTCCTTACTGAGCATGTTGCAACACTGGTATCCTAACAGTACCACTTTCTGCTCAGGATGTGTGAGAGTCTGCTACAGGCGGATGAAAATCAAGCAAAGAGGTTGGAGTTGAGCCACTGTAAAGTAATTTTCGCTCTCATGTCTTTGAGCCCTAAATCATACAGATAGCCCAAACACATTTCCCCATTGTGACATAAGCACTGATCACATTTCTAAAATTTGTGTCTACAACAGAACACGAAAATAAAAATCATCCTGGTGTGTCTGAATACATGCCAAAGGGCAATTTTTTTTATTCCATGTAGAGAAGTCAAGGAGAGAGAACAACAACAAAAAAAAAACATTCTACTTGGGCACTGATGTGGAGAGAGGAAATTTACACTTACTTTGTATTTTCAGTGTCTGCTTCTGCATTGTTTCTTTTTTCTTTATAAAGCTGTGCAAATCCTAATCTACTGGCATAGCTCCTACTTAGTGGAACAATGATAAGAGGTTAGTAAATTCAAGCAGATTTGGTGTGACCACAAAACTCCTTCTGCACACTCCTAAAATATTGTCCAGGTCAATACTGCAGCATTTGGTTACATTAAGTACATTAATAGAAATTCAGAAGGAAATGTTCTCAGTCTCTCATTGCAATGTAAATGTAGGGGACTGTCTTGAGTTTAAATATATTGAGTGGAGTTAATGTTATGATTCTTTCAGAATTATTACTATGGATGTGAGGCCCAGAAGAGTAGTTATTTTGTGGGCTTTTTTTTTGCATATATTTATATTCTGATTTGTAATTATTGTACATCTAAAGCTTTGGTGGGATACTATACGCGCTTACATAAACAAATGCATATGCATGGTGTAACAGAAAAGTATATAACATTTTTGACATAACTTACAACTGTCAGCACAGTGTTTATATTTGGGCTTTTCCTCATTCATACAAAATGAAGCATGTGCAAGTAAGCAAGAGAAGATATCGCATAGCCCAGAGAGCTAGAGTAAGAATAGCTACACTTCTCAGCTAGTGTCCAAATTGGCAGGAAAATGAAAATCCTGGCAGGCAAATCATTCTGGCTCATGAAAAAAATCTTAGTTACAAACAGCCAGAGAAACTCAGCACGCAACACAAATGATTTCTTACTGTCAAAGAATTTCCAATTTACTCACGGTATTTTTGTTTTCTCAAAGATTTGACTGTATCACCAAGGGGATTCACACATCTTCATATTACTGAGTTCTGATTCTGCTCTCCACTGGCTGGTAAAACAGATTCTGAATGAAAGATAACTAGTGGATGTATAATGTGATTTTCATAGTCTGATATCTGTTAAGAGTGACAAAGATATTGCCTTTCAGCATTCCCTCTAGGTCTATAAAATACTGTTTGACCCTGAAATAGTTTTCACAAGGTTTCCCTTCTGAAAAATAGCCACACTCTACTCTTTGTTGTTAAAGAAATGGTGGATCTACTGTCCTTCAATTTTTGCTTCCTTTATTGACTAGGGTGAAAGATATCTCAAAAAATATTCTTCTAGCTCTATCTCCTGGATTTTTGAAAACTGTATCTCAATATGGGAAATTGAGAATTAATCTTCGGACAATGAAAACAGCAGTGCAGTTAGCCTGATCTAGATAGGAAGTAAGTACCTTTACATCAGAATAACCAGATTTGGTAAGATATTCACAAAATAGTCATATAATAGGTAATTTCAAAGAGTAAATATTTATCATCAAGTCTTTATTTTTTATTTCAAATGATTTGGCACAATGTAGCACTTCTCATAGAATCATTAAGGTTGGAAAAGACCACTAAGATCACATAGCCAAACAACCAACCCACCCCCACCGTGCCCACTCACCATGTACCTCAGTGCCACACCTCCACAGTTCTTGAACACCTCCAGACTCCATCACCTACCTGGGCTGCCTGTGCCAATGTCTCACCACACTTTCTGAGAAGTAATTTTTGCTGAACCTCCCTTAGCACAACTTGAGGCCATTACTTGTCATCCTATCGCTGTCATGTGGGAGAAGAGGCAGAACCCCACCTCACCATAGCCTTCTTTCAGGGAGTTGTAGAGAGTGATATGATCTCCTCTTTGTCTTCTCTCCTCCAGACTGAACAATCCCAGTTTCCTCAGTTGCTCCTCGTAAGCCTTGTGTTAGATCCTTGATAGCTTCATTGCTCTTCTCTGGACATGTTCCAGGGCCTTGATTTCTTGTAGTGAGGGGCCTGAAACTGAACACAGTACTTGAGATGCAGCCTCACCAGTGCTCTGAGTACAGAGGGACCATCACCTCCCTGCTCCTGCTGGCTGCACTATCTCTGATACAAGCCAGGATGTCTTTGGCTTTCTTGGCCACCTGGGCACAAAGATGACTGTCAACTAGCACCCCCAGATCCTTTTCCTCCATGCAGCCCACTTTTGTTTACGACAAGAGAGTTGTAACTGCTTGTTTGCAGTGAAGACAACTAAATGTGACTATGATAAGCATAAATACATGGCTAAAAATTAATGGGTGGTTGTGTCTCTATTTATGTTCCTATGAATAGATGCTTAGATCCGATGCTGCTGAGAACCAGATCAGGTCTCATTCCCCTCAAAGTGCCACTCTTCATCATCAGAGCCACTGGACTGAGTGTGGGATGAAAGGGTGCCTGTGGCCTGAAATTCGTAACTATTGCAGCTGATGCTGGAGTCTCATAGGTGTCATATACAAAGTGAATAAAAACAAAAACACAATCAAAGCCTTCACAATGGCCTAATCACACTGGTAAGGACAATTCTGTCTGGGACAATGTTATGGATTAAATTAAATCAGTTTTCACAGAGTGTTTGTCTTATACTAGGAATTCATTCAAACTGACCCAGAGCAATATCTGACAAAATGTTTGTGAGAAATATAACCATTATACATATTAAATCTAGAGAAGTATATATTGATTTTCATTCATACAAAATTAGAAATCTCCTTCTGTTTGCTAAATCCATTACGCAGTTAGAACCGTCAGAGCAAGCATCAGCTGGAAAACATAGTCCTTATAAAATCTTTGCTTTGCTCAGATTAATAATGATTCTGAGACCTCATAACTTTGTGAATAGTGGAAATGATTTTGAATAATTCCTGGAGGGTTTCATGAGGATGCTATTGACTTGAATAGAGGCTCAAGCTGCACATATCTAAAACAATAGAAGTAATTATTTGGTACATGGAAGTAAACTTGACACAAGCATTGAAATAATCAGTGCTGTATTAAAGAGAATTTGGCGGCAACAAATTGACTTCATGTTTCGTTTCTCAAAAAGCAGTTCACATAGTGGCAAAACTGTGTTTCAACCAATGTTTGGAACTTCTACAGTACTTAACTAATTTTGAAACAACATAATCTTGTTAATGGCTGTTCACTAGGGACTTTGAGATTTTCTGTAGCACTGCCATCTAGTTTGAGCATCTTCCTGTATTTGTTGAGATTGTTATTTGAATGTATTTATTCATACTGAATTGCTTGCCATTTGACTTAGATCATACCTCCAAATCATATTAATCCAATCTGTGTGATCAGACAAGTTGGTATTGTCACAGAATGATAGAATGATTTGGATTGGAAGGGACCATCTTAAAGACCATTTAACGCCAAACTCCTCACCATAGACAGGGACACAACCTGCTAGACCAGCTTGCCCAAAAGCTTGCCCAGGTCTTGAAAAGTCATCCAAATCACAATGAAAATGTTTTATTTTACTCGTCACAAACTCCTAGCTATCCTATTGTATCTTTTCAGTTTGATGGTAAGTAATTGAGAACTACTCTGTGACTACCATGTCCAAGCAGTTTTTCATTTCTCTGGTATTTTTATTTGTCCACGTTTCCACAGATTCCCTCAGAGTATCAGTCTAAAACAGTGGCAAAAAACCTTACTAAAGAATACCAGCTCGTTATCCTGATTCATTGAATCTGTTGCTCCATGACAGAAGAAAATGTCCGATTTTCGTGGAGTTGTTTCTCAGTACTTCATTATCTTCTTGACGCTTACAGACTGCTTATTTTTTCAATGCTTTTCTATTCAAGTTAACCTGATGAGATGTGGCTACCACATCCTCTTATTTTATCCATTTTTAATGAACCATTTTTCCTGCTTTCTTATGCAACTTCATTTGCTCTCTGTGAGCTTTCTATAATGCTAGTGGCATTCAACTTTCTTTACATAGTTTTAAAATACTGTCTTATGAACTTCAATAGACTTAAGTTCAATAAATTACAGGTGAAGATATCGTATAAAGATAATAAACTTAATGAAATTTGGGGCATAGTCTATTCTCATTCTTAAATATATGTATTCATACATCTATTATAGAATCATAGAATGGCTTGGGTTGGAAGTTACCTCAAAGATTATCTAGTTCCAACTCCCCTCCTTTGGTTGACTGGAGTTCTCTCTCTTTAATCTGTATTATCAAAATCTTTTTATATTTATTTACATGTTATATGCATGAAAAAGATGTGTTCCAAAGAAAAATGTTGTGTAAAAGTTGAAGCATCTGTGCATTTTCCCTGCAGTGGGCACATTTCCCAAATTACTGTAGATATGGTTTTAAAGCAATTGTTAAGAACTGTGCCTTTTGGGGTATTATTGTATTGCTCCATATGGGTGTTTGGAACATCATGGAAATGAAGGATAAATCTCAGCTCTTTTTCCACTTCCCATTCATCCTAATCCAGTTACTGTATGTAGAAATCAGTGACAGAAATCTGCTAATGCAGTAGCATATGCTTCTAAAAGGGGAAAGGTTTTAAACTGAGAGATTTAGATTAGATGTTAGGCAGAAATTCTTTACTCAAAGGCTGGTGAGGCACTGGCACAGGCTGCTCAGAGAGGTTATGGATGTCCCATCCCTGGAGGTGCTCAAGGCCAGGTTGCATGGGGCCCTGGGCAGCCTGACCTGGTGGGAGGCGATCAGCCCATGGCAAGGGGTTGGAACTAGATGATCTTTAAGGTTTCTTCCAATCCATTCTATGATTTTACGAAAATCTTTCCAGTAAAATGCTGAGGCAGACAAAATTACTAGCTAAGCATCTTACAAATTCAAGGAGCTATATCTGTTATTTAGGTGGACAAGAAGACCAATGAAGAGGTGGCAGTAGTTTAAAGGTAAAGAAGTGAAAGAACTGCAAGTTCTTCTACCTTGTGAAGTCATCCTAAGGGAACCTTTCTTAGGTAAAACAGTGAATTAGGAGTGCCTTCATCTGACTTACATCAAAATTGTCTGTAGAGTTTGAAGTAATGCCATGTTCAATTGTCTTGTGGCTCAAGAAATTTCTCTGGCAGATCTTCCGTGAAGAGGAACCTCAGATGTGAAAATGATGAGGATAAAGTGTTTTGGAATACTCTAAATCCAAGTCACCCCTTACTGTCATAGATGAGATAGTTTTGTTACTGACAGGCCTCAGAAGGCTGACCTGATGAAAAATATCTTTCATAACTGCCATTCTTGATATTAGTCCTATTTTCCTTCACAGAATACCCAAACCAGAAGTACTTGCTATCTGGCCTAGCCAGAAAATCAACATCTTGTTTACCACAAAATTTAATACTCATTCAAAGGGAAGCACAAAAACCTCTATGCTGCTTACAGAAATTCAGAGAATTTGTATCCTCAGGAAGTAACTATGTGAGCAGATTCTCTGTCAGCCTTTCTTGTCTGCCAGAGATACTCGAACATTGTGGGAACCTTCAGTAACTGACTGAAGTACATGCAGATTTTATGGGCACTGTCCATGAAGTTATAAATGGTCTTGTCCTTGGAGCTGGCAGAATTAAGACAGTTAGAAAAGCTTTGCATAAAATGTATTTACTCATTATCAAAAACAATAAATCTTATGAGGAGGAGAGCCAGGCATTTGCTTCTAGCTATCATATAATCTTTTCCCCCAAATCAATAGCCCATTACACAGCAATGCATCAGACAGCAGGCAGTTATATTGAGTAGTTATTAAATTAGACTCTCATCCATCCATATCTATTTGTATTTCATCCTCTGTCCTATTTCTTATACAGGCCTAATGGTTAATGAAACCATAGAAGTTTTTGCTGGTATTTCCAAAGGCAAATATGTTACATGAGATCATTCTTGTCTTTTAGTGGTAAACAAGTAATCAGGTCTTCCAACATGCTTTGTAAAACAGTGTTTGATTTTCCCAGTGTTTGCATTTTTTAAAAACATCTTACTGAGGTTTCCTCTATTTTTGATATTGAAGGAAATCACAGGAATTGCTTAAAGAGGTACATTTAAGCCAGAAGTGAATCTCTAATTATCAGAAGCTTGCTCAATTTTTCTGAACTATATCATTCTTCTGCAAATTTAGATGAAAATATCAAACAAAATTTCTTTTTTTCTTACTCTTAAAGTTCAGGTCCAGAGTATGTTTGTATGCTCATCCTTTAAAAAAGAATTACTTAGGATATTTATTTAAAAGCTATGTTTTTCTCTTTGGAGAGTTTTCCTCTTTTAAAGAATATTTAGGAATATTTTTCATCCGAGATATCAAAGAGAAAAATGTTTGATGTTGTGCAGAGATCTTCCTGAATTTTGGATAGCAGAATTCAGGTAAATATTAAATTTCTAACAACATGAAGAATATGAAGATGATAGAAAAAAAAAAAAAAGACTTGAATAGAATAAAAAAGGAAAAAGAAAAATCCAAGAGGAGTAAATAAATGAAGAGAGCGTCTATAAGTTGCTGAGTTTCCTCAGCTATTCAATATGAACTTGTAATCCTCAGCTCCTTTCATTAGGTTCCCAGAATCTCTGCAGATCAGAGCTATTCTTTGAGTGGTAAATGGTAGCAAGCATATACCTACGTAGCATAGAAAGAATAATTTAAAGGCATAGAAAATAACAGAACTTTGTTATCAAAGTGTTTGTGAACATTAGAAACAAACAGAGCACTGAGTATAATCCATTTCAAATAAAACTGCTTGCAAAAGCAAAGAACAGTCAAAACTGCATGAGGAAATGATAGATGTGAAAACAAAATAGAGATTCCTCTCAGGGTTAAATCCTCGACCTCGGTGCAATAGATCTGCTGAGTTAAGAGAGTGGCCATGATTTACAATAGCCAATGATTTGCCCTGAATGTCTTGTACTCTGACCTCCAATAATGCCTCAGACCATTGATTCCCTTTTTTTCTTTGAGATGCTGATTTCAGTGGGGAATTGTGCCCATGAATGCAGGGCAGAATATGGCCCCTTCATTTTGGGTTGCCATTTACCCGCTGTGGAAGTGCAGTGTATTAATCAGAACAGTCAATAGTCCCCTGACCCTCAACTCAGCCTACTCAAGTGGAAAGATACTACTTCTACCTTTGGTTAATCAGCTCCAAATATCTATTTCTGAAATAAGACCATCTAAGAAATAATTGTGAGATTGTGGCCTGATTTTCACCCTCTCAGGTGAGTTTCTAAGTGTGAAAGTTGTTCTGAAGACAGGGAATCTCAAAACCCAAGGGAGTATTTCCATTGTGTGCAATGACAAGTGGGTCAAGGATTCAAGGATTTCAAAGTTACTTTATTTGTATGGGGTCTCTGTTTGAAACAGTTCAGTTAGGAATCAGTGACTTCCCTTAACTGTGATGGTAAAAAACAAAAGTGTAGCAGGATGGTGGGAGGAATGAAAGATGAGCTTGGGATGACAAGGCTAGGTGGGCATGTTTGCTTCGAAGTGTTGAATGATGGATGTGGACAGCTTGGAGACTCACACAGCAGTCAGTGCTTACCAGTTATTCCCTTGTTATCTACTCAATGAATCAACTTAATGAGAGAAAGTAAAGTTCAGCATTTCAACAAACACTTTCATACGACATTTCTGAAACATACTCTATTATCTGTTCAAACTGTGGTGAACTCATTTTCTCTGACTGACTCACAGAGGGAGAGTTACATTTTCTTCTTTATTTTTTTAAATTACTATTTACTTTTTTTACCTTTGTTGGTCACTTTAACGTCTGTGGATATTCTAGGCTTCTCCCTCCTCTTAGGGAGAATGTGAGTAAGAAATAGAACCTTTTTAGTACTTTGTATTGATGATTTAATACTTCAATATCAAATTATTATTTCTTGCATTTTTTTTTATAAGCACTTCTATCCACCGGGAAACCAACAGCACATTAATAGAGATGTCATCAACAGTGCTGGACTCTTTGATTAATTCTGAAATTAAGAGAAATTAAGTTAGGACAAAATGTCTCTTTTTTTTTTCCCCTTTTTAGTTGTTCTTTCTTTCCTTCCTTATCTAAAATTTTTGCAACAGAACAAAGCCAGTGATTGGTCAGTTATAAAGTAGTCTCAAAGTGTCATATGATCAAGTAAATCAGATCTTTTATTACTATCATTATTATTGTTAATATTATTATTGACTAGCTAATAGTTACTAGAGTTAAGAGAGGGAAGCAGAATCCGAATATGTAAATTGAGTTATATTTTTCCACGATTTTCTCTGATTCAAGTGAAGAACATGCACTTCAATTCTTGTACATCACAGTTTCTATATTCATCTTAACTAGCTCTGCAAGAAAATGCCAGTATATTGAGATGCTCCAATTAAATTTTGTTGATGCAGTGAACTTCTTTATGGCTGAGCAATGCCGCTGCTGGCAATTAGGCTAACAGTATAGCATACATCAGTCAGAAATAATCAGTTGACTTTTGCATGGCAATATGAGGGAGTTTTGAATGTTAGGTACTATTCCAAACAGACCTTTTCCAATTATTCCACATCTATTCAAGGAGTGTGTCCATCCTCATTTATTTTACTCAAGGAAGTAAAAGCCAGGTATAAGAACACTTTACTACATGAAAAAGCATGTAGAAATCATGCAAGCTGCAGCTTTAAAAAGAATGGATATGCTTATTTGGAGGATACAAGAAAGACATAAAAAGATGCCATTATTTCCCTTATTCCCACCCCTGAAAAAAGGAGATGACATTTTGAAAAATATAATGCTTACCAAGTCATTTCTGTGCACTCCATGATCATCCTAATTCTCTCTAGAAGCTGTGCTGCCTTAGATAAAACTCAATAGCTGTAGGGTGATGTGCCCAAGGTGATAGGAAGATCAAGAGCGGATAGGAGAATGAGAGGAAACAAGAGATGTATCTTTATATTTTGATAAAGTTAAATCAAAAGAATACGCTCTATTTTGTTCGTGTCAGGCTATTCTGTACCCGAGGGGCTTGGATTGTCCTGTTTCTGGTCTCAATGAGGAGTGATTGGTACTCCCCTATTCTGCACAGTGTTTGTATATGACACTGCAATCCCTGCTGACTTTAATGTTTTTCTGAACTCAAGGGCACTTGGATGAACTTCTTAATTCCTTGTTTCTATATGCAGTTATATATGAAGACTGCAATTATTCCTCTCTCCCATCTCACTTCAGCCCCAGTTGGTGGGGAAAAAGAGATTACAAAAGGTGTTGGAAAAGCTTTCAGGAGAAACTACAATACCTTGGCACAAAAACACAATCCTTAAATTATCGTTAGGTCAACAGGTTCTATAGTTATCCATGCTTATGATACTTAAACAGATTGTTAGTAAAGGATGCACCTGTAGATGGTGCTCAAGATGGTGCCCTGGTGTTTTGTGCAGCCAGCACGCTCAGAATAGGCAAGATAATTGCTCCCTAACATCAGTTGTTTACAATGGAGGCATTCCAGAAGAATGCAACACTGTCTGCTTTAAATAGCTGTTTCAGAAGAGGTTGCAGTGACTTTCCTGACTATAAAGGAAATCTAGATGACTAGGTTAGATCTGAGTGCACTACTGACTTCTACATTTTGTTGGATGAATTGCACTCTAATTTTTTCACAAAGTCTACTTCTCCCAAATGCATAGACATCCCAAGAAATGTAATAATCATCTCATCAATGTCTTTTTCTTCTTTTATGCATCATCAGACTACATTTGAATTACCTCTGAAATAACAGTAGAGGTTAAATTGCCATTTTCAGCTGACTCATCATGTTCAAAGCTGTGATTCTGCTGATGAAACCTTTGTATTTAAGTGAATGTATCATTAGAAGCAGAAACTACTGTAGCCTCATTTGAAGCAGACCTGAAGCAGAAAGATATGCATTGACTGAACTGTGCTTGAAACATTACCACTGCACTGGTAATTTATTCTGTTTTTNATTCTCCTTGTTTTCATGTCTTCAGTCTGTTTTTCCTCAGTTGATAATGAATTTCTGCCAAATTCAACACAACCCCCTGGCTTCCTGAGATATGTTTTGCATTCCTCTTCTGCCTCGTGTGAAGCGGAGAGGATCTCTGCACATCATCCACATCAAGGCAGGCAAGAGCTGTCTGTTAAGGGCACGTCTGCACTGAGAACTGTGAGGACAGCCTTCCTTGACTCAGACACATGGAACAACTTCACCTCAGGACCTGGTGCTTTTCTTTATTTTTTTTTCTTTTCCTGCTGATGCATCCAGCTATCTCTCAGATGTCTGCTTGTTTAACGCCTGCTCAGATGATTTTTCATTGTGTTACACAGCGTGGGCATTAGGAATAGGCTTCATCTCACCCAACAATGTGAATAAGAAAATCTACAACTGAGCTGATACTGATTTGTTTATTTAGGACTGCAAAAGGAGGCTGCCACTTGCTGGAAGGTATGACTTGCTCGTATTTCTTCACAGATGTCTACACATGTGGGTACCTCCCGACAAGACATCCAAAGTGCCACATGTTGCCAAGAGTCTATCTCACTTGTTATTTCCAGGAAGGAGAGAGGCTCCTCTGCTCTCGTTTGGTTTTGTCACCACAGATGTGGCAACCAGTCTTTCCTCTCCACTTTGATTTTTGCCCTTTGACCACACTTTTTGGCTGTCAGAAAGACAACCTCCAGATATCTCTTTCTGCAAAACACTGATTCCAGAAAATGTGTGCATCCTCAGATGTGAAATTGAGGGCAAGCTGCACTTTCTGTGATGAGTTTTTAACTGACAAAGTTTTCCAGAACATTCTGTCCTTTAGTAACAGTATAAGTTTTCCTATTACTATATAGGTCACTGACAAAACTGAAGCATGAAGTCAGACAAAATCTTGCTCATTCCTTTCCATCTTCCACTGGAAAATTTGAAGGCCCTTGAAACAGTTTCTGACACACAAGCAGTCAGCAATCTCCCGGATTTTGAAATCACTAAGGTAATAAGTATGGAAGATAAAAAACTGCAAAATGATGGAGGTGAGGATAAAAATATACTCAGCAGCCATTTTGGATGGCATAGCAAAAAATTCAGCTCTGATTTACTAGGGACTAGCTCAATCAAAATCTGTTTATCCACTCATGCCTGTAATGGTGCTGCACTGAGAGAGAACTCTCATAGTCTTATCGTTATTCATTATTACTCATTACAAAAACAATGTATGATGAATTCCTATGTCCATTAAAATAAGCGTACAGTGCATACTGAAACTGAAAATGCTGAAACAGTACTGCTATTACCTTGTGTTTTTCCTTTCTTCTACCTAATCCCCTTTTCTTTTTCTTCTTTTTTCTCTTTTCTTTTCTTTCTTTTCTTCTTTTCTTTTCTTTTCTTTTCTTTTCTTTTCTTTTCTTTTCTTTTCTTTTCTTTTCTTTTCTTTTCTTTTCTTTTCTTTTCTCATTTTAGGGCACATTAGGGCATTAACATTGTCTAGAACCAGTTAGCTCATCTTCAATTTAAAGTTCTGAAAATTTCAAGTACCTGAAAAAAAAAAAAAAAGGTTTACTTCAGTGTAAGCAGTGCCATGGGAAATGAGGGCTGGAAGCATAGTCCATGGTGTCTCATCTTCCTTACTGCCTTCCCCTCTTCTCAGTCACCATCCCTGTACTGTGAAATCAATATCAAGTCGGCCCTACTCCGGATACAATGCTTGAATATTCCCTGATCACTTCATATTACACTTTTGTCATCATTCTAGGATTCCGATGGCTCACTGCCATTAGTCAAAATCAGTCCAAATAGATTATTTATTTTCAGATTACTGAAATCACATGCACAGAGAGATGTCCTTATATCTTCAGTGAGCTAAAGCCAGTGTTTCAGGAGGTCACTTTGCATGAAGAAGAATTTATTTTTCATAACTCCTCAGATCTCAGGCACTATCTGTAAAAATCAGCACTAGATATAGTCTATGTTTTTTCCTTTCACACCTCCTGTGCTCTATTCAGCCTTTGAAGTGGGTACCTGGAACCCCAAATTCCCCTCCCAAGAACCCAAAACAAGTTAATAAACCACTATGTGCTTTAATTTTGCCTTTATACAAACGGGGAATATATGATATTAAATTTCCTCATGCAGCTATTATGACTTGACACATTAAGCTTTCTAAATGACTTTGAAATTATGGAATAAATAGTGTTCTAATGTTGTTTGGATATTACAGACATATTGTTTTAACAATCCACATATAAAGGTGGTAAAGCACTGGCACAGTTTGCTCAGAGAGGTATCTCCGTCCCTGGAGAAACTCAAGGTCAGGCTGGATGGGGCTCTGAGCACCTGATCGAGCTGTAGGTGTCTCTGTTCACTGCAGGGAGTTGGACTAGGTGACCTTTAAGGGTTCCTTCCAACTCAAATGCCACTGTGATTCTATTATATGATTCTTACGTACACTGTAAACTCACTCTCCACATTAGACCAGCTTCCCTTCTTTTTACCAAATTACTCTCCCAATCCCTACACGGATCAGTAGAAAAACTGAAATGGACCAAATTTTACACCATTGTACAGAAATGGAGCTGTGTCAGGGATTCATTTTTTCCCAGCTGTTTTCTACTGTCAGATCGTAAACTACTCAAGAGCAGGATTAATTGCAAATCTTCAGAGATGCTGTTTAGAGGAAATCTTGTGCTTTGTCTGAAGTCCACAGTTCCTGGCTTGGCCTAACAAAAATGCATGCTGAATAATAATATATCCCTTATTCTCATTTGAATCCTCTAAAGGTCAGTTTAAGCAGGCTGACACAGCTATAACTAGGAAAATTTCTCAAACTGATGGCTCATTATCTTTGGAGAAGGGTGTTTAGTCAACAGATAAGGCAGTAGTATGGGCTCTACTGCATATAACTGACGGTAACAAAGCACTGTCAGAACTAATGCTTTCACAGGCCATCCTGTCTGTCCTGGAGAACTGGTAAATTTATGTTGATTTCTCATTTTTTTTCATCATCATGGGTTGATGGGTCCACCTTCCTTATAATTCACAGTCCGGTTTTTTACTTATGTTTGCACAATGGCGAGCAGTTCCTATAGTATTTCTGCAGCTTTCAACTGATTCATAGCACTGCTCAGATGCTTGCTTTCAGCTTGCTTTGGCTGAGGGAGGGAGCTTGAACCGCTTCTGCAGTGGTCAGCGCAAATCAGAACATAAATAGGTGGTTTGAGGCAACCTTTTTATAGTAGGAGAGCTGAAATGCAAAGCAGTGGTCACTTCCTACAGCAAAAGCAGTAACTTCTTAATACTTGTTAACATAATTGCTGAGATCATCTTTACTGCCATTATGATGCCTGGAGGAAGATGAATCAAACCTAGAAAAAGTTGCATTAAATAGTCTTCTGAGCACAACAGCCTTTTTTGGGATCTGATACATTTGACTTGTTGGTTTTTCTTTCCTCCTTTGATTTAATGAAACCGAAATATATATGAGTTTTGCTGTTGTTTTTTTTAATGAATTCAAAAATCATTCACAAGTATATTTAAAAAGCAAAAAAACATGAGATTGCCGATGCTATTTAGAGACAGATTTTGTCTATAAAAAAGAGTGCAGTTTCACTCCTTGCAGATACACCTGGAAATTCTTTCTGCATTATGACTGGCAAACTTCTCGTATGTTATAGCAGACATACATTTGCTTCCAGTAACTTATTGTATAGCCATGCTGAAATGCATTCAAGTCTTATGGGAAAGGGGAGTCGGAGCATTTATATAGTTATAATTCCTAATCTAGAGAAGGGAAACTTCAGCTTACTTTCTTTCATCTTATTGCTGGGTTGAGGGTTCCTTTTTCTTCTTCGTGGAATATTTTGACATTCTGATTTATAAAAATCTCCTCATCTGAATGATACATCATGGAAGTGGAGCCATGCGCTGCTATTAGAAAAACATTTGCTCTTCCAGAGCATTCTCAGATATGACTTACTGAAAACAGTTTCTTGTCTGAAACTGCCTAAAAAAAATGTCACCTTGTTTCTTTCTGTAGGCATAGTGAAGAGAAAATGTTCAGATTCTTCTATCTAGAATGGACTTTTTTTTACTATTTTAGTTCCATCTTCATCTGTAGATAGCCTGAAGTGTCCCAAATGGGCATACTAAAGGTAAACACACTTGAGTACCTATTCAAAGAACAAGCAGTTAGTTTAATGGCAGCAAATAAATAAAAAAGTTACAATCATTTTTGTTAATTGGATACACATTTTCCTTTTTTTTTTTTACAATGCTTTAGGGAATTTTAATTTTTTTAAACCTACCATCAGGATTGCAAACATGCAATTCACAAATGTCAAGACCCACGTATTAAATAGTTTGATAAATGGGGTTTTGGAATTGTTTGGAAATAAAAAAAAAACAACCCTAAAAAACCCTGAACACATAATACATCTTAAAAAGAAATAACAAAACTATAAGAAGTACATTTAAATGTACTTTTCTTGGCTTAAGCTGTTTCAGTTAGTTTTCAGTTGTTATACTAGGGATTTCTGTTTATTTTTTTCAGTTGGAAGATTGGCTATACACGACTTACCGTCCCCGTGTTAGCCCTACATACTGCAGAGCATTCAGACCCCCACTCTTCATAGAAATCACCATCACTAAATCCTTTCATGGATGAGACCTGACATTTTTCTGATATAACTTGTACAGGACAACACTTCTGGATACAGTTTGTCATAATTTTTGCTGATACTTAACATGGCAAGATCAATATCTCATGGAGGAGACGTTAGCTACCCTCTCAGCATCTCTTTTATTTAATGTGTCAGCTCAGTAGCCTCCCGCAGGGCTCAGCTGAATAAGAAAACAAGAGGTGACCAGTGGTCCATCTGCCTCCAACAGTGACCAGAAGAGAGGCTGTTCAGGGGCAGCACGCAAACCCAACTGCTTCCTGTGGACCCTTTGTACTTCCCAGCATCCACAAGTGCTGCAGCAGGAAGAACAGTGTGTATATCCCTGCCTAGCAGTTCCAGTTTCTTGTGTCCATGAATTTGTCTGAACTCTCTGCGAGCCTGCTGATACTGTTTCCTCAGCCTCCTGCGGCAGTAAATTTTACAAATTCACTACCTGCTGTGTATAGAAATACTTTCTTTTGACTGTTTTAAGCTGATGTTTTTTAAACTAGTTTCAGCAAGTGCCTCCTAGTCCTTGCATTGTAGAATTTGATAAACAACTGTTTTGAATTCAGCTTACCCACTGTTTTTGAGAGTGTAAAATTTAGCTGTGTTCATCCTCCCTGAGCTACAAACTCTAGCACCAGAAAGTTGAAGAAAGTGATTTCTCCTTTCTTCTTATAATCACAGAATGGTTTGAGTTGGAATGGATGTCTAAAGGCCCTCCATTACAACTCCCCTGCAATGAACAGGGACACCTACAGCTCCATCAGGTGCTCAGAGCCTCGTCCTGCCTGATCTTGAGTGTCTCCAGGGACAGAGTATCTTCCACCTCTCTGGGCAACCTTTGCCAGTGCCTTACCAACCTCAGTGTAAAAAAACCTCTTTCCTTCCATCCAATCTAAATCTCCTCTTTTTCAGTTCCCTTCTTTCTTATAGCCCCCTTTAGATAATGAAAGGCCCCCCTCAGGACTCCCCACAGCCTTCTCTTCTCCAGGCTTAACATCTCCAGCTCTCTCAACCCATCCTCGTAGAAGAAGTGTTCCATCCCTTGGATCATTTTTGTGGCCCTCCTCTGAACGCATGTCAGAGATGGCTTATGGTGACCTAATAGCTCTCTACTGATACTTAGTGAGAGACACAACTCTGCAACAAGGGAAACATGACTGGATGTAAGAAAAACATTTCACAGGGACTGAGGTCAGAGGCCTGCAGAGGTTGTGGAGCTTCCATCCTCAGAGGTGTTCACATTTCATTTGAACGCAGCCCTATAAAATCCACCATAACTTTTAAACTGGCCTTGCTTTGAGCAGGGTTGTGCCTAATGGACTCTTGAGGTCCCTTCCAGACTCTTATGTCCATCATTTTCTTTCTTGGACATTTGAGTGCCAGACAATTTTTGGAAACATTGTGATTGATGGCTTCGAGGAATGGATCAGTCTGGTCTGATGAAAGCTGAAATGCCCTGACCAAATCTCAGATCACCAGGTTCAGGGTAATATATACTTACATCATCTCTTACTCATTGCCAACCTGATACTTACAGCTACAGCAGCACGTAGAGCAGCCTGAAGGACCAAAATGCAATCTGGATCTGCCTGAGAAGGTGTTCAGCTTTCTTCCATTTCCAGTGGAGAAGCATAAGCCTGCCTGAGCTGAAGGCTGGAGGAATTTTATCATTGGGTTAGGATTTATTCTGTTGTGATATTTTGCTTTGGTCAAAATAGGCTACAACAAGAAGGTAATAAAGAAAAAGCTTTTCTATACATTTCATCACAGGTAAGTAAGGTGAAAATAAATCAGTACAGAAACATTGATACTTTCCCTCCTCTGTCACCCCCAAGTCAGGGTGATTTGCATCTACTTTTCCTTTTCCTGATGTTCTGGTGACATTCCTCCACACAGTCCTATGTTTGATTTCCAGCAGCCTCAGCACTGGTCCTGTTGCACTTTTTAGTTTGGCTATCTGTAGCCCCAGCTGCTATGCTAATACTTTCTGGTTTGTATTTAGATCGGGTCTGGCACATCCCCAAAGATACGTTGTTCCAATGAATGTACAAAAGGGATAAGTCATCCTTTCCCTCCACTATACAGTTCCACTCTGATTCTCCATTTGTGTTTGTTTGTGAGTCTCACGCAGTATCACTAACAGCCTGAGGCTTCAAACCAGAAATTCCCACGTTGCTATTTAGATTGAGGCATCATCAGGAGGCCCCAGTGGAGATCAGAAATCTGCTATGCTGGAGCTATGTGGGCATCTGTTGGCTGCACAGAGATCCCCAAAATAGCACCAGTCACGTTCCCTCTGGAAGCATAAACAAGAGATCTCAATAAGCACTGTTGCAACTGGGCTGAAAGTTGCGGTGGGAATTGGTGAGGTGGGGGCAGGTTTCAGCTCAGTAGGAGCAGTGGTTTTGGCATAACAGTCAGCATTTCTACACAGCATGCATCCTGTAGTGTATGGGTGCACCCAGAAAACCCACGTGAGCCTGAGGGTCCCTGCAGTGTGCCCATTGGGAGATGTGGACATGCCTGCTGCTTCTGCCTGACAGGCAGAGGCTGTGGGAGAACTTATTTCTGTCTATTTCCATGGTTATTTTTATAAGTGGGAAACAATTTTACACAGGGAGACAGCAGGTCAGGTCCTGCATCCATTTGCACCATTGCCACGTCACTGCCTCGACTTCAGGTGTGAAGGACTTGAAGGAATTTTGGATGTGACTGAACCCCCACAGTCAGGGGATGCTCAGAGCAGTGTTTTATTCATGCGGTATCCTCTCCTTATCATCAAGGAGTTAGCAGAAAGCTGCCATCAAGCCTTGAGGTATTTGTCTTTTTAAATAAATACACAAGGTAAAAATGCACATTTTAAAAACATACATTCATAAGCAGTGACTTACACTTAAAACAAACACAGAGAATCACAGTTGTGTAATCGTTGCTAGAAAAAGGACTAAGCACCAATCATTTCAGAGTAAACCCTGTTTCCAAGCTTGCTGATATGCAGCCGTGGAAAAGGTGCTCAAACACCTCTCACAGCCTGATTAGCCTAAGGCTTGTGACAAGAGGACGGTTTTTTTTGTGCTTTCAAGGTGAAGAGATGAAACAACACAGTGAAAACAAAACCCCTTCCCCCAGAATTTTGCATTTCTCCGGTGAGAGCTTCTGGCAGACTACTTTCTCTTC
This sequence comes from Pavo muticus, assembly GCA_016647715.1. NCBI lineage: Eukaryota > Metazoa > Chordata > Aves > Galliformes > Phasianidae > Pavo > Pavo muticus. Next base: position 1,039,026 of record JACDJE010000400.1, on the reverse strand, counting down.
AAGGAAAAAGAATAAATCACTGAAGTAAGCCGTGGATAGAAAAAACAGCACAGTGCACAGGATGATTTCAAATCAAGAGAAAGTGAGAAAATTTCCAGGCACAGCACTTGTTTACTTGCCTGAACTGGTTTCAGTGAGAACTGCCTGCTGAAAGCATTTGTGTTTACTGTACCTAATTGATAATCAACCAACATAACATCTATTCCAGGCTAATGTCTGAAGTATCACATTAGTTTGTTGTGTTTCTTTGACCTTAATTTTAATTAAATGTAATTGTTTTGGCTGCTGCTTAAATATAGCTGGTATGTTCCAATAAATCACTTTTAGATATTTCATTAGTGGTGAGTACTGAAAATCAAATTGAGCTCTGGATGAAAATGCAGCTTGACTCTTTTTTGCTTGTGTTTACTTAGCTAGAATGAGTTACAGGGTAGGAAAACATTTAAGTGGGTATTTTGTTTTTGAGCAACTGACTCCCCCTCCATAGAAACCATGGCAAAGGTGTATAGGAACGATACTGTAGGTGGAAATAGAATCATAGAGTCTTTTGAGTTGGAAGGGCCATTTCAAGGTCATCTAGTCCAACCCCTCTGCAATGAGCAGGGACACCTGCAGATAGATCGCATAGATGATGATCTCCTGAAGTGTTGGTGTCTGTTGTCCTTCCAAGAATCAGTTCAGAATGAAGTACTGATATGAAAGCACCTTTCCTAGTAAAAGAGAGAAGTGGGAACACTCTGACTTGTTGGCTTGCTAATGACAGTAAGAATCAAAAGTGGCTCCTCCCAGAGGCTCCCCAAAGCCTGCTAAGTTAGAGAGCATGTGCAAGTGATGCAAAATTCTTGTTCCTTCTTGCTGCTCTTTAATGTACTGTGTTGGGACACTTGTTAAAAGCTTTATCATTCAAAGTCTTGTATCTGATAAATTGCTAAGTGAAGCTGTAAATCTGTGGAGGATTTTTCTTGTAATTTTAAATTATTTCATTTCAATGCAGTCTTCCTTCACTCAGATCATACTCACTGTTACCTGATATAGGCCTGAGAGTCCACTTTCTGTAAGGACAAGTGATGCCTACAGGCAGTCTTTAAACTTTTGTTACATGACTAACAAGTGAAGGACTACCCTGTGCCTTGTCTGCAGAGGACTCATTTTGTGGGCTATTTATTTCCAGTTTATTATTCCGTAGTTATTATTAAATTTCGCATATGCTAACTTTAAGGTCTGTCTCCTTTGACTTTTACCCATGTGACCTGGTAGATCATGATGTAATATAACATCAGTGAAGAGCAGCGTGCTGCACCAATCTTAGCACTTTCTAGAAGATGGATGGTGGACCTGGTCTTAGTCTTGTTTCCTTCTCATGCATTTACTTATACTTTCCAAACCTTCAGAAATTCAGCTGAGGAGATAATGAGATGGAAAAGACTTGTCATTTGCCTGCGGATTTACACAGTCTCAACTACGTATTTTCTCTTCAGGCCTGTGACTAAACTGCCTTACTGACTGGTGCTCACTGTACTCCCATTTGCAGTTCCACTTTCCAGCTTCTGGATTCCTCTGTTGTCACCTATCCTACTTAATCTTTCCAACACATATTCCACTACATTTTCAACCACTGTCTCCCCACTTGCCCAACTCACACTCTTTATGCTTGCAATCCACATTCTTTGCACTTACAACCGACAGCTCCCTTAATTCTTTTGGGTTCCAGTTATAAAAAGGCTTCTATTGAAAAAGGCACGTATAAAATATTTATGTATTTGTATGTGATTGGAGAGCATAGGGAGAAGGACAAATTCATTTCCAAAAATAGCTAGAAACTGAGAATTCAGTCTTTGCTTAAAATGAAGCTCCACTTTTAGATCTGTCAGAAAGATTTTGAAGAATAGATTAGGGCTGTTAATTTAAAGCCTACTTGTAAAGTTTTTTTTGTTTAAGCTTGGTATCAAGCATACTTTATCTTCTCAATGCAGTGATTTCAAGTGATTTTGAAATCACTGATTTTGAGAGGATTTTCCAGTGGATGGGATCTGCCCTTTCTAAGACCGATGTCTGATAACCTCCAGTGTGGTCGCGTTTATACACAACTCAAAAGTCTTTGGAAAAAAAAGCATAGTTTTCTATGAATTTCTGCAGCATGCAGCACAATAACCATAAACTTTTTGGATGACAGATATTATTGGAAAGACCCACTATTTTAGACCAAAATAAGCATCATAGTACTTATTTGTAGACATCTTTAGTCAGCAGCAGATTACCACTGAATAAATAAATTACTCCTTAGTATAAAGTGGGGTAGCAGAATCAGGTAATAGTCTAGTCATTGCTAGAATGATTGGGTTGTTTTATGTGAATTAAGTTTAAATTGATGTCCAGAAGAGACATACTTCCTCTCTTTGTAGAAGTGTTTTGGAAAACTTTACACTAATAAGGGAAAAGCTGCAATCATTGTCAGGAGTAAGTTCCATCAACCCAGTAACCAAGGTGACATTAATAACATGAGTTAAAGGAACTATACACTAGGTAGTTTTGTAAAACCACTGTATTCCTTCCTTTATTAAAAACAGAGGCTTAATTGGTTACAGTGTTTCTGAATTGAACCAATAAAAACTATAATTGATTATAATCCCTATATACCACTAATAGCAGCTATTTTTTATTGTATTGACAGCCAGAATTGCATTTCCTCTCTGTCTCAGGTCACTTACCATCCAAATGAGCATTTGTTAATGGAACCAGATCATTAGTAGCTGTTTTACTGACTTCCATGTCTCTGCTTGAATGCACACTTAAATGTACACGAAATGTTCAAGCTTAGTTTCCTTTGCCACCTGAATATGAAGTTCTCTGTACTTTGACAAATTGCTCATTTTGCAGTATGCAGAAGAACTGAAAATAAAATGCTGATCACTAACTAGGTTAGTCCAATTACCCTGACAGGAAATCTAGATCATTGTTGCAGAAATGAAGCTGAGGAAACTGAGGGTAGCTGCAGAAAATACAACAGAGCTGTACTTACGTTGGGGGGAAGGAACTGTGTTTGTTACAGAACACTATTGTTATTATTATTATTTTCATATAGAGTACAGCTCTGTGGAGAAAATGGTTTTATTCTGGGCAGATTTCACATTTCAGCTGTATCCAAGAATGTACTATGCCCAAGATCTGTTTTACTTTCTGTACCTGCAGTCAGACAGCAAGTAGATAACTGGCATGGAGATCATTTTGTGTCAACTTGTTATGCTGTGATAGATTACCTAGCATCTCTTAGCATTAAAACATTGTGCCTAAACCTCTGGTGAAATGAGAAAGCTATATGGGACCTACAAAATTTTAGTAATAAACTAAATCATTTCATATGCTACAGAAGATGTGAACTTTTTTAAAACATGGAGGATTAGATCATCACACAGCAAAGCCCAGGATCAGCATCTTGGTCAGATGAAGACTTCCTTCTTCATCTTGATCAAGTAACTTGGGTTTATTTCACTTCTTCACTGTGCCATCTGTTGGTTAGCCATCTTGGCCAAGATAGTAAATGATTTTTTCACACGTCTTTCCTTCCAGTGATATTTCGCAATGAAAATAAACAACCCATTTTTTATTTTCTCCAAATGCTGAAATATTTAACATCTTAATAGTTTTGGATAATTACTTAGACTATAGGAGAGATGGCACAACATGCTTCTTACTGACACCAAATCTATAAAAGCTTGTCTAGAGGAAAAATAAAACAATTTATTTTTTAAGAGATTCCACAAAATCTAGTAGTGTTTTGCTCCTGCTAAATTCTACCTTGCTCTCTCTTCGACCCTTAGCTCAAAATCTCCCTCTCTTCTCCAGCACTGCCAGGACCTTTATTTTAGCTTTATTGGAAGAAAGAATCTAGGAGATATTTAGCATGGAATAAAACCACAGATCTTAGGATGGAGGCAAAAAGACTTCAGAAAATCCTCAAGCAACTCACAAGGGATCCTTCTTCACTTTCCCTGCTGTAACTATGCATATGATTTCTACATTTTTATTATCCTCTATGTTATACATGGCTGTATTCCATCACAGGAGAAACACACAATAGATAAGGATTTATGTTTTCTTTGTAGGGTATCTTTTCTATCGTTATGTTTCAACAAGAGCTCTCTGCTAAAGGGTTAAATTGTGTTTAAAATAGGGCAGGATTTCTGCCTCTTTACAGCTTGACTGTGTGAAATTCCAGGCAGGTCTAGCTTCTAGGGCCTTTGAATTTTTCATGCAATTTTCATTTCTATTCATGATTTTCTACTAGGAAAAGATTTTGAAATGTGGGTCTCTGCCTGAAACTATTTTATCTGTTCCCCTTTCTTTATTGATTAATATCTCTTATAAATACAGAGCCATTACACAAAAATTGTCAGAATGGAGTACCCTGAGTATACTCAGAATGTTTTAATGTGCAATGTGTGTTTAAATTATTTTTTTATAGATGGAAAGTACTTCTTTCAAAGTTATTAATAAGCAGAAGAGCATGGAAAATGTCATCAGAGATTGTCTTCTGAAAGAACATTTATTATCTGTAAGTATACGAAGGATATACATAAGTTGGAATGAAAATGGAGAAGCCCAGGTCCTACCAGAACTGTACCATCTATACCTTTTCTTGTCTACAGACAGTCCCAAGTTGTGCATAGATTTATGTGAAGCAGTGTGGTGTCTATTGGAAGTGATACTCAGGGCTGGTGAGGTGAGGACCTGAGGGTGAAACAGGTACTGTTAAGTGATTTAAATTTCTGCTTCATTGCTCGTGCCAGTTGTGTGCAGATGAACTCCAGCTGCACCAGAACAGAATACTTTCCCTTTTCCTTCCCTTCCCTTCCCTTCCCTTCCCTTCCCTTCCCTTCCCTTCCCTTCCCTTCCCTTCCCTTCCCTTCCCTTCCCTTCCCTTCCC
>JACDJE010000400.1:978567-1033915 GCA_016647715.1 Pavo muticus | reverse complement strand
TTCCCCTTCCCCTTCCCTTTCCCCTTCCCCTTCCCCTTCCCCTTCCTCTTTCCCTTTCCCTTTCCCTGTCCTGTCCTGTACCCTGTCCTTCCCTTTTCCCTGTGCTTTCTCCTTTCATTTCCCCTTTCCTTTCATCATTTTATATATTCTTGTCTAATCAATACCATGCTCAGAAGAGCAAAATCACATTGCTCACTTTTTTTTCCCTTCTTAATGTACCCTAAAGAAAAAAATCCCTACCAAATCTTCTCTGCAGTTCCCTGTTCTGTTTCATGGAAATGAAATATGATTTAACTCCTTTGAGATACATAGGCTGTGGGATGTGTTATATAAACAACATACATAGAATCTTCTGAGATTCAAGATATCCCTTCCTTTTGGACAATACAATTCTTATCCACTGAAGAATGAGCATGTATGAGCTCATGTTCTGGTTCTTCAGAGAGCACATGCCTTTCTGCAGAAATTTCTTGTGCTGGACAGTGACGAGTGGGTTTTGGGTCTCATTTTTTCTTTCTTTCCTTCCCTCCATCCTACTTCCTTGTTTTCTCCCCGTATCCTGCCAGCCTTCCTGACTTCTATTTATTTATCCCTCTTTCTTATTTCTCTCTTCCCTCTTTTCTTGCCTCTTTCAGATGATAGGTATCAACACATTTTAAGAGTGTCTATGTTTTAAAATATATATATTGATCAAAGTTGGGTTACATGGAGCTTGAGCAACCTGATTTAGTTATAGGTGTCCCTGCCTATGTCCCTGCCCTCACTCTTTGGTAAAAGGCAATGGCCTGCTTCTGTTTCATGCAGAGGTCCAGCACTGGTATGTAATGGTTTTATTGCTGAGGAGAACTGGCTTTCTTGAAAGAAAGCAAGAGGACACAATCAAACAAGCCACCAATTCCTGCAGGCAGCCAGGTAGAAGGAAAAATGAGAGTCATAATTATCCTGATGGGCCAATTACACTCCCCAGAAACATTATAAATGTGTGTAGTAATAGCAATAGCATTTTTTTTTAACCTGACGTGTTAAAATGGCAGCTGTTTATAAATTTGTCAATAACATAGAGTCCCTAAGAACACGTGAATGGCTTTCAGGTAGCAAATGAAATGTATTTCACAGTGACCACCTCTGTTCTCCACATCAATATTTTACACCGCTAAAATTTATTCTTATCGTAATTAAGTAGGTCAATCAAATGTCAGCATTTGGCAAAAATGTGTATATTGTGATGTATTTTCTCTCCACAGAAGTCCTGAAAAAAAATCATTTAAATCTATTTTTAAATGAACTGCCCCCAAAGTGCCACATGTCATTAAAAGAGATGGGTAGCTTTATGCTGGATTTAGGATAAGGTGGAATATTGGAGTGAATATGTTAAGACAAGAAGCAAAAACTTCTTTAGTGCAGTTTTCTATACATGTTACACACTTTTCCCTTACATGTGATGTCTTCAATGACTGACAGAGAAACATAGAATCACAGAATCATAGCATCATTGAATCAGAGAATCATAGATGGTGGACTCCGGTATCAAGGCTTTTAACATTTGAGATAACTCCTCTCACCACTGAGCTTTGGAGGCAGTTTTTCTCCTTATCTGTCAGTGTATTTCTGTCTCTCACATAATGAATATTTAATTATATATACAGGTTGGAACAGCTCTAACAGAGAGAAAGAGTATCCTCCTGGAGCTAAGAAACCTCTCCCAGTGAAATTTAATCAGAGCTTGATGTATTCCTGTGCCAAATGTTGCTTTTGAACAATCAGCACTTCCTTCTCATCTTCTGATGTGACTTGAACAACTAGAGGTATTATGTAAAACTTCCTTCTACTCCGTGAAATGTAAATGGATTTTCCAGAAAATAGTAACAAAAGGTGATGATAATTCTACTCCAGTGAAAAGAATTAATCACAAATTCTTTTGCCTTATTAAGATGTCAGTTTAATATTGAGTGACGATTTTCTAACTTCATGAAGGCAGCTTGATCATACAACCATAGAATCATAGATTCAGCAAGTTTGGAAAATACTTCTAAGATCATCCCGTCCAACCATCCACCTATCACCAGTATTCTCCCACTAAACCTTATCCCTCAGTACATCTAAACATTTCTTGAACACCTCCAGGGATGGTGAAGTCACCATTTTCCTGGACTGCCTGTTCCATTGCCTGACCACTCTCTGGGAGAAGTATTTTCCTAATGTCCAATCTGAATCTCCCCTAGCACAACTTGAGGCTATTCCCTCTGGTCCTATCACTAGTTACATGGGAGAAGAGGCTAACCCGTACCTCACCACGACTCCCTGAGCCTCCTCTCCCCCAGACTAAATAATTCCAGTTCCCTCAATTGAGGGAAGTCCCCATGAGACTTGTGCTCCAGATGCATCACCCTTGTTGTTCTTCTCTGGACACGCCTCAGGGCCTCAGTGTCTTTCTTCTAGTGAGGGGCCCAAAACTGAACACAGTACTCGAGGTGCAGCCTCACCAGTGAATCACAGAATCATAGAATCTTAGAATCACAAGGTTGGAAAGGACCTACAAGATCATCTAGTCCAACCGTCCTCCCATTATCCTTGCTACCACAAGCTACTAAACCATATCTCGTAGCTCCTCATCTAGATGCCTCTTGAACACTGCCAGGGACGGCAACTCCACCACCTCCCTGGGCAGGCCATTACACTGCCTGACCACTCTCTGAGAGAAAAAGATTTTCCTTATGTCTAACCTAAACCTCCTCTGGTACAACTTGCGCCCATTTCCTTGGGTCCTGTTTGTTGCCTGGGAGAACAGGCCAAACCCCTCCTCATCACAACCTCCCTTCAGGAAGTTGTAGAGTGCAATGAGGTCTCCCCTGAGTCTCCTCTTCTCCAGACTAAACAATCCCAGCTCCCTCAGCCACTCATCATAAGACTTGTGCTCCAGACCTCCCACCAGTTTTGTTGCCCTTCTCTGGACACGTTCCAGGGCCTGAGTGTCTTTCTTCTAGTGAGGGGCCCAAAACTGAACACAGTACTCAAGGTGCAGCCTCACCAGTGCTGAGTATAGGGGGATGATTGATTACCTCCCTGCTCCTGCTGGCCACACTATTTCTAATGCAGGCCAGGATGCCGTTGGCCTCTTGGCCACCTGGCACACTGTTTGCTCATGTTCAGCTGAGCATCAACCAACACCCCCAGGTCCCTTTCCTCTTCACAGTCATCAGGCCACTCATCCGCAAGCCTATAGCTCTGCATGGGGTTATTGTGGCCAAAGTGCAGGACCCAGCACTTGGCCTTGTTGAACCTCATCCCATTCACCTCAGCCCAGTGATCTAGCTTATCTAGATCCCTCTGAAGGGCCTGCCTACCCTCAGGCAGATCAATACCACCTCCCAACTTGGTGTCATCTGCAAACTTACTGAGGGTACACTCAATCCCTTCATCTAGATCATCATTAAAGATATTAAACAAGATGGGCCCCAGCACTGACCCCTGGGGGACACCACTTGAAACGGGTTGCCAGCTGAACTTAACTCCATTAACTACTACCCATTGGGCACGGCACTCTAGCCAGTTCCTTACCCAAAGAAGGGTATACCTGTCCAGGCCACGGGCAGCCAGCTTCCCCAGGAGAATACTGTGGGAGACTGTGTCAAAGGCTTTGCTGAAGTCTAGGTAGTCTACATCAACAGCCTTTCCCTCATCTACCAGTCTGGTCACCCAGTTGTAGAAGGAGATGAGGTTGGTCAATCTTGACCTGCCTTTCATGAACCCATGGTGGCTGGGCCTGATCCCCTGGACACCATGCACGTGCCATGTGATCTCACCGAAGATGATTTGCTCCATAACTTTCCCTGACACCGAGGTCAGGCTGACAGGCCTGTATTTCCCCGGATCCTCCTTATGACCCTTCTTGTAGACGGGAGTCACATCAGCAAGCCTCCAATCATTTGGGACCTCTCCAGATAACCAGGAGCACAGATAGATGGCTGAGAGCAAGCGCTGAGTACAGTGCTGAGTACAGAGGGGCAATCACTTCCCTGCTCCTGCTGGCTGCTCTATTTCTTATACAAATCAGGATGCCATTGGCCTTCTTGGCCACCTGGGCACACCTCCGTCTCACCAATACTGCCAGGTCTGTTTTCCAGCCACTCTGTCCTTAGCCTGCAGCACTGCCTGGAGTTGCTGCGGCCAGATCTAGTACTTCATGAGACTGCTCTCCTGAATCTGTTGATGATTTTTTCTTCCATCAGTGATGCTTAATATCACACAGATGATCAGGTGCTGAGATTTGCCAGGTCCCAAGGGCTGCTCAGCACACCTCAGCCATGGTCCATTTGCTGCACTCTCAGATCTCCGTATGCAGCCATGGAGGGGCTCATGATGCAGCAGTGGATGAGGCCTGGAGGAGGCACAGCCCATGGATACCCCTGCAGGAGCAGCCCAGGCCAGAGCTGCAGCCCATGGAGAGGAGCCTGTTGTGGGGCAGGAGGGCTGGGGGAGCTGCTGCCCACGGGGCTGTGCTGGAGCAGTGCCAGAAGGGTGGTTCCCATGGGAAGGAGTTGTGTTGGAGCCGTGCTGGGAGAGCTGTGGTCTGTGGGAAGGTCACGGTGGGATCAGTTTGGGAGGGACAGCATTCCGTGGGAGAGTGCCATGTGGAGCAGGGGCATAGAGGAGCAGCAAAGCTGAAGTGTTATGGACTGACCAAAGTCCCCATTCTCCAGTTCCTCCTGGGAGGAGGCAGTAGGAGAATGTGGGTAGGGGGAAGGTGTTTGTAGTTTGCATTTAGTTCTCAGTGCTTTAGCCTGTTATTAGTAGGCAATAAATTACATTAATCTCCCTGTGCTGAGTCTGTTTTGCCCATGACAGTACTTGGTGAGTGATCTTCCTGTCCTTATTTCAATCCATGAACTCTTTTTCATCGTATTTTCTCCCTCTATCTTTTTCAGGAAGGGGACTGAGAAAGCAACATGGTAGGGCTGAGCTGCCTGACTGTGTGGAACAACCACAAGCACTCTTGGAGCTGATGTGTTACAGACACCTTCACAGAGGTACTGAGGACGGTGGACTAACATAAATCAGATAGAAGGTCATGAATAGCTCATTTATTACTATTACAACTGTAGTTAGATACAGAAAACATGCCTTTTAACTCTCCAATTTCAATTTAAAAACGCTGCTAAACTAAAAACCCCAAGAAATCTGCATCAATATCAGAATTAGTTAAAAAAAAGAACATGAAAATTAATAAACTCCTACGACAAACTGCTATTAGAAGTCTTCTCTAGATTACAATTCCACCCAAAAGTACACAGTGGTAAGCAGGAACGTGTCCCCCAGTCTTGAGGATCATGGGCAAGATAGTTTAGAATAAATAAGAGACTATTCAGGGTACAATATAATTTTCTTATATTAACATACAGCTGAGTTTGCAAGGCTCAGATAGACAAGGCTTTGAAATATAATAGTTTACGTGCAATCGCTGCATTGATTTGACAGGGTATGAATCAGCAAAGAATTTAGGTCCCAGCACTGAGACATCAAAGCAAATATGCATTTAGAAATGGCATGCAGGAGGCTAAATATTTGTTTATGAAATGCCAAGGCAAAAAAGAAAGAAATAAAAAAAAAAACCAAATGTTTTCTTTCTATAAAAAGTAATTCTCTTTCAGGGATAAAACTCCTCAGGAGTATTGTGTGTGTGTGTTTCTTTTTATATAAAAAGGACTCAGCTGTTTTCATCCACTAACCCATTTTCTTCACTGAGATGTAAGAGCTTTCAATATAGAACCATTAAAGGAAAATGCAAGGCCCACTCAGCATAATAGCAATTTCAATGGTTTTGAAATATATTTGAAATTTTTTCTTGAGGATTTTACTGTGATAGATCAGTATGTAGCTGTCATTAGTGTCTCAGCTGCTGTTTGTGACAGATCTTGTGTTTGACAGCTTAAGAATGCTTGGCTGAAATAAATGCTCTGCCTGGGGTGGCCTATATTACTAATGTCAGTAGATACCAAAATTTATTGCTCATGGGATGTTCCGGCTAAGAAGCAATGGTGGAATTCATGGTTAAAATAAATTATGCTTTGTTCATAGTAATAGCTGTCATTTTCTTTTGTTTCCATTTTTACCATGAAGGAATTGACATTTTTAAAAAGAAAAAAAAAAAAAAAAAAAAAAAGGATAAAAAATTCTAAATAATTCCCAATTTCTTGTTGTCCTTGACATGCCTGCTTTCTCTTCTCACCCAAGTGGTTGTTTAGCTATGTTACCTACACAGAATAGCATACAAATGAGTGGTTGTTTATTAAATGACAGAAAGAAATAAAACATGAGATAAATTCACAAGCGAATGATTGCTTGTAATGTGAAAAGTCAGATAGATGCTGCAGCATTATCAGCTAAAGAGTTACCATCTGAATGGGATTAAAACTCCAAAGCGGGGCATATGAAATTATATTCTGCTTCTCTGGCAGTTGGGATATTAAAAATAATGATCTTGATTCATCAAAAAATACCAAACTGGGTCAGCTGATATTGCTAACTTCTTTAGAAGGCAGAAGGTGAAGAAAGCATATGGATTTTATCTGTGAAAGAGTAAAAACACTTTACCGACACTGCTGACTATTCTGAACCAGCACAAGAAAAGAAATACTACTCCACACGTGTATTCATTGCAAGGAGAGGAAGCTTGTTTTCATCTAATATCTCCAACGACATACATCATAGTCTGAGGCCTCGTTCATGAGAGCACAAAGGGAACACTAACCACCAGAAAGAGGAAAGAGGTTATGCCATGTGCTGCTGCATAATGAAAGAGAATGGAATTGAGCAGTGGCAGGGATATTTCAGCCTGCCATGGTAATAAGTTCTGTGTCACCTGGAAAATGTAAAGAAGGACAGAATATAAGCAAAAAAATAAAAATAAAAATCAGACTCAGAGCTGCTCTTTGGCCAAACATGCAGGAATAAAGCAAATATTTCCAGTAATGTAAGGAATGATCATTCACTCTGAATTAAAAGTCTTTTGCTGAAAAATTACAGCCGAAACCTTCCTTTTGACAATGTTTAGCAAGCAGCGTTACTTTAACTGCTTGTTAAGCTGCCAGAGATCAATGTCCTTGTCACAGAGTTACACTGATTTACACCCTGGAGTGAGCTTTGTGATGGGTGTTTGGTTGGGCTTGATGGATCATGTGATGAGAATTCGATCATGGGGCAATTGTGGGCAAGCCCTGTGGGACACCTTGGCTCACCAGAATCAGGTATTTTATGGTATAAAATACCCGAGATTCCAGGTGAAAAACAGTTTCCACGCGTGCAATTGACAGACAGTCATTTGCACGTGTTCTGAAACAAGATAATTTGGCCTTTTTCTTTTTTCCTATCTCTAATGCAGTCATTCAGAAGAGCTATTCTTGACAGAGACTGGAACCAGAGGAGACCAAGAGGGAAAGGAACCGTTCTAAGAGATGTGAGTAGCATTTTAGTAGGTGACACAAAAGTACTGACATGTGGATCACTCCTCAAGCACAGACAGCCGCCCAAATGAGAAGCCTAACTCTTTGATAGCAAAAGTTAAACACAGTAAATCCCTCATTACTTGTCTGTATATGCTCAAGTGCAGCAATATGGGAAGTATTGCTTCCCTTTGGCCTTTTGCTCACAAATTTGAAACTATCGGCACTTCTGAGTAGGCCACAAAGCAACAAAATACATTTCTACTCAGAATGCTTTGGAAACTGCCTGGGCAGTGACCAATAGATCAGCATGTTGCTTTGCTAATACTTCCCCACTTGGTTTTAAATCAGTAGAAATATAAATGCCTTCATTCTGTATTTTTTATTTTCCCTTATTGCGAAGTCTTAGAAGGCTTCATGGTCTTTTGATGGGCTTGGGAAATAGTTATTAGTCATCTCCTTCCCCTTGTACTCGGCGGCAAGCTGTTTAATGCTAAATTCTCCTGTGAGCTCCAGAGGGCTGCAAATTAGCACTCTGCAGAAAGCAATGAGGGAAGTGATGGGCATTGGTATATGTCCCTTATAAGTACGAGTTCAGCATATATGTTTTCACAGTAATCTTATTAAAATACTGTAAATCAATAAACACAAACTGTAAAACTGTAAATGTTCAAACACTGTGAGATTAAATTGAGTGAATCAAAATCCCAGATGCTATTTTGGTCCTGTGCCGTGCTGAGATTTTGTTATTGTTACTGACACCACAACATCTGCAATGATAATTTTTACGTTCATTATATTTACTGTGTTGCTGAGAGAATTAGAAGCCCCTGAAGTACATCCTAAAAGGTTTTATTGCACTATAAAAGACTCTGTCACTTTAAACTCCATTAGCTGAGCTCTTCAGGTTAGTAATGAGATTCTTAGGAAGAGACCAAGACAATAGAACGAGAAGGTCTTATCCCAGCTCCTAGCAAACAGTGCAGCATGTCATAGGATCCTTGAATAGGATCACTGAATCATTAAGTCTGGAAAAGACCTCAAGATCACCTAGTCCTTAGGTCAATGTTATGCACTGAAACCAAGAGAAAACAATTTTTGTAAATGGCTCACTGAATTCATGGCCTTGGAGCTGAGGTGTGGATTTGACAGGGCTGCTGTTTGCTGCTTTCTATGGAGATGTGCCTCTTGTGCTGGGCTAGATGGCAAGCTGTGTGATGGTCCAGGAGAACATAGGGATAGCAGACTGATTCACTCCGATTCTTTCAGAAACATTGTATTCAACATCTAAAAGTGTATATTACTAAGTGTGTATAATCGAGAGCTCAGCAGAGACTGGAGGACTGGCTGGTACATGGGCAGCTTTGGGGTAGGTGGTGGCCATGGCCAGCTGCTGCCCTTCTGACAGTAGGATATTATCCTGCAGGTCTGCCCCTGCTTACGGGATTGTCTCCTAAGGGCTTTGGATCTTCAAGTCAATCTATGCACACTAAAGTAACCGTGGTAATATTTTTAGGTATTTCTAAATGGTTCCTCTGTTGGACAGAGGCACGGACTGGGAGAGGATTGGCTGCAGAGCAGCTCAGCAGGAAGGGACCTGGGGGTGCTGGTGGCTGAAGCTCAGCATGAGCCAACAGTGTGCTCTGGCAGCCAAAGGGCAAATTGCACTTTGGGGTGCATTAAGCACAGAAAACCAACCAGTCAGAAGAGGTGATTCTCCCACTATATTTAGAATTGGGGCAGTCTGAATTTGAGTATAGTATGCAGTTCTGGGCTCCACTATACATAAAGAATGTTAAGATCCTTGAAAGTGTCCAGAGGAAAGCAACAAATTTGGTAGCAGGGCTAGAGGGTCTGTCCTGGGAGGAGAGAGCAAGGACATCTGGGTTACCCAGTCTGGAGAAGAGGAGGCTGAGAGGTGACCTCACTGCTCTCAGCTGCTTTGGGAAGGGAAAGTAGAGGGAGCTGCTGGGCTCTGCTCCTTCTATTTTGAAGTAGAAACAATTTTCAACTATAGACACTTTTACGAATACTTTTTATTTTGTTAAAACAGAAAATGTTTCAAGTTTTGTATTTCCTTTATTTAAGTCCTTTTCCTACATTTTACTTCCTGCTTGTTTTCCAAAGGGGAGAGGAAATAGTGTACTGGGACAACAGCAGCATCAAAAGATCAATAAAAAGGTACTAAAATGCATTTTCCTGGAATTTTCTCAATTTTTCTGGATCAGAGACTTGAAATTACCCATTCATTAATGTCAAGAGTCACATTGGTATATCTGAACCTGTTCATTGCTTCAGCTGCTGTAGAGAGTAAGCAGCTCTGCAAGGTGATATGGGTTTTCATTAAGAAGCTCTTGCAGATGGTCCCCAAGTGTCTCTTGTTATGGATTATAGTGACCCCAGAGACCCTTAAGGTGACCCTAGATAATGACTTTGTACTTTGAGATAGCTAACATGAGATAAAATGAACTTCATTCTTACTCTATTAATCTTACTTGTCTATACATGAGTTTATACTATGGTCTGCAGAGGCTGCATTGTAAAACCATTTTTCAGGGAGACTGTAATTGACAGGGAGTTGGCCGTTTCAGAAGGTTGCTGCTTATTTATATGAACACTATCACCTGGCCTGTATACTTAACTTTCCCAATGCAAGAACAAAAATAGATTGTGTTTCTTGCAAGTATCTGTTTAATGCTAAGTTGGAAAGATCCCACACTCCCTGTTCTCTCTATCAAAACATGAACAAAAAATTCTGAACAGATGAAAAGCCAGTAGCTATCCTTCCATCTGTATCAGACAGAAAATCTAGATCTGACCTCCACTACTGAGTTCTGCTAATGGAAATATTATCGATAGCTGGGGAAACTGAAATTATTATTGCTAAGAAATGGATATCAAAACAAACCAAGGAACGTGACTGAGTGGATAATGTTTTATCTTTGGTTGGAGAGTTGTACAAGTTAATATGCATACACAGATCCCAGAACCACCTATGTATGTTCCCCAGGCCAGCATGCAATGAAGTCAGCAGATGAACATTAGCTGTAAACCTTCAAAGACCTGATGTAGGTGTCATAGACTATCTGCTGCAGGACTTCAAACATAAGTTAAACACAGCTGTCAGATGTCAATCACTAGACTTATTTGCAAAAACTGCTTTTTTTCATGACAACCAATTTCTCCTTTGTTTAAGTTTTACATCACTTTTCCCATACTGAAAACAATGCCATGAAGACAGTACAGATTTAGATCTTGCTACCCTAATAAGCAGGAGCAATCTGGTAGCAGTATAAGAGTTTCTTCCCCAGATATTACTTTCTTTATATAGCTAAGAATTGCAGGATTGAGACCAAATTATCATCCCGAATGAGACAAAACAAGACTCGTCTTTAGAAATCCTCACCGTCTGTGTTTGGATCCATATCACCTCCCCTTCAGTGGTGTGATAATTTTGTATCCAATTCTTTGGATCAGCATAGGGTTTTGATTTGACAGGATTTCTCATGCCATTTGCCCATCAGTCTTTAGATGATGAAATTATTCCCTTCTGCTAGACAGTTAATGAAGCCGTATCATCCCCAGCAAATCTCTCAGACACTCCCTGAAGATATCTCAGACTGCTCCTTTCCAGACATCAGCTCAGGACCAGAGAAACTCAAAGTGATTTCCACTCATCTATTTAAAACTCTCACAGTCTGGTGCTGTTTTGAGCCTGTATGTTTGTGCTGTAAGCACACCTGGAAAAAAAGGCAGTGGGGGTGTTTTGGGAGTTAGAAAGTAAGTTGGTAGAATAAGCTTACAAAACTGTACGGTTTTACTTCTTGCAGGTATTTCTGGAATTTCCTTCTACTTTTTGCTGTTGAGACTTCACCTGGAGTATTGCATCCAGATGTAGAGTCCTCAGTACAGGAGAGAAAAAGATCTGCTGCAGTGCATCCAGAGGAGGGCCACAAAAGTGTTCCAAGGAATGGAACAGCTCTCCTACAAGGACAGGCTGTGAGAGCTGGGGCTGTTCAGCCTGGAAAAGAGGGGGGCTAAAGAGGGGCTATAAGAAAGAAGGGAACAGACTCTTTAGCAGGGTCAGTGGTGATGGAACAAGGGAAAATGGTTTCAAAGTGAAAGAGGGGAGATTTAGATTGGATATAAGGAAAGAGTTTTTAACACTATGAATGGTGAGGCACTGGAATAGGTTTCCCTGAGAGGTGGTGGAATCTTCATCTCTGGAGACACTCAGAGTCAGGCTGGATGGGGCACTGATCACCTGATCTAGCTGTAGGTGTCCCTGTTCATTGCAGGGGAGTTGGACTACATGACCTTTGAAGGTCACTTCCAACTCAAACCATTCTATGATTCTATGAATTGGCATGAAAGGGCAAATAACAGTTGCCCAAAGCACAAAAGTTTGCTAGATCTCTCCAAAGGGACAGAGAAAGAACAAGACTTCTTTGACAGGCAACGTAAGTGTTATTTATTTATTTATTTATTTATTACTTTCATGTTGAAGTTACCATTGATTTTACCCAGAATAGAAAAGGTGTTAACATACTAATGAAGAGTACGCAGGATAGGGATGTGGGTTAGAGCGTTCAGGGTTAGTGTGATTTGAATGTCTTTCTTGTTGAATTGCTTGTAGATTTCGCAGAAGTAACTCAATTTAAAATCAGTTTCTTGTGCCTTTTTTTTTTTTATTATTTTTGCCTGGCAACAGTTCATACTTGCAAAAGAGAAAGGTCTTTTTTTTTTTTTTTTTTTTTTTTTTTTTTTAATACTACTTATTTTAGGTTTCCAGAGCAGTCAGTAAAAAAGAGCTGAAGTCTCTTTTGTGCCTTTCCAGTTTTACTGCAGTGTAACTCCACTGACTCACAGAGCTGCAGGGGTTGTCAAGCTGAAGTGTTATGGCAGTGAACTGCGTAAAGCAAAATATGATTGCCATTCTAATGTGAACAGAAAAATTGTTGACGGTAAATTTGTGGTTCTGTTCTTATTTAATTTAGCTGTGTGATTATTAAGTTCCTTTTTTTTTTGCAGCGGACTGATGATGGAAGACCATAAAGAGTCCAAATATGGAGTGTGTTTGTTTCATTTTGACAGAGAGTTCTGGCCCATGCTTCTCGTTACCTATGGGACTAATGGAAGATCAATAAATCCATCTACAAAAGTGTTTCAGGATTTTGCATTAGAATAACATTTAGCACACTGTTTTTTTGCAGCCTCACTCATGGGCTGCCCTGCCACCTCTCCTAAGAGTTTTACTGTTTCCTGAACTGCTCAAGATTTTCTGATTGACTCTCGCTCTCTTTCATTCACCAGACAAGACAAAGGCAGCTCTTTAGAACAAGTACACAGGTGGGATATTAGGAAAAATTTTTTCTCAGCAAGAGTGGTGAGGCACTGGCACAGGCTGCCCAGGGAGGTGGTGGAGTCACTGTCTCTGAAGGTGTTCAAGAACTGTGGAGATGTGGCACATGTGGGGGGACATGGTTGGGGAATGTGGTGGGGATGGGTTGACAGTTGGACTAGGTGATCTTAGAGATTTTTCCAACCTTAATGATTCTATGATCATTTCCTTCTTCTGTTCCCATTGTTTCTGAGCATGTTTATTCTGAATAACTTTGCTTGAAGGATATTTGGTAGTTCAACTTTCAGTATTTTTCTATTATTCTTTTAACTGGATTCTGCTTATTATTTTATAGCTCTACTTTTTTCCAACTTCAACACAGGACTTTAAGAGCTTTCTCTTTAGTTTATAAAAAGCCACACTTTACATTTCTAAACAATAGCAATGCATAATGCACTTTCATATGTTTTGATATCAGCCAGATTAAATTCAGTGTACTCATTCTATTTGTTCCTTAATTGCAGGCTTCTCTCTGGTTTCTAAACAGTTTCTAAAATGCATTTTATCCAAAACCAAAGTAGAAATCATTTGCACTATTACTGCTTGTTGATTTATTTGATTTCAACATATTATAAATTCTCAGAGTGTATCTATGTTCTAGAAAATGGTAAGGAGGAACTACACAAACCATACCAATGTGATACATCTCTTGGATTCACTGAAGGAAGGCTTTTTGTTTTGTTGCACAAAACATTGAACAAAGGCAACCTACACCGTGATAGGCAATCTTCATTATAAAATTCTGCATTTTCTTGATAAAGATTTACTTTGTTTATCAATGGCAAATGGCAGAAAGATCTGAACCATGGGGCTATGGTTCATCTGCTTACTGTTTTTTGGGGCAGGCAGAGGGGAGCAGCATAGTTACAGTTTGTGTACATCAAGAAAAAAATGATGATATAAAGACATGGATGGGAAGGAATATTTTCAAGATACATGCTTCCTAAATACTGTGTTGCATACTAAAATGAGCCTACAAATTAGTTCAGAACTTCCATTCTTGAGAAAATATAAGGTTCTAATTTAGTAGCAGAACTAATCAACAGCTGAGCCAGTTAGGCAGTCTTACCAAAGTTGTCATATAACTTTCAATTACATTGAAGTGTTCACTTGAAGAGTGGAGCCACCTCTCCATTATCCATTTGAAAAGCACTCCCAGATGCACCTGTGTGTGCCCACTCAGCAGTGGATAGGGATGTTACAGAGGGTCTTACTAAATTGTAAAATGGAGGAAAGCCACAAGGTTTCGTTTCCATACCACAACCCTCTGCTATTCCAAGCTGCAATATGACTGTGAGAATGGGGATAGTAAGGAAGACAAAAGGATTATTTGTTGCAGATTGGAACCATAGCCACACTGTTAAATCCTGCTGTTCAATTCCAGGTCATTATGTATTAACAGGAAAGATAGAAAAGGGAATCTTTCTGGAATCTGTACGAATGATAGAGAGATTGAAAAGAAATTTCAAGAGTCAGTGAGTCAGTAGTGTGATAATGCAATTATTAGTTTTCTTTTTATAGTCTTGTTTCAAAAGTACAACATTTCCATGTTTGCCTTTATTCTTGCTGGAATGAATAAGACTTGGCATTTGCCTTTTATCTTTGTTTGAACTCCATGCCAAGCTGACTGGATAGAACTAGGGCAGCCCGTGTGCTGCACTGTGGGACCGTGGGACATGTGCCAGCTCCTGGGTGCAATTGCACATATTTACCTCAAGCCATATATAGCCCCTGTGCCAAGATGTGACTTGAGCAAAAGCCGCATCTCCATTCACTGATCTTCTCTTCAGGAAGAAAAAGGAGATTTGTGGGCTGAAAGGATTTATTATGCACTTCTGCCACATCCTGATCTGAATATCTGAAAGTGACAACTTGGGTTTGCTACAAAGCATGTGTTCCTAGAGGTCTGAGTATGGTCTGGGATCCTGGGTGCACCAGTATTAAAGTAAACTGCAGTTTAGCACAATTGGGAATTTACACCCTATTGTTAGGGCCACTTTCAGGGGTTGGTGATGCCACATCCACTTCTGTTGGACAGTAACTAGTCCTTTGGGTACAGACCTGCAGAAATGGAGGAAAGACGCAATTTAACTTTGAAAACTCATTGTTTCTTCACAACCACTTTCACGTGAGATGTTGCAACCCCCACAAACACTTGTTTGAGCAGATAGGAGAGGAGAAGCAGGCTTTTGCCTGTGCTGTTTAATGCAGCAATTCCTGAACCCTGATCAATCACAAGCCAGTGCTGGATAAAGTAACCATGAGGCTGGACATCATGTATGAGACAAAAGTAACCCACGGTCACCCAACACTTAGGAGAATAGTCTTGCCTTTGGCCCAGTATGTGTGTAGAGCATTACTACCAGTTCAATTTCTACTATCATACAGCATTTTGTTGTTTGGTTGGACTAGATGTTCGTGGTGGTCTTTTCCAACCTTAATGATTCTATGATCCTATGATTTACAACCCACTCCAGGTGGCAGAAGAAAATACCTTGAGCAGGGTTCATCTCACCATACATAATCATGGACAAGGCAGGTATTTAGAGCTGAGCATTCATTAATAGTGAAGTAAAGACTTTTATGGTACAATTAACACTATCCTAAATGAGATGTTGAAAATCAGATCTGAAAGTGGCTGGGACAAGGAGGCATCTCTGATATGTACTATCAAATAAGGTGCATTCTACCTGATTCTATCTTTGTAGAAATTCTCATGAACCTACGTCTTTGTTGAGCTTGAAAATAAACACAGAGAAAAAGTGCTACTGCAGAAATACTGCTGCTGATGGAGAGAGGGAAGGGAAATATTTGCAGATACTTTGATGGAAAGGAGCAACTACCAAATGTGTTTAATGTAGTAGCAGACCTCACACTACTTTACTCATTTCCTGTGATTCAAACCCAGCCTTTCACCATGCCAGCCATACAGGAATCTTTGGGAGAAAACATTTCCCAAGACTTTACTAATAACACAGTCCTCTTTAATTATCTCATATTTGTTATAAACAATTCCTATCTGATTAATTATGAGCAATATCCTCTAACAAGCTCATATAATTCCCAGTATCATTTTATTGTGTAACTCTCCAAGTTCACCTTACTTGATCTCTTGCTTTAAAGTCTATCCTTGATTCTTTGGACAGTCACTTCTGAGAAATCAAATGCAGACTTACCCTTAAAATCACAGAAACAAAGGTTAATTCAGGTTGGAAGGGACCTCAGGAGGATAAGGTCAAAAGAAGGGCAATGAAGTCTGACCTGTTCTCCAGACAAGTTGGTTAGGTCTTGAAAACCTCCAAAGATGGAGTCTGCACATCGTCTTGGCCACGCTGTGCCACTGCCTGACTGTCCTCATGGGAAGCTTTATCTTTGCAGCCAGTCTCAACTGTTTCTCTTTGTGCCCACTGCCTCTCATCTTCCTGCCTTGCACTAGTGGAGAGCTCATTAATTCATCTGGGACTGAAGTGATGATTGATATTAAATTCTCTGGATCTTCTCCTTGGCCTCTTTTAAACGTTTACCTTTCTTCATTCGTCAGAGACCAGTCCTGACCGCCACAGCCTTTCAGAGATGATAATTTGAGCAGATTACTGAGTAGCTAATTGTTTCCTGAAAGCAGTGACTGAAACAAGAATGATCGTAATGCTTCTGAATTTGGTACTGTGACCTGAACAATACAGTGCAGTGCATCTGTTTTCTCTTTGCATAGACTTCATTTCACAAGTGTATGTCTTTCACTGTTCAGAGACTGTTGACATTGTTGCATTGCTATCTATTTATTAGCATAGGTGTATTATTTATGTAGTATAAGGTTATTTTTCATTTATCTCAGTAGTAGTTGAGCTTTGTAATTGACATTTTGGGACATTATACACTTGAATATTAACTTTGTCTCCATTTATTAGTCATAATATAAAACAAAGAGGAAATAAACCAAAAATCTGCATTGAGAAAATACAAGTTTTCATCATTACTCACATTAATATAGAAGACGTTTTACTTACAGAATAGCTACTACTCATGCTAAATATCTTGAATATAAACCAATCACTAGAGGCTTATTAATGACACAGTAATTAATGGTAAGATAATTACTATCACAAGCAAACAGTGTCTTATATTCAGAATCAGATTTATCAATCAAGCATTAAAAAGTGGAATCAATGCAGTCTGTCAGCTCACATCCTTCAAGCAATCACCTTAGTTGGATATATTTGGTAACTCTATTGTCATCCAGTAGAGATGTACTAAATTCAGATGATGGAAAATCCTTTGTGTCAGTCATTAAATTGTTACACTGTCTACATATTGTCATTCAGAGTTTGACACCTTATTTCTTCCCCCCAGTTTGTTTAGGTTCTGCTTTCAGATAATTGATTTCCATGTACTTTTATCTAATCCCCCACTCTTTGAAATCATTTTCCATCTCGTATGTGTAGGATGTGACCAAGTGAAGGTGTAATCTAATCTGTGTTTTGAGAAATTAAATAAATGAAGTGTCATTCCTTTCATGTACTTAAATGAGGCTTTGAAAATAGAGTTCATTCTTCAATCTTTTTTCCAAAAATCTTTCAAATTTTCTGTCTCTTTTTTACAAAGTATAAACATCAGCAAGGTTTCAGACAAGGTCTCATTAATTTTATACTTCATAGTAATAATCTCTCTTTACTTTGCTGTACCCCCTGCTCATGTGCCAAAGATTGCATCTGTTTTCATAGCAGTAGTATCAGACAGAATGACATAGTTGGCTATTCTTGCCCTGCAACATAAGATTTGCATAAAGAGCCAGGGGCTGAGAACTTCACATAATTTAGGCAAAATAACAGTGACAGCAGTTAAATATGTATTGCAGAAAAATACCAAGGCCATATTTTGTCTGGATCTTATGCAAGGTAGGAGGAAGAGTATTTTCAGTTTCCTTTATGAAATTTCTAGCACTGGTTAACCCTCCTGGTGCCACTTAGCTTGAATTGGAATCTGTGTAGCTTTAATCATCCACCAAAAAAAGGCTGGGTTTTGGTCCCTGCTTTCATGGCTGCTTTTAGTTTGCACAGAACCCCTGAATCACAGAGTGTCTGAGGTGGGAAGGCACCTTTGGCATCTATTCCAATCCCTGCTCAAAGGGTTCACCAGGGTTAACCAGTTCTGGGGAGTAGGTGGTTTGGATTGATGTCCAGGAACAAAGGTATGATCCATCTATTGGCAGGATTTCCTGAAGAGCAGTCATACAGAGTGAAAATGCTTCAGAAACATTTACTCAGCTGATTGTGCTGTAAGTCACAACTCCACAATGCTCCAGAAACCTTACAGAGGCATTGCACAGGAATCGCAAATTGAGGGAAGCTGTGAGTACCCTTCCTTCAATCCTGCATGAGTTCCAGACAAAATATAACCTTGCTATTTTTCCACAGTGCATGTTTAATTGTTGTTACTGTTACTTTGCCTAAATTATGTGGAAATCTCAAAGCAAGTTGATAAGGATTGTATCCAGTCAGGTTTTGAATATCTCCAGCAATGGAGACTCCACAGCCCCTCTGGGGAGCCTGTTCCTCTCCCTGGCTACTGTCACAGTGAAAAACTTCTCTTATATTTAATTGGAAACTTTGTGTATTTCAGTTTATGTACATGTTCTTTTGTCCTGTTACTGGGCATCACTGAGATGAATCTGGCTCTATCTTTTCTGCCCCTGTCATGGATAAGATTCTCCCTGAGCCATATTCTCTTCTCCAGATTGAACAGGCCCAGCTCTCTCAGCCTTTCCTCTTTCTTCCCTTCCCTTCCCTTCCCTTCCCTTCCCTTCCCTTCCCTTCCCTTCCCTTCCCTTCCCTTCCCTTCCCTTCCCTTCCCTTCCCTTCCCTTCCCTTCCCTTCCCTTCCCTTCCCTTCCCTTCCCTTCCCTTCCCTTCCCTTCCCTTCCCTTCCCTTCCCTTCCCTTCCCTTCCCTTCCCTTCCCTNTTCCGACCTTCCCTTCCCTTCCCTTCCCTTCCCTTCCCTTCCCTTCCCTTTTTTCTTCCAAATGTTAGATCAGACTGCCCAGGAACCCACCAAGCGTGTCACCAAACCACTCCAGGGATGGGTCATCCACAGCTTCTGAATGCTTTGAAGGATGTAGTTGTATTCTTGTCTTCTGAATACATAGGAGAAGGAAAAACAAACAAACAAACCCAAGTCAATTCATTTTGGTTTTTTATTAAAAAACCTTACATTCAGCTGCCTGGTCACTTCTCTTCAGGGATGCAGAGCATGATCTCTCCTCCTCCTCCTCCTCCTCCTCACTTGCTCCTGAGTATCTTCTTTTCCATTCATCATGGCCAATGGAGTTGGTGGCTGAGGAAAGTTTTCAGGAATGTGAACGCAATCTTCTGCTGCTTCCCAGAGCTCAGGTAGGATATGCAATACAATTCTGTATTAATTGCAAAAGAGAACTCCCAGTGGATTCTTTGGACTTAAAATCTTGACTCTTGGTCCGGTTGGTTCTGGGTTTGCAAACTCCTGTGAGCTAAATAGGAGTTATCAAAAACCTTTCAAAATCAAGCCCCTGTGAGAGCCTGTAACTCCCTCCATAGGTATGTGAATAAATATGAACAGAGAGATTTTTATAAAAGAGAAAGCAGAATGCAGCAGTTTCCCTGCTCTGTTTTTGTAAGTCAACACAGTACAGTAACTTACTTTTCCTGTCTGTTTGGCAGGATCTATTTTTTTGACGAATTTTATTCTTGTGCTGAATTATTTCCCTAGCTTTTATAAATGACATCCTCTGTGTTGGTTTTTCTCCATGCATTGTATATGGCATTTGTCTTCCCATTAATAGTAGTACCTGTCTCCCTTTCATTCTTAATGACATTCATTTTCCAAAATAGACAGAATGAGAAAGTTCCATAAAAAAGGAAAATGGATTAGCAGGCATTTTCCTTGTGAAACACCAGATCTGTCATGTTTCTATTAAAACATTTCCCAATAAACAAATCAACATTAGCAGGGTCAGCGGGGTCATCATCCTATTATGGCCTTCAGCGCAAACTGATCTAGATTTCCCAAGCCTAAATATTATCTACAAAGCATTACTCTGTACTCACTTATTGACGAGGGTGTATTGTAGTCCTGTACCTAATGTGAAGGTGAAGTATTGGAAGACTTGGATGGGATAAAGCAAAATGATGTCAAACTAAAAGAGGAGAGATTTAGATTGGATATAAGGAAAATGTTTTTTTACTATATGGGTGGAACAAGTTGTGGTGGATGCCCCGTTCCTGGAGACACTCACGGACAGGCTGGATGGGGCTTGGAGCACCTGATCTAGCTGTAGGTATCCCTGTTCATTGCAGGGGAGTTGGACTCAATGACCTCTAAGGGTCCCTTCCAACTGGAACAATTCTATGATTGTAACTTAAATTGAATTTAGGCTGGAAGAACCTAAGCCCTGAATATCAAAGGATAAAGTTGCAATATTTGAAATAAAACAGAAAACTGTATCATGTTAGATAAAATCCTAATTTTACTTTTTATGAACTTTAAATCATTATTTATTGAAGCTGAAGCCTTGGTCTCAGAAGTGATTTCTGGTCAGATGGGAGTTCAGAGCAAACAATACTGCTGTCTGCAAAGCCTGGAAAGAATAAGTCCATAATATTTTTCTCCATGATAAATTGCAGTCCTACAGATTTGCGGTAGGAGTACACAAAAGTCAGTTTATGCCTTCATCCAAAGTCACAGGGACCTCTTCTCCTATAGGCACTTTCAGAAATCTAGCAATCTCCAAGGTGACCACTTCAAAACATCTGCTCTCACACTGGGGGGGAGTTTGTGCTAGACATATTGAGGTTAATTGGATGGGGCATCTCTTAAAATAAAAGTGTTATCTTTTGATAATTTTTCAGCTGTTTCTCTTTGGATATCTTACACCACAAAACACTTTTAGACTCCTATATAGATGTGATTTTGTTTTAAAATTTTTATTTATTTATTTATTGTGAAGAAATATGGTTGTTCAGTTTTGAGGCAATCTGGGAGCTTTTATCTACATGCTGCTCAGTTTGGACTGGCATGCCATGGATTCTCATTTTTAATCTTTTATTTTTGTCAGTGTTTGATTCTTACTTGAAGTTGTGTGTTGCTTTTTTTCTGTGCTCCAACAGAGATTAAAATGCCACCTCTCTTGAGATGAATTCAGAATTGAGGCTTATTTTACATTCACATAAAATACCTCATATCTAAATAATAAATTGTAAAGTCTTTCACACCATGAGTGTCAATACAGTTTAATTCAGGATTAAGAACATTTTTGACTGCAGTTGCAAATATTTAATGTGTGAAGCAGTAATATATTTTTCACTGGCTGTGAAATCTAGAGGTAATGTGGCAAATCTTTTGGATCATGCGATGTAGCTTTTACTGGAGTTAAACTGTAATAGAAGGAAGAGTCTTGTGGACAAAGTAACATTTTTATGCCTTCACTTGAGTAGTGAAACAGAATAGTCATATCTGCAGGGAATAAATTTAAATTACTCCAAGAATACATGAAGATTGTTTGTGTTTAGGGCTTTCGTTTGGGCCTGAAGAAGTCAAGATTCAATCCATGCTGTGTTGAAATGATGTCCTGGTAATTTAGTCTCTGCTTGCCTCAGATATTTTCAAGCATTGTGTGTATACATTAGAGTGTAAGCCTCAGAGGCTTGTCTTATGGATGTGCAGTTGTCTTATGGATGTACAGTGTACATAGAGAAATCTCTGCAGCTTATTATGTGACTGGAGGTCATACACTGATGATCACAGACTGGTCATGCTTCCTTCTGTCAGAGTCCTTGGAGAGACCTTGAGACTAGCCCATTGCTTACCTTGTCTGTGGCTGCTGATAGAGCCAGTTACCAAACCCTGGCTCTAGGTACCACATTTAGAACCTGCAAGATGTCACTCCTCAGTCAAGGATACGGTTTCCTAACTCCCTTCCCTTCAGAACAGCCACCTCTTGCAGCACTCTGAAAGCAGAATATTCTTTGTTGATCAATACTGCTCCTGCTGCTCACTGAAGCAGTTTTTATGCCATACTGAATCACCATTTTCCAAGTTACTGATTCATGTCCAAAAGGACTACCTAGATTGTTGCTTTCAAGTTATGTGAAGCCTGTCAAATATGTCACTGAAAGGGTTAGGAATGGATTATTCAAGGAAGTGTCCTAAGAAAGACTTTATTTGTCCCTGCTCAACTGAGATGGAGTACTTGGCATTACACACCAAAGTAGGTGCTTCTCAAATACTGGCATGATCACTGTAGCATTCTTTAAAAGCCCCCGTAAGGACTATGGTCCAACAAAGGAGTGTCAAAAAGTAAAAAAATCAAGTTCCTGTGGGCTAGAATTTTACGATAATGTACAGGACTTTAAGGCTGTTTTTACAGACTCTGTTTATACTAATACGAAATTTTAAGCTCAGAATTTCTAGCAAATCTTTTTCCTTCCTATTTCCATTCACCACAAGACTGCATCTAATTATCTTCCACGCAAACTCATTGGCAGGAAGAATGTAATACAAAATAAATAGATAATCATATGCTGCTTTAGCAAATGACCTGTCAGGGTCCCTTTCAGCCTTATTTTTATGATTCTGTGCACATAAGTTCCTTGTTGCTCCCTTTCTCTGTAAAAACTATTTGGGATCAAATTCTGTTTTAGATTTGATCAATTTCCTTTTTGGCTGTGGAAGAGGAAGAGAGCGCTGGGATTTTTTCTGCTAGAAATTATGTTTGTGGAAATGTCTTTCCTGAGGGGAAATGTTCTGTAACAGCTGCTAAAGCAAGGCACACCAGATATGTTTCATTTCCACTCAAAACTTGTCATGTGGTGGGGCTGGCTGGCTCTCTTAGAGTTCATCACGGGCACTCTGATCTGCCTCATTTCCTGATGAGTGCAAATATTGAAGGGATTCTAAGAAGTGAATTTCATCTTTAATGTAATTGGGCTTGATTTTTAGTTGTTTTGAAGATTAAAGGCATTATCTTTGGCATTGGAAACATATGACGAGTAGCCTGTTCTGAAGAGGAACCTGTTTTGTTCTTCAGGTATCATGAGCAGTCACATCCATAATTGGAGTCCTGTTTACTTGGCCTCTAATGTACAGAACTGCATTATGACTACCACAATATACAAAGCCAGGAGGAAACTGAGTACAGCCCATTATAGGTTAACAAATGTGTTTTTATTGGTCTACTAGGGAAGTTCTAATTTCAATGCCATATTACCAGGTGAGAATGTTGTCAGCCAATTTATTGACTCATATTTCTGTTAAGACATATTAAAAATCCTCACAGGTTTATGAAAATGTTGTGTCCCATCATGGCAATTGTACCTTCCTATCTTAGAAGTTCAAGCATCTTGGTCATGGTGAATGGTGACTTCAGCTGAAAAAGCCATTTTATGAGAATCTCACCGCCTCCAAACTCTTCCCTGCTTTACTACCTTGCTTGCTACAAAACCATTTTGCATTTAAGTTTGAGGTTTAGTTTTTGAAACCTACTTCTTCAGCTCTGGTTAATATTCTACTATAATTTTTTGGGTATAAATAATTTAAAATATTTCATAGAGTTATGCAAAATATTCTGTCACTATAACAAGTCTCTTAAATCTGTATTTAGATAGATGGATTAAAAACATCTCTGCTGCAGTATCACAAAGTGGCTATTGCATGTTCCAAATACACATTTTGATGAATATTGCACAAGCCATTGCCTCTATCTTGCAGCAGAGAATAAACAATGTCTGCTATAGAGAAAAAATATTGCCAGGGGCAAAAATTCTTGTAATGCCTAAGCCTTGGAAGAAGAAAGAACATTTGCTCAACAAAATAAAAGTCCTGTGTAGGAAAGGATGGGACTGATTTACTGTAAATAGAAAGCATAAAGATTCACTAGAATCAATGTACCCACCTCAGCTTTCTGTTATTTTTAATGGTTTGCCTAATGCTATTGAGAGCTGAATTTTCAGGTGTGGATATGATACTAATGCAGGAAATACAGCAAATAATGAAGAACAGTGAAGCTCAGCACAGAGGGCTTAAATCATTTAAATGCCTTTTTCTAAGAGACAATGTAGAATAGCAAAGAATTCAACGAGGTAACAAATAGAATGTCACTGCATTGTGTTACTAGGATTCTAAATAAATTTGGGGAGTTATTATGGAGATATTCCCCATGGCCTTCAACCTACTGTATGTGCTTCTGTATTGGAGAAGGTGAACAGAATTGCTAGAAATACAATATAAATCAGAGAAGATAGCATTATTGTATATAAACTACTTAGACTGCACCTAGGGCACTATAAACAACTCTGAACATCACACCTAAGAAAAGATATAAGTGCTCATGTGGGTGCAATAGGGAGCAGACATATTTGGTCTCAAAGGCATTTACTTGAGGAACCAGGGTGTGTTTTTTAGTAGATGAGTGCAGATTTTGTGCTGATATAGCAGAAATTCTCAAATTGTGAAAGGTATTAATGGAAGAGAATCAGGAAAATCTGCCAAGTGTGCATCAGCTCAACAGAGACTGCCAGAAGCACTATGGGGATTTTGGCAAGCATCCAATGGTTTACTTTTGTCCATCTTCACAGCTTCTAACTGCTTCAGGAACTCCCTGCAGCAGATGGCTGCTCTGAGTCACTGAGGTGTGAAATACTTAACAAGTTCACTCCAGTGGTCTGTGGCTGCTGGAGGAGGGTGGTGGAGTGAAGTATATTGAGCAGTTCCCTGAGCCGTCAGTTTTCACCAGCAGAAATTTGGTGGTGAACCTTTCATAGAATCATCTAGTCATAGAATCATCGAGTCATAGAATCACAGAATCATAGACTCATAGAATCACAGAATCATAGAATCAGAGAGTTGTAGAATCATAGAATCAAAAAGTTTGGGTTAGGAGAGCCCTTAAAGCCCATTCTGCTCCAATTCCTTGCCATGGGCTGGTTGCCCCCCACCAGCTCAGGCTGCCCAGGGCCCCATCCAACCTGACCTTTGAAGCTGATCAACAGCACATCGGTCCCTTCTCCTAGGAAAAAAAGGAGGTTTTGGTACCGCAGATATAACCTCTACATCCACTTTTCCATGTACCCTATGATATAATTCTAATATCAGGCAGATAGAATAGCCTAAGATCTTTCTTGGGGCATTAGAGCTATCTAATGCCCCACCCTTGGAGACACAGTCAGGCTGGAGGGGGTTCTGAGCACTTGATGGAGCTTTAGGTGTCCCTGTTCATTGCAGAGGGTTTGGACTAGATGGCCTTTAAAGGTATCTTCCAACTCAAATGGTTCTATGATCCTATGATTCTATGTTTCTAACAAGAGTAGGTTAGGTTGATAGACACTATGAAGTTCAGGTGGAACCTTACCTTGTCAAGGCAAATACAAAGGTGAAGGCAAGACTTGGAGGCATCAGAGTGCTTTCAAGAGTATGCAGAGCATAAAATACATGAATATCTTTAAATTTTCAGTAAAGTTATGTAGAATTGAATTCTGTTTCAACAGAAGTCATTTAAGTTAGAATAATAAAGTTGTAAAATGTAAATGCAGGAATCCATCCCCAGCTTCTTAGTGTTAACATTTTTGTGTTTCAGTTGTGCTGTAGGAATAGACAGAGCTGAAAGGAGAGCAAATTTCTTGAGGAACTTTGCAGTGATAAATTACATATGCTTTGCAGAGGAGTTGAAAGTCCCAAACCTGGGTGAGATACTGAAATCCAAGCTATTTCTTGAGGACACTACTACCAGATGTGTAGGCACTATGTGTGTAGTCTTGCAACACACCTGGTGGATATATGCATTCTTCATTTTATTCCAATTTATACTGCTTTCTGTAGGTTTGTTTTTTTTTTTTTACAGGAAGATATGATCTTAGCATCTTTAATTCAGATTTGTGCTGTAAATCCAAAGGTTGCTGTGGCTTTATGCCAAAATTTATCTGTGTCCAACTTACAAAAGCATATGAATTTACTATCTCCACTCTTTCTGCTCATCTGCACAAGAGTGTGCTTTTTTGGAATCTCCCTACACTCACCTCATACATCTCAAATACTCAGACAGCTGCAGCGTGGCTGCCTATAGTGTCACTTGAAGCCTTTGACCTTCCAGCAAACAGGACACCTTGATTAGCCGGCAGAAGGAGCTCACTGTGTGAGGGATTTGCACATCATAGCAGCGTGTGATTTCAAAAAATCCCGGATTTGATGATTGTTTCTGCTCTAGATGCCACTCATTCTCTCCACAGGATTGGAGAACCGTAACATGAGTTGCAAAATAATGCTGCAGAGAGCTTTTGTTTCACACAGGAGTGTGATAAAAAAGAAAATTTGTTATGGAGAAGAGTTGTTTTGACTGTGTTAAGTAGAGGTTGTGGCCGTGGTTATTCTCAGTAAACAGATAATGATGGATATTTATACATCACCTTTCCTCTTCAGCAGCAATGTAAAACACTGAGTTATGAAAGTATCAAAATAAGTCACTAAAAATATTGCTTTCTGAATCCTTGATAGCTTTCAACTCTACACTCTAGTGCAGGTAAGAGTGATGGTTTCTGCTGCACAGATGGCACGCAACGTCTCCTCATTGAGAGATGATTTAGTGCATGCATTGCCATTTGAGATGTGGAAGTTCTTAATCCTGGGTATAGCTACTGCTTGCAGGATTTTCATCCCACAGCTATGGAAGAAATTATGATGCAGAAGAGAAACATATAGACTTGCTTTAAATTAGAGATGTAGAAGCTAGCAGCAGGCCTATAATAGATTAAATTATGAATTCTCTGCTGAAGGAGGCTGCTGTTAATCTTCAAATGAGATGACTCATGTAAAACTGGTCTGTATGAGTTTTACACTGCTTTGCTGGAGATGATATCCTGTAAAGGCTCAACTCAGACTAACTTGTACTGAGGGAGAAGACAAAAGTTTGGAGTTCCTTCTTGGCTTTTGGGTATTACCAGGCCGGTGTTAAAACCTTAGGTACTGCAATGACTCCTCAGAAGAATCTGAGCAACTTGAAGGTAAATAAAATGTGACAGGGAGCTAGAGAACTGGAGCTGTGGCTCTTGCTCCTTCCCTAGTAGGTGGGTTGGCATGGTGGCATGGATGAACGTATTGTACCCCTCACTCTAAGGTCCAAAATGTCTTTGCTCTCCTTAATATGATTCTGACTGTAAGGTGCATTTGGTACTCTCACTGTAGATCTCTTCTTGTGGCACGCTGAATGTAACTGATATCAGGAAAATATTGTTGCTAAAGATAATGGATCATATTATCTCGATATATATACAAAACACTTTTGTATGGGATCTCTGCACTATTAAGGAGTAAGTGCTTTGAATTAGCTCTGAATCTGAATGACTGGAGGTGGCAACACTGTGCCTGACTTCACTAAAAAAGTACAGAATTGAAAAGAAACATTATTTTGAAAGACCAACAAAGAAATACATGCAGGATAGAGAGCTTGAACAACACAAACCTTCCGTATTTCTATTTGATAGACAGTCACTAAAAGTAATCCAACATCTGTCTGTTTTTTAAATATAAAGAAGACAACACTATACAACATACAAGCAAATGTTTAACGTATCAGAAAAATGAGTTTCATAAATCTATACACAATAGGATTGCTTGACAGGTAATTTGTAACCCAATTCAGAAAAGCCTAAAAAAAAAAAAGGCAAATATAGAGCTACATTTTTAAACTGTCAGGCAAAGATTAGATAACATAAGGTAATTGGTGTTTGTGTTCTAGTAAAGGCTGCTAAACTATTATGAAAGTACTATCATTCTTTGAACAAAGTGCCATCACTGATCTGTGCATTGACAGAAGTTTTCAGGTTTATTACAGCTACAGTCTCATCCAACGTTAGAGTGCTTATTTGATATTTGGTGGTCAGACAGTTTGGACTGGAAGAGGCTGAGACTTCCCTGTAACCAGATATGAGTTCTTTATGGGATAAACAATCCCATTATTTACTAAGCATGAGGGAAACATCTGATAAACCATATTAAGACGTTTGTCACAATGCATAACAGTTATGGCAAGATCTCAAAAAGAGACAAAGTTCTTGGCTGCTCAGTCAGGTTTGAAGATCCCTGATGGTCTTGGAGATTTTTCAGGCTTTTGATCTTAAATGGTTGTATTCCTGATGTCAGACAAAAGATAAGTGGAAGGAATAGGAAGGTTTGGGCTGGGGTGGAAGAACACAAAAACTTACCAGTTCAGTTAGATTAGGTTTGAGAACACAAATCAACTGCAAGACATGACTGACACTGCCCAATATAACAGTCAGCATGACTTAACTCTCACTATTCCAGTAGTCTATAATTTTAGCCATATAGCCTGTAACAGTCCACAAATGTCATAACTCAAAGAACATACCCACACTCAATTACAGTAAAACAGTCCCTTCATTTATCTACAAAAGACTGTTGTGCTTCCATGAAATATGAGAGGCATAGAGAATTCATGTGTGTGAAAGCTAAAAGGTTGCCATAACAGAGCACAGGTGAGAGATGACAGTGGTGATTGACTCCTCCTTCATCTACTTGAAGGATGGATGTATCTCTGCACTGGAGGAATGTAATCAAATTGATCCCAGCTGATTTCCTTCCTTCTGCTGTTGAAGGTGTGGGACTGCTCTACACACTCTGCACCAGCACAAGTCTTCTGCTACCAGCCTTGTGGGCCAGAAATAAAGGTAAGTTGTACTTCAATGTGTAGAAGGCTGTATGCAGCCTGAGATTACAAGATGGTTTTGAAGATCAGAATGAAAGTGATGTTATATTTCCAGTAGTTTACATTTATAAGAGCATGAATTGTCTATGTATTTTAAACCCAACCTCTAAACTTCAGATAGAGATCTACTAAATATGATAAAGTACTGTGGAGTTACTGCTGCAATGACTTTGGTATCTAGAGCAAAATGTTCTGGGAACTTATTAAATTAGACTGGAATGGCAGTTTAATATATTCATGAAGGTTGTATTGATTTTGGGATGTTTGTCTTAGAATCAAATGGTCATAGCTTCAAAATGCAAGATGTTTTGAGTACATTTAACATTTCATTTATCTTTACTCTGACTGCTTTGGAAATTTGAGTTTATGGATTCTTCTTTTAAGTTAAAATTGTTAAGAATTTAGTTTGTTGAGCTAATATTCTTTTAATGTTATTTGTACATTATTTTTTTTTTCAAAATGCAATATGCAAGGCCCTGGGGAAATGAAATTGATTTAAAAATGGATATGGTTTTTGAAATGAGCAAAATAACATACTCTAAATTGTCCCCCAGTGACATCAGAGTGGGGCTTTGATTGTAACGCTTTCATACAGACTGATTCACATCTCGCTGAACTCAGCTGGTTTGTGGGTAGGATTAAGGTAGTGCTAAGAGTCAGTAAAGTGGATCATAACAATAAAAGTTAGTTAGATGTGTTCCTATATGAGTTATCACTGGATGAAGCCCAGGCTTAAAATTGCTCAGTGACATTCCCTAGATACTGATTTTACTTCCTATATTTCTCCTAAGTTGCTACATAAGATACTGTAATAAAGATGAATTCTGTTCTATGAACTGTACAGCATGCTAATTAATTATGATTGATTTTTTTTTTTCCTTTGTGCAGGATAAAGCTTTATTCTGACTAGGGTGAATGAGTGCAGTTTTACCACTGGCATTAAACACAGAAAGGAAGAAGGGGTGGTTTTGATATGCCAGCTTCAGAGAAACTGTGCCTGTATACCAATTAGATTTCAATGACTGTATGGTTCCACTCCTTTCCCTCTTGCTTTTCCCTTGGGGATCTTAATACCCTGTAAGAAGACAAACTTAGCTGGTGTGTTACTGTTATTAAGGTATTTTGACACAACTTTAAGGCTACATTTATAGCACCTTAAAATGCCGTGGTATTGTCAGATCAATGTAAAATATGTCACCGTGCACTACAGTGCTAAAACTGCACTTCTTGTGAATAATGGAAGACTATTACCCCTATTTTTACAAAGAGGAAACTAGGGTACAGAAAAGTGGAGTGATTTTGGATCTGTCTCAAGGCAGATGCTGAACAAAATACAGAACGGCTACCCTGGAGTCTAGTGTGTCTTATGTCATGCTGTGTTTTCAGTGGAAGTTGAGCATTTTCTGTTGGAATGTTCTGTAACCCACACCTATATCCTAGCAACAAAGAATATTTTAATACCTGAATACCAGTACTTGGTGTCTGAGAAATCAAGACATTAAAAAATAAAAAAAAAAACAAAGGAGAGGAGGATGAGAGGGTATCTTATTCATCAACAAAGCCTCAGGCAAAAAGAAAAGGGGACTGCCCAAGGCTGTCTGGAGGAAAGATTTGAACAATCAAATCTCGATCTGTTTTGATAGCCTCATGTTGACCAAGACAAGCAGGAGAAGTGCTATCTCTGATCCCAGAATTATCAAAGGGAGGAGCTGTTTTCAGCTTTCACTATTAAACTTCATCAAAAATACGATTCAAGGAAACCATGACATAGCCCCATTCTGGGCCTATGATGATTCAGAGAAAACTAGCTGAAAATCAGAGCTTTAAAAGGTTTATTGGGTTGGGAATATCAGATCTGAAAAGGTGTGAAGATTAAAATTCCATGTTTATTTACTTTTGATTTGTGTAATGTTTGTTCCTAAAATCAGAAAAGCAAATTAATAAAAACAGTACACAGTAGGAGAAATGCATGCACCTGGGAGAATGTATGAGCTGAGTATAAGTTAGCAAATACTGTAATTAGTTTTCTACATCTTTTGTTTATCTGGGAATATGATTAATATAATACTAAAGATTAGATGTAATAACCCATACCTAGTGGTTTGTGCATGGACGTGCACTGAGAAGCAATGAATACTTGTAAAGTACAGGGTGGAATTCTTGCAGCTTAGAGGGTCTAACTCTTGGAAAATAGCATTAAAATACATATGTATGTATATACGTACATAAAAACACACACTTTCTGTTTTAATTTAAGCAAGAATTGATGAAAAAGAGAAATCTCACTCCAAGCTCTTTATTATTCAGAACTCTTGCAGCTGGAGTTAAGCTTCCTTTACAGCAAAGCACATGAGAAATGATTTATCTCACAGCCATCTTTATCTTGATTAACATCAAGAGTGTGTACTGCAATATTTTAGAATAGATTCTCAGCCAGTTTGAATTGTCATAGCACCACTCCAGCTAATAGGTTTATGACAGCATACATCATCTGAAAACCTTTACATATCTGCAGGATCAAAAAAACTCGGGTTACTAATTGAGATTTTAAAACATGCAATAGGAAACTTCAGGAACAGTTTGAAAGAGTTTGCCTCAGTGGCAAGATGAAGTGGAAGAAAGCGATCATGCTGGAAAGAACCTTTAGGTAATTTTGAAATAGAATAAGCCAGGAAAAAAGGTTAGAGTGATTCAGTGTTTCATGTTCAGAGGTGGCACGCTTCAGAGCAGTGTAGCTATATTTCTTCTTTCTATTGTTGTGGTATAACCTCAACCAGCACATTGTGTTCACTTCTAAACACATAACTGCCAGATAGATCCTGACAAATTGAGGCTTGCTCTTAGATGAAAAACAAAAGATGATTAGAGAACAGAAAAGATTTTTAACAAAACATTAAAGGACTCAACTATTTCAGCTAACAAGTGAAAACTGTGCCAGGCTACAAGATGAACAAGTGTAAAACAGAAGGACTGACAGTAAGAGTTGCTGTTATGAGGAGTAGATCGGCAGGTCAAGAGCTAAAGGAAATGAGATATATAAACCTTAATAGGGCAAAGTGCTAAGGTCTAGGTCTGTGAAATTATTAAGACCTCTGGATCTCACTGAATTTAACTCTGTATCTGTCACCTAAATACCTTCATGTTTCCTCGGTAAAGCTTGCCAAGATGTCAGCTGTTGCTTGCATCTGCAGTGCTTTGTCACTTGCACTGATCCAGATCTGTATCTGAAAACTGACAGCATGCTATAGTGGACTGATCCAGGAGCAGTTTTTGGCAGTGTAAAAGGTCAAAATCAGTAGGGCAGGTGGTAGGA
This sequence comes from Pavo muticus, assembly GCA_016647715.1. Classification (NCBI taxonomy): domain Eukaryota; kingdom Metazoa; phylum Chordata; class Aves; order Galliformes; family Phasianidae; genus Pavo; species Pavo muticus. The sequence continues at coordinate 1,002,021 of JACDJE010000400.1, read as the reverse complement.
TCAGTGATCGGCAGCTTGTTTGCTGTCAGTGATGGCACTGCCTTCTGCTGTGTAAGGTGTTACGTTGTTCTTGGTTTGGTATGATGGAACACAGCTTTTTCTCAACTGCAAGTTGAATATGATCCTCTGACACTGATTATGATTGCCATGGGTTGGCTTTGAGAATGAACTCCTTGTGCCAAGACTGAATCTATTTTTCATTACTTGATCATGATAATGAATCTGTGTTCAAAGATTCTGAGAAGGATCTTGTTTAAAGAAACAATCTTATATTAATTCTTCTATGCAACAAACAACTCCAGAGAAGTAGTTATGGAACTGAGAAGGTTTGCACACTTGTCTAGAAGGGATGTAATGTTGAGTTAATGGAAGGCTGCTGTTAAATTAGCATTGTTAGTATTTTGCTTAAGCTTTCCTGAAAGGTCAGGATAGAATCTTGCATTCCTGTACCACAAGCAGGATGCCACTGGCTCTTTTAGATGCTGCTCCTTACAGTACAGTTAAGTTGTAGCATGTTACAGAAATGAAATATCTGTTGGCTGCAACAGATCACTAAGCAGAACGGTTTGTGACACTGATCTAGTTACAGTAATTTTCAGCTACACTGCCTGTAAAAAGCCTATGTTTGTGAAGGAACGGTGGAAGCAGTATACTGACTGGCATCGTTAGTACCGAGAGGATCAGTCATGGTCCTTCCTCTGCACAGGAGTTGGCAATGACTGGACAGGTCTTCCTAAGTTCTGATTTCCTAGGTTGTTCATTTATATTCTGCTGATTACAGGCAGTCAAGGACCACCACTCTGTCTCTGAAGGACTTCAGAGACAACAAGGATGATTCTATCACCTGGTTTCTTCCTGATGGCTTGTTTACTAGTCTGTCTTCTGCCTATTAGCTATTATTACTTTTCTTTAGTAAGCATTTCAGAAATATGCTATGAAGTTATTCTCTCCTTTTTCACCATTTGTTTTTGTTCAAGACCTGACTGCATTATTTCCTACCTTCTGTCAAAGACGTTATTTCCTTTCTTCTAGTGCTCCATTAATGGAAATTATTAGAGGACACTGTTGTGCCTTTGTCTTGATGTCTTGTCCTTGCTTATTCTTCCAAATGCTTTTCTTCTTCTATGTAACTCCTTCCCTCTGGTCAATGTGATATATATTGGAAATGAGGGAAAGAGAGGACGCATGTATCAGAGTATTTGTTAGTATAACTTAAACTGTAGGTAGGCTGGTGTCTAGCAAGCCACTGCACTGGAAAATGTTGCTTTTAGTAGTTTCTAGTGTACTCTTGAGTGATGAATAAAACTGAACCCATGGGGGTGGCAAATAGTCATTAGAGTTAATGTTTCTTATACTTCTTGTATTTCCCTTCCTCCACCATTATATTTTGTCCTTAGGCTTTAACAGACACTTAAAAGTTTTACAGCATCCATGATGCAAAGTCTTAATCATATTGCTTTTGCATGCATAGGCTTTTCATGAGGCCTTAAAATAACTTTATGCAAGAAAGCTAAAACATTATGTAGTGTATACTACGTTAAAAGGGGAGATAAACACATGATATTTCATTATGGACTCATGATGGAGGGGTAAGTAGAGGTGACAATGTGGTGAAATATAGAATACACTTTCTCTATTTCTGTATAAGAATATAAGCTTAAAAAGAAAGGGTAGAAATGTTATGTTGTCTTGTGGACTAATATAGTTATGTTACTGAAGAAAGCATAATGTGGCGCAGTGTAACATATATGTTGTTTTAGGGCAACAGATCAGTCAAACGTGTAACTGCAGATAGGAGTTGTTCTGCCAGGGCTGCTTATGCTACCAGTGCTGCAGGAAAAAAGTGCAATAGACCCTTAGTAAATTGAAGGTAGTTATATTTTAAAGTTATTTGGATTTTATTAATGAATAAAACAGTAACAGATGCTTTCTCTCGCCAAAACAAAATTACTACTGTAGTTCTTCACTTCATTGTATCATGTGTACAAGCTTAAAGCAAACCTATGTGGGCCTCAGCCTTGGAAGTATTTATCCTTTTTCTTTTTTTTTTTTCTTTTTTTTTCCAAATGTGATCAGAGGAGTATTCTGCAAATTCTAGTGGAAAGTCTGATGGTTTTGGAGGTAGATGTCTACAAGATAAAGCCTGTGTCAATAAGAGAAGTTTGTGAAGACAAGCACCTCCTCCCCGACAGGTGTTCGAGAAGTTTCTGTCTATGTGGTGGGCTTCTATGTCCTTGCACAGGGACGTCATTTGTCTTAACAAATGGAGAGCAGTGCAGAGCTGAGTCCGGCAGAGCTCACTGCAGACGCAGGGTCAGGTGCTCCTTCTGCAGACTCACTATACAGGGCAGAAAATGGTATTGCAAGTGAAAAATCCCTGCTCCTGTGCAGGTAAAATATAAAGACAGTACTGAGAAATTGCTGCTAGGTTGGGTGATTTACTGTATCATTTGCACAGGAACAGGCAACAAACCATCATGCACCGAAGTTTCAGACAAACAAATCACAGTAAATTGTTCTTTATAAGGATGGGACTAATATTCCCTGTGTGCTTGATTTATGCACCAGTAACTAGAACTTTTATTCAAGGAAATAAGGATGAAAAAGGAGAAGATAGAATTAATCCTTGTGTCAGCCGAAGAATTCATAATACAGTCCTCTCTGAGGTATGGAATGGCTTTGCACAGGGATAATGGAAAGGTTCATGCTTTGAAAAGCCTTTCCTGGTCCCAGCCATTTGTACTGGGTGCTGCAAAGCAAATCTACGACCAAATTCCTGCTTCTTCCTTACTCTACTTTCACTTTTTGTGGCCCATTGCTGGAGAAGCTTGGGCAGCCCCTGTCATTCCTGGAGCTTATTTGTTTTGTGCGGACTCTCTGACCGGGTGGATCTCTGCGTGCCTCCTCCTCGGACTCCCTGCCTGCAGGCAGTGCCTCTGCACAGTAAATGCTATTGAGGGCATCCTCCAGCCAGTCAGCTTCAGCAGCTGCATTTGGGTCCTGATGGCAGACCTTCAAATATATGGTGTTTCTGTGGTCCTTTCTTATTTTTGTTTGTACTGATAAGTTTGGTTTTGGTCAATTGGAAATATTCTGTGTACAATATGGAGCAAAGAATTTACTGTCAGCATATTTTATCTCAATAATCAAAATTCAGCAAACATATTTTTAGTCCATGGTAATATAGATATACTCATGGTGTCTGATGATACAGAAAAAACCCTCAAGCCCATACTTCTACTGATTCATAGATCGTGTTGTAACAGTCATTAATGCAAAAGATCATATCTTCTGGCAAAAATAATGGATGGTGCCTCTTGATGGAAGTTCACTCTCACATTATAGCCATATGTTGTGCACTGTGCAGAACCATTGTGCAAACTTAAGCTGCATAGGTAATACTTTTACCTGGAAGTAAAAAAATAGTACCAAGGCTTCCAGAGATGTTTTGTGTCTGATAGAAATTTGTCAAATACATTACAAACAGATGCCACTGAAGTCCCTTGCAGGAAATGTAGTATTCCAGTAAGAAGCATAAACCACTTAAAACCAGGGCTTAGCTAGATCTGTCTCACATGAATATGGAATGCAGTGGAGGGACTTTGCTTCTGACTACTGGAAGTGAAGGCAGCTTTGTAGAGCACGCTTGACTTCAGACCTGTGGTCTAATGCTCAGCCAACGAGCCTGAGTCTTTGCTCTCGCTTGGAAAACTGAGAACAAATTACACTGGACATTTGTTCCTAGTGACCTTTGACTGCAGTCACACCTGTGTATAAAAATATAATGACAGTATTACGTTTTGATCCAAGTACACCCTGAATAATATGGAATGGCCACAGACAAGAGGTTTTAGTTGTGCTTTACTACATAAGTACTTTAACTTGACAGTTGAGGATTTATTACAGTTTGAGGTAATGATCCGTCTGTTATGGATCACAGTCAATCATTATAATTCTGAAATGAAAAATGAAGTGCAATTCAAAAGATTTGTTTTTCCTTCCAACTCATTTGTACCTCTCCTATTCAGATTATAGAATTTCAATACAAACTTGAAAATATGTTCCTGCAGATACAGTGTCACATTGAAATAGTGTCCTCTTGACAAGGTTTATTTCCTCACTACTGTTTTTTTTTCCCTTTTTATTATTTTTTTTTTCCCAAATCAAAAGGGGAACAGTGAGTTTCTTCGGTTATAGCATGGATATGGCTGAACTGTACAGGGAGTGTCACGTAAAATAAGCTCTTAGGGATGATGAATCATCACTCAGCGCAGAAGAAGCAGTCAAGAAGGTTTCTAGAGTGTATGGGAGATAACTTCCTGACGCAGCTGGTAAGAGAGCCTACCGGGGAGATGCCCTGCTAGACCTGCTGCTCAGAAGCAGAGAAGGACTGGTGAGAGATGAGGAGGTCGGGAGCTGTCTTGGACACAGTGACCATGAAATGGCAGATTTCTTGATTCTTGGTCAAGTCAGGAGGGGGTTGCAGCAAAACTGCTACCTTGGACTTCTGGAGGGTGGACTTTGAACTGTTCAGGATGTTGGTAGGGAGAGTACCTTGGGATTCAGTTCTGAAGTGTAAAGGGGTCCAGGAAGGCTGGTCGCTCCTCAAGAAGGAAGTCTTAAGGGCACAGAAGCAGGCTATCCGCCTGTGCTGCAGGACGAGCTGACAGGGAAGAAGTCTGGCTTGGATGTGGATGGGGAGCTTTTTCTGAGACTCCAGGAGAAAAAGAGAATCTACCTCCTCTGGAAGAAGGGGCGTGTCACTACAAGAAAGACATCGAGGCCCTGAAGCATGTTCAGAGAAGGGCAACAAAGCAGTGAGGAGTCTGAAGCACAAGTCTTATGAGGAGTGGCTGAGGGAACTGGGCTTATTTAGCCTGGAGAAGTGGAGGCTCATGGGAGACTTTATCACTTCCTACAGCTGCCTGAAAGGAGGTTGCAGTGAGGTGGGAATCGGCCTCCACTCCCATGTAAATAATGACAGGATTAGTGGGATTGGCCTTAAGTTGTACCAGGGAAGATTCAGGTTAGATGCTAGGAAAAATTTCTTCTCCAAAACAGTGGTTAGGCACTGAAACATGATACCCGGGAGGTGGTGGAGTCACTGTCCCTGGAACTGTTCAAGAACCATTTAGGTGTTGTACCAAGGGACATTGCATAGTGTAGAAATATTGGTAGTAGGTGAACGGCTGGACTGAGTGATCTTGGAGGTCTTCTCCAACCTTGGTGATTCTACGATTCATACCACAACATTTCTGTGGGTAGCACTGACACTTGAAAACCTGCAGGAGGTGCAAAACTTTTGCAAATAACTACATGATGCTTTAAAAGTGGAGGGTGGAGAAGAATTAGGGGAGGAAATGGATTTATTTTTCTTTCTGTGGAAGACTGAAGGGTGGTATCCTAATGAAGTTTCTGTACTACTTGCCAGGTACCATCAATATTTTTTTACAGAATTTTGTGGTGGTTATAGACCTAGCTAAACTTCACAGTGTTGTTCTCTCATTCCTCCTCCTCAAAAAGGCAGAGGGAGAAAATTAAAATTAAAAAAAATTCCTGGGTTGAGATCGGGACAAGGAGCATCCATGAAGTAGTATGATGGGCAAAACAGACTATACACAGCGAGGTTAGTGTCATTTATTGCCTATTGCTAACTGTCTAGGGTACTGAACTAAAAGCAAACCAGAAACACCTTCCCCCTTCCCATTCTCTCCAACCACCTCCTCCTAAGAGGTGCCGGGCAATGGGGACTTTGGTCATTCCATAACACCTCATCTTTGCTGCTCCTCCATGGTCACCTTGCCCCTGCTCCATCTGGCTCCCTCCTATGGCATGCCATCCTTCCCAAACTGTTCCTGCGTGGGCTTCCCACAGGCCACAGCTCTCCCAGCACTGCTGCAACACAGCTCCTTCCCATGAGTCCCACCCTGCAGGCACTGCTCCAGCACAGCCCTATTGGCAGCAGGTCTCCCAACGCTCCTGCCCCACCACAGTCTCCTCTCCATGGGCTGCAGCTCCGGCCCGGGCTGCTCCCATGGGTGTATCCATGGGCTGTGCCTCCTCCAGGCAGCACAGTGGGCTCCTGCATGGCTGCATGTGGAGATCAGACAACATTTTGCCTGCTACCTCTGCCAATTATCATTCTTATTTCACATTCCTTATGTCCCACCTTGGGTACCAAAAGTCATTGTGGTGGTGTCATGCTGACAGACATCACGGCCCCACCATACTGCTGTCTCAACCCCTCTCCTCAAAACAACAGGAAGAAAAAAAATTAATGAAAAAAGGCTCATGGGTTGAGATAAGGAGTAATTTAATTAAAGGAAAAGAAAAACAAAGAACCTGCAGAAGCAAAAGGAGAAAACAATTATTCTCTATTTCCCTTCAGAATGCAATGCTCAGCCACAATTTGGGAAATAGGGACTCAGTATGCATAGCAGTTACTTTCTTAACAAGAGCTCCCCTTCTTTTTCCTTCCCTTTCCTCAGCTTTTATTGCCGAGTGTGATGTCATACACTATGGAATATCCCTTTGGTCCCTGATGCTCCTATAATGTCTTCTCCCTACCTCTTGCGCACTGCAGCCTATTGGTTTGGGGAGAGCATTGGTGCTGTGCCAGCCCTGTTCAGCAATAATCAATACACTGCTGTGATAACAAAGTGTTCTGCCTGCAGGTGCAGAGCACAGCACTGTAGGGGCTGCTGTGGGGGAAGTTAACTCCATCCCAGCCACACTCAGCACAGATTTCCTCCTCTGATCATGGGGAATCAGTTGGGATTTGTTTCTGTATTAAGGCATTTCAGTTTTTTATGTGATTTCAGTTCTTTCAGTGACTTTATGTGATTTCTGCAGTGCCATGGACATCTCTGTAGGGCTGGTGGATGAGACACAGGTCCTATGGTCCATATCTACATAGAGTGGGACCTGGAGACTGTGGATATACCCACAGTCTCCAAGAGGACCGAAGGCACAAAATGATGCCCCTGTGGGGGCAGCTGCCTCCATCCTGAATTGTCCATGATGCACACTGTAGTGGCATGGGTGGGCAGGAATTCTCCAGAAATGAACCTTCAATGGACCAGAGGTGATGGCTAAAGAGAAATACAGCTGTTGTGCTGGCATGGCTCTTCTGCATCTTCTCCAGACTGCATTTCACATGTACCTCATGGCTTGTCAAAAAGCAAGCAAATATTAAAGATTTGTTAGTGTATTGAAAATATATGTTCTAATGGAAAAGGATTTTAATAAACACCATTTGTTAATGGGTAGGTCAGACTCTGAAAGAGTGATCAATATAGATCCATTGATTTTAGTGGATTAAGAGTAGCTATTATACATTGGAAATGATTTACAAACTTCCTTGTTAAAAACAAATATTTTCTTGTTTTGTTTTGTTCCCTTCTTTATATTTATAAGAGTCTTCTCAGCAGAGAAGAAATTTATTTAAAAAATGACTACACACAAAGCGCTGTCAAATGCACAATGTAACAACCTGCAAGAAATAGAGGACATTTTTCTTTCACCTATAGTAATTTTAGGAGTTGCTTGTAACTGTAACAGGCACTAGATTTTCAGGGAGAAATGCAATTTTCATTTTCATGGTGCCTCTTCAATATCTAGAGCTAAGCTTTTAATATTTTTTTTCCCAGCATATGTTTAATATATAGAGCATTTAATGAGAGTTTGAAAAATTATATTTGCTTTTATATGATTTATTTGTAAATTCTTTGATAGGTTACGCAGAAAAAGACAGTGTATACTTTTATTACCTGTATTAAGTATGCTCAGAGTGTACTAAGCAAATCATAAAATACACAATATATCTTATATGAATGCAGTAATTCACAAAGCTATTGTGAGTCTCCCAGAACTGTGAGGGTGCTGGGAAAACCAAATTGTCTTGAGCAAACTCAATAAACGGGATGTTCAAACTGATGAGTTTATAGAAGAGGTAGATTTAAATTCAGAGAGAAAATATGATGGAGTGTTTCGACAGCTTGTTAAGCATGGTTTTAAAGCACCTTTCACCTCACTTTCTTATTTTTGGTACTTTTTTATATGTATGGTTTCAGCTAACTCTAATACATGCACTCTAGTGTTATTGGTGGAATTGAACTGACAGAGATTGAAGCAGAGCTGAATCCAACTACTTTATGAGTAGGGTCCATTTTGAAGGATAAAATATCCTTGTTTAAAATGCCCTTGTGCTCTTTGTCTGAAAAAAAACCTTCTAAAACGGAGAACTGTACTCTTGAACTCTAACTCTCTACTCTGTGACTGGGCACTTGCAGTTGGTATTAGCTTCCATGGGATCTACTGGTCTGCAACATTTCAAACAGCTATTTTTCATCCTTCTGCATATTTCCTGAATCTAGCTGTCCACATGGCTACTTTAGTTTCAATACATCCTGGTCTTTTTTTTTTTTTTTTTTTTTTTTTTTTTTTTTTTTTTTTTTTTTTTTTTTTTTTTTGGAGAAGTTCATTAGATCTTATGGTTTCCCCATCAACTAACTGTCATTAGGACAGAGAAAATAATCTAGACACCAATCTCCCATAAACTATTAAAACTAAAACTTGACCCCAGCATTCATGCTGTTTAAGCAATGTCTGCTCATCCATTGTGATGGGAAGAGAAGTTTCTTCCCATGAAAACCTGGGTCATAGCTGCATGGATATGATTGCTGCTGCAGGAATTGCACTGTAGCAGAGGTGCTCATAGCTCTTTATCTCTCAACCCTCAGCTCTATCTGAAGGCTGCTTCCATGCTTAAGTGTATTTCTCTCTCTTTTGTGATTGGCACACACCAAGGAGTTAAATGGGCTTTGTACAATAGTCACAGAAGTGAGAGGTCTCCATAATGAGCAGCCATTAACCAAGAAGTTACAGACCCCGCATCTTCCATCTGAAAGGCTAAATTCTTAGTGCTGATATTCTGATAAACTGACTTCTTTAAGAGCCGGGTAAAATTAACAGGAAATAGATTAAGTGAATTGGAGGCGAGCATTTCTTCTCTTACCATGTTTGCTCTAACAGCATGTCAAATGACAGTATACACCAGGGTCCTGTGGAGAAACAGCAGATAGATGGCAGAACGCTGGGTAATTTGAAGAATATAAATGTTTCTGTCGTTCTTGTCTTGTGTGCACAGAACTGCCCACAACCTTGAACTAATGGTTACAGTTGGTATATCCATCACGACTTAGAGCATCCAAAATATCAAGTTCAAGACAACAAGAAAGTATCACATTTCAGCAAGCCTCACAGTTGATAGATTGCTTAATTATCTCAGTCCCGGAATGAATAAAAGCCAGGACCATTCTGAGAGGATTCTTCGTGGAAGCCAGGCTGACAATGTTTAGTCAAGTACAGAAAACTAGCAATGATCTGATAAAGATCAGTGTGGCAGGGAAAAAAACACAGCAAACCGGCAACAAAACCCTAATGACTACAAAGCCTTGCTGCTATGTACTTAGATACACTGTATGTTTGACAGATACTTAGCAAGCAAACAAGATAGAAGCCTTTATGAACTGGCACCACTGGTAACTCATCAAATATGAAGAAAAATGGCTGGTGCCTCTGACAGTTGTTTCTTGCATGTATCCAACAGCTGGTCTGGACTGATTACATTCATGCCTCAAACATAAAAAATGAAATGCTGGAATGAATTCTTTTTAGTGGACAACAAAGATTACAGTGAACTGATGCCATCCAGGGAAGAGGTTTCTCAATTAATCTCACAGAACATAAAAAGAGGGGAAAAAAATCCAATGCTGACTAACTTTCAGAATAGAAAGTTGTATTAAGCATGCAGCTGCTGGAGTCACTTCATTAAGGAGAACATTTCTTCAGAATCCTGACTCAGGTTGAGTGCACTGAGCCTGGAAGTAATGTTTGGAGACAGGTTATTCTTTTTAATTTGCTCCTTTGCAGCCAGTGACAAAAATGAGCGTGATAAGAAATAATTTCTCCCAACACTCTGTCAAAGGTGTTTTCCTTTGGGACCACAATATCTTCTTATAACCTCACTTACACTCCCCAAATTCATACCAGGGTTAGGACAGCTGAATTTTGAAACCTTGGAAATGTTGATAGCTTTATGAGGGATTTTTTTCACCTACCATTTTATGTGGTGAGAGGAGAGAGGATGGAAGTCCCGCTCAGAGCTTCTTGATTGTTCTCCTCTGGTTTAAATGGTAGTGGACCATGAACTGGACCTACAGAACCTACAGATCAAGCTTATCCCTAAGCTGCTTCTCCCTAGAAAAAGGAGAGATGCAGTGTCTTGAGCTACCTCAGAAATTACCGGCAGTTTCTAGAAATATAATTATTTTTGTAATTAATTTTGTATTATTTTTTGTATCTTCTTCCCAACTGTCTAGAAGAAGAATCTGGGCATGGGATTTTATGCTCACCTAGAACAAGTATGAGTTTGGAAAAGGGTCTCTGGAGAAGTTTTGAGAGAGAATTTCAGGGCTCTGCAAAAGATGGAAAAAAAATTGTGAGAAGATGTATGCAAGTTTTAGGTGAGAAAATGAGTGTGATGATTTCATGAGGAATTCTGCAGTAAGGAAGAGTTCTCCCCTGCAGGAGGAGGGGGAAGGTCTGCATCTGAAAGGAAAAAAAAAAAAAGGAAAGAGATAATTATTACTACCATGATGACATCAGAGAGGATGCAGATAGTAATGGCTCGAGTCCTGTACAGGATTGCTTTAGCATCATAATGGAAGGACGACTATAAAATCATCAATGGAAGGCCACAGTCTGCTGAAACAAATTATATTCTGTTTTATTAGGATTCATTCAGAGCTAATATTATTTTCTATTGGGGATGTAGTGTCAGAGTTGAGTTCAAAGTTTATCCTTGCATTGCCTTGGTCCCTTTGTGGTTGATTGAGCTGTATGCATGTTCCTGATCATTTGGGGAAAAAAAAAACCAAAACAAACAAACAAACAAACAAACAAAAAACAAAAAAGCAATGTAAGGAGTTTTGCCATTTTCATGTATTGTATTGGACTGGTGCCAGGAACTGCCCCAAAACTTTGTAGCCTCATGTGCACCTAACCTTATCTTTGACCTTTCTTTGTCTGGGAGAGAGCTCTTTGCTGATGCCTGAAGCGTTAAAATCACAGCTGTCTCCCCAGTGTAGGACCTCTAAAGAAAGGTGAAGCAGGGGTAAAGGGTCACAATTACTCAGGGTATCTTGCCAGAAGGGAAATGTCTTATTTCAAATGTCATCTGTCACAGTATAGAAAAACTTGTAGGATGGGTTGGGGATGAATATCATACCCAAAATTCTCCCTGTTACTCTTTTCCCTTTTCCCATATATGTATTTATGCACAGTGGTTACAAGTTGTCTATGGAGAGTGGCATTTAATTCCAAATGCCTCTAATTTTAACATAGATTGTTTGCTATCTAGCTTAAAGCAAAGTCCTCAGCAACTCATCAGATAGGGAGATCAGGGGAGGAAGCACTGCTGAATATGTGGCTCTATGCACTGTATAAGGTGATGCCAAGTCCATGATACTCCTAAGTCTCCTCTTTCCTTCCTCAGTAAATCACTGAATGTACCAATTTATGTTAATTCAGGCCTAAACTATGGAGCTCTACAAATAATTCTAATTAATTGCTTCTCATTTCTCTACTCAAAACTGCTGAAGCAAAGATTTCAGTGGGGGAAGTTCTGATAACAGAGAACTTTCTTTTTGTTGGTACCCAGTGGGCATTCATGGCTTGTGGGAGAGTTGTCTCTGAAGGTTTGTGCCACTGGAGAAAAACTGAGCCAGATGAATATTTGTCCACATACCTATTAACACTTTTTCACTTTTCTTTTTTTTTTTCTTCCCCTCTCTCTTCGGAATCAGACAGAAAACCACAGATGAATGTGGTATGTTTGAACTAAGATTTAGCTTACATGGATGCGTTATTGTGAATCTAAGTGGCAAGATTGCATGCAGTCTCGGCACTGAAAATGAGTAAGGTGCATTCCCATTTGCCAGCTGGGAGTAAATCATGCTTTTAGAGGCCTGTCTTTCACAGCACAGACAGTTCATTGCTGCTGAGATACCATTGCAGATACCATGGGAGATTTGTTCCATGCCTTGCTCATGTGTCAGTAGTCATGAGTTGACTATGCTTCCAGTGGAGTTAAAGCAGGGCTACTAAGAAAAGTGACCTACTAAAACACACAAGTGATGGCTTACACACACAGTCTATACTGAACAAGTGAAATAAAAAAGACTTACTTTCAGAGATAGCAGTGCCATCTTGTAGATCATGCTGCACTTGACAAAAAGGGGTTTCTGGAAGAAATGCAGTGCTGGGATTTTTAGTCAGATATACAAGCCAGCAAATCACCGTTTATTTTTTTTTTTCCTAGAAGTGCTTTCTGCTTTGTGGGGTTCCTATAGCCTTGAGCTATACCCTCAGCAAACTACTGATAATCTTGTATCAGAGTCTAGAGTCTCAGTTTAGGGTTTGGAAGTCCATCCCTATCATTCAAGGCTGATGTGTACCTAATGTGCTCCCAGCAGAGTTTTGTCTATGTTGGTTTTAACATCTAGTGGATAATGTTTTGCAGTCTCCCTGGTGGCCTCACTTGTTCACTGCGTTCATGAAGCCTCAAGTAATGGCTTACATTCTTGAACAGGTCTGAGAAGGGTCTGGAAACAGTGCCATTCTTACCCAGCTTAGTTACATTTCTATAGAGACTCTGAAGACAGGAATTGAAAATGCAAAGAAGCAAATTGCTATTTAATTGGTAAATAGGAAACACATTTAAAAAAACTCCACATTTTAAATATGGAAAGTTGGGATAATCCTCAGTCTGGTATTAATCTACATTATGAGCTGGTATCTATCTCATAAATCAGTTCCCTGCTTTCTCTTCTCTTTGGTGCATAATAAAGAGAGCCCTGGAAATGTTTTACCTCAGGAATACAGGGAAGGACAAACTTGGATTTGTGTGGTCTCTCTAGAGCTTCTGAATAGAGTAATCATCACAGACATTCAAGTTTTTTATATTAAAAAAAAAAAAACAACCAACCAACACATTTCTTTCTGTAATGTTCTTCTGTTTAAAAAAAGTTAGAACAAATCAGCATCTTAAACAGAGAGGCCCAAAAGTATTTCCATCTGTGTCAATCACATGTCAGTGCTCTGGAGCCTCAGGCTTTTTTCCTCATCCAGAATCCTGTAGTTTTTAAAGGAAACAGTTTTCTGAAAGGCATATCAACAAATGTGTGTACATATACATGTAAGTACATACTTATGCAAATTGCTGCCAATAGCCATTCTTTACAAGGAAATATGATGATAACTTAGTTCTCCTCAGCAGTGAAAAGGAACTGCTAGCTTTACCTTAGCTCAGCTGTTTTCAGCAGCTACAACTAAGCTTTCAGTATTTCATGGTATCCATTTTAGATTTATACTGAGGGTGAAGGTAGCAAACAAATGAGACTATAATAGATTAAGCATCAGAGAAGATTGGTAAATACAAATAAAGATGCATATTTTATGTGATGGTTTTCCCCTCTGTGTAGCTATTTCCACGTTGAAGCCATCTATTTTGTAACATTGAGTTATCTCTGGTACTTTAACAACTTTTAAAATAAATAGTTGAATAAATTTTTTGAATTTGGCCTGTCTTAAGACTATTTAAACTTTTCAGAATAAATCTTTAAATAAGCAGAATTTCCAGATGAAGCAGAACAACCTGCAATGCTTTTTGGGAGAGGGAAAATGTTATGATCCGACTTTGCAATTTTCTAAATGTTTTATGACAGACAATAACAGTAGCTATCACTGAATGACTCATGCACTAGGTACAAGTAATATATACCAGGGTGTGCATTCACCAGTCAACACTTTTAAACATATAGGAACTGCAGATATTTATTTTTATTTTTTTATTATTTTTATTTTTTTTATTTATTTTTTTTTTTTGGTACTACTCAGTTGCTTTGACTCTACAGTGAAGCTGCATCCATTTCAGAGGTTCTCTATCCTAAACTCAGTAGCTTTGGTGTGAGTTTTGGAACAGGGCAGATTACCAGAGGAGAGAAAAGGAATACAGTGTAGCCTCAATGAGCCCAAATCCTCCTCACTTGGGGAAGGAGGATGTCAAGACGATGGGAAAAGATGAAACTCCCCTAAAGAGTGACTGGTGCAAAAGGCTCCCTAATGAAGACATTTTTCTGCTGCTGGACTACTTTGGGCAACTACGGGATGGAGAAATGATGAAGGTTTCTTGAAGTTATCTCAGATTTTTTTTCCTGTATATCCCTGGTAGGAGCTTCAGTTGCACCGCAGTCCATAGCAGGCTTCAGAACTAGAGAAAAACAATATTCTTTCATGTTGACAAAGAACAAGAATAAAAAAGAATTTCTTAATCCTTTCTTTATTCTTTATGACGAATGAAGATGTCTAAAAATTATACTTCAAATTCTTTTTGTTTTGATTTTTGGCATTAGAAATATATTTGAAATTTGCATTTGGTATTGCTTTTCTTAAAGGCTGTTGGAATGATTGAAAACCACACATAAAATATATGTAGGTGATTAGCATCTGTTTGACTGGAACAGTTGGTAGAAAAGCTTTCTTTGTCAAAATGTTCACAATCCGTTCTTTTTTACTGTGGCTAAGAAAAATTATATCCTGTATTTAATCTTTGAAGCATGTAAAAGTTAGAAGAAATAGAATTAAAAATATATCTAAGTGCCACTGAAGGCACAAAAAGTAGTCAAAGTCTGACTTGGTTTTTCAAGGGAAAAAATACCAGAGAAAAAATTACTTCAAGCTTTGTTTCAGTTGCCTCTACTCAGCAACAAGCAGGAACCCATATGTACTATTATTTTTTTTCCTGTTTTCAAGTTTTATTTTGAAATTGTTTCAAAAACAGACAATCATTTGAACTTTTTCAAATAATGAACAAATAAGGATTTAAGACAATATGCTAGTATGCAGTAAGTTTTATAGCTAGGAATTAGTATGATATCTTGCAAATGTGTTGATTAACCAAATACTTCACAGGCAATGTTTCTTTATTAAAAACAATAACTTTCTAATGTAATTAGTGCTATACATGCTGGTTAAAAACACAGTTAGGAGTTGAATCCAGTATATCCAGGGAGGTTATAAGCAGGAGGGTAACCAACTTTTTACATGGGTAGGTAATGATAGGACAGGGAAAAACAGCTTTAAACTAAAAGAAGGGAAATTTAGGTTAGGTGTCAAGGGGAAATTTTTCACTGAGAGGGTGGTGAAGCGCTGGCACAGGCTGTCCAGAGAGCTGTGGTGCCCCATCCCTGGAGGTGCTCAAGGACAGGTTGGATGGGCCCTGGGCAGCCTGAGCTGGTGGAGGGAAACCAGCCCACAGCAGGGGATTAGAACTGGGTGATCCTTGAGGTCCCTTCCAACCCAAGCCATTCTGTGATTCTATTTCTGTAATTTTGTTTTGCTCTTGATTGAGTTGTATTACTCAGATTCTCTGATAGAATCTCCTTGCTACACGATGGCCCAGGATTTCATTCTGCTTCAGACGACTTTCTGCTGAGATGCTGTGACACACAAGAGGCTATCAAAATAATGCTGATGTTTCCTATGTGGTCAGTGAGGAGTTTCATTTAAGACACTCTTTATGACAAGCAGAGGAACAATATGCATAGTCATTTATTTTTTTTCCTTGCATCCTCATGGTATTTTTTTTTCTGATTATTATAAAGTTCTTTCTACTGAAAGGTTCTCCTATGAAAGGATTGGCAGCCTTCATTTAGACAGTGGTAGTAACTTACTGATGTAACTACACAGACATGGGGAAGGGCTATGCTGAGAGGATTGTTGTCTCCACTTATAATGCCTGCTCTGATGCCTCCTATAATGTTCCTTACTCTCTGATGCAGCTGGAAGGAGGTGCAGCCTCTGCATCCTCCTTCCCTCCAGTTCCATCCGGGATTTTTTTCTTCTATGATTTTATGAACACTTCATTCACTGGGCAGAGCACCTATTGTTTTTCACTCACATTTTTATTTTATTTTAGGACATCATCACATCATAATGGAATCGCTATCTAACTGGTGCACACTTCTGCAACATTCCCTTTGAACACTGTTCCTAAATTATGAAGCATTATGAAGCAGCAATCCTGCTGCATTAACAGCGTTGTCACAAGAGTTTCCATTGCATTTTGGTGTTTCTTTTCATTAAGGGAATCTAAACAAAGAATTAATAGGGCTTTTGTTAGCACTGTGTCTATGAGAATGGTGTCAGCAGCGCTGGCCACTGCACACAGTACCTTCACTCTCTTGCATCCTCCAAAGAATCTATAATCTATTCTCTCTGGCCCTCCTAAGGTTTCATGTGACTCAGACATATTTTTCATCTGCCTTTATCTCTCTCCAGTGTACTGTCCTTTACCATTTCCTACAGCATCAAATCCTGGAAGGAAAGGAGTTTTTCTGTCCATCTTTCTCCCTCCCTTCCTTTTTCCCATCGTCTGTCCCTGAACTGGTGCAGAAGAATAAAGCTGTCATAACCTAACATAAAATAATGTGAGTGGCTGTCCTTCTTTGAAATAAGGGTTTATTTAGCTCAGTAGCCTGCCTTCAAGGGATATGTGGGGAAGAACAAGAACCAGGCAAGCATCCTTCCCCTTATTTTGTAGAATCATTAGGGTTGGAAAAGTCCTTTAAGATCACCTAGTCCAACCATCAACCCATTCCCACCATACTCACCAACCACATCCCTCAGTGCCACATCTCAGTGCCACATCTTTTATTGCTTTCTTCCAATATCTGAAAGGTGCTTACAGAGAGAGCGGGGTTGGTTTCTTCTCACTGGTGACAGGTGACAGGATGAGGGAAAATGGCCTTAAGTTGTGCCAGGGTAAGTTTAGGTTGGATATCAGGAAACACTTCTTTACAGAAAGGGTTGTTAAGCACTGGAATAGGCTCCCCAGGGAGGTGGTTGAGTCACCATCCCTGAATGTGTTTAAAAACCATTTGGATGTGGTGCTCAGGGACATGATTTAGTGGAGAGTTGTTAGAGTTAGGGTAGTATGGATAGGTTGTGGTTGGACTTGATGATCTTTAAGGTCTTTTCCAACCTGAGCAATTCTATGATTCCACATTCCTTGAACACCTCCAGGGACAGTGACTCCACCACCTCCCTGGGCAGCCTGTGCCAGTGCCTCACCACTCTTGCTGAGAAAAAATTTCTCCTAATATCCAACCTGAATTTGTTACCAGCTTCCAGCTATTCTTGTCTTCTGGATTCCACAATGGAGTCTGCTGTGTATGATTTAGCAGCATTCAACAAAGCACCCTTCTAAGTACATCTACAAGCTTTTTGTACTTAGTTGTAAGATGTCGTACGAAAATAATACTTTTACCTTCAATTTTTAATTGTCTGCTATTATGTTCATCTAGCTCTTCTATTGGAGGAGACAGTGAAGCTTCAGTCTGTGTCTGCCCTTTTGGAAACTCTTTGGATATTTGGAAACTTCAGTTCTACTGCACAGCGGGACAACTCCTTGCCAGCTGAAGAGTCTAAGCTGTCCTTTTGGAGGAAAGTGCTTCTGTACCTTGAAATATCCTTGCTGCCTTTCTCTGAGCATTTAACAGTGTATCACATTTTTTTTTTGTATGTTTGTTTGTTTTTCAGGCAAGGGAACCAAAAATATCAAGGTGTGGGTGTGGTCCAGAATGACATTTTCTGTTTTGTTCTCTGTTCCTTTTCTTACAATTCTAACGCTGCTTTCCTCTTGCTGTCTGAGCTACTTTCAGTGCTGAGCTAGTTCTTTTGTGAACTGTTGATCACAGCCCCAGTTCTTACTGACCTTTACTAGCTTACTACAGGTTTTGTTTTCTCTGAAATAACCTCTCAGTCCCTATATGTGAAAGCTCTGTACATTATCCACAAATTTTGTGAATCTGTATATGCTTCTACTACTCCAAGTTTATGGCAACTCCTGTAACCTCGTGTTTGTTGTGTTAGCTTTCCCCCCACAACTTCTGAGAATAAAAAAAGTATGTATATCACGTTCTCATGAAATATAACACAGGACATTTTAAAGTGTGGATATATGTAGGGGCAAGGCCACCTGAATAAATAGCTAGGAAAAGATGTGGGGGAATGCTGGGCCCTGAAGATAGGCGAAGGGTGAGCTGTCATGCAAGAAGCAGCAGTCTGGAGGTGGGGATATCATCCTCTACATCTCCTGCACAACACCACGGCTT
This sequence comes from Pavo muticus, assembly GCA_016647715.1. NCBI lineage: Eukaryota > Metazoa > Chordata > Aves > Galliformes > Phasianidae > Pavo > Pavo muticus. Next base: position 983,785 of record JACDJE010000400.1, on the reverse strand, counting down.
TATGCTTCTCCCATGAAGAAACTGAAGAAGTCCCAAGTCATAAATTGTTTTATGCTGAGAGAAGATTCAGGGAAATTATCAGTTTGTAGCCAGCCTGTTCTTATATTCATTCTTCCCTAGCTATCTATTTTTTTAACCCCATTGGAGTCAGGAGGTCTTTCATTTTCCTGTTTATGTTCTTTGGCTGCAATGCAGCAGTGTGTATCTTCAGTAAACCATCTCCTCTTTGCTGTCACTATAATGGGGGAGAGAGGGAAGGAGGAGAGGAAGATATACGTACTTTCTTGCCAGCTTTCTGCTCTGGCTGTCTCATATCTGGCTGATTGTACTGTAAGAGCAGCTTTTTCATGGTCTGTCACTTGTGCTTTGGTTCTAACTATAAATAGGGAATGCATTGGTATCCATTAATGTGCTTCTTTTCTAAGTGACTTTCAAGCTTCAGAAAAGACCAGAATTTCATTTGAAAGTTTGAGTCCTCCTGCTTATCCCAAATTTTCTGTGTGTTATAAATACTTTGTCAACCCCTTGTCAAGTGCAACTGCTCTGTGAGACCCTTTTGACTGTTACTGCATGCCCATATATATGGTAGCTATCTCCTTTGTCCTTGCACTGTCTGTTGGATTCACATAATTCGAGAAAGAGTATATTTTAGCAGTGGGCAACATAAGAAATTTTTTACAGACATTGCTGAGAAACTGTAACTCAACTACCCTCAAATCATTTTTTCCCCCTCTCTTTATAATGCAATAAAACACCTTTTTTATTTAGCTGGAGTAGCATTGGATTTAGGTAGGAAATCTTGTGGATTTCTTTGGTGCTTTTGCAAGATTAGAAATAAAATAAAGTAAGTGAAACAAATTCCACAAAATACAAATTGATATACTGCAGGTATGAAATACAGAGATAACTGCTCCAGATTTTAAGCCAATCACTCTAAAAACTTGCGAAATACATCTATCTGAAAACAGGTAATTTGCATTGAGTTCCAGTTCAACATATTAGAGTGAAACCACATCCATTGCTAAACTGTGAATGGCTGAATCAAATCCTACTGTGATTCTCAGTGTTTATGGCCCTAGGCTTCTTGGATAATTATATATACATATTTTGGTGGTTTGTTTATTTGTTTTCCATCACATTTAACACTTAAATTTGGAGACATTTCCATAGACTTGGTGTAACTGTTGTAGCAACTGTCAGCAATTACTGGAAATGGGACTAACATCTTCAGAAGTAATCAGTTTCAATTTTGCCTGTCTACACACCTTGCAGTAAAACCGTGAATCCCCAAGCATAGCCGTGACTCTTTTTGGGGTCATAGAGGGAGGAGAACATCTGGAAAAAGTGTTCTGTGAGTTTTTGTAAGTATTGAGTGATGGCAAGTAGAAAGCTTAATGGGGGAAAAAAAGCATTTAAAAGCAATGCCGTTGCTAGCTGTGCTCTGTTTGATTAGTGAACCAGTCACACTCCAGGAAGGGGTTATGGTTGTTATTGTGTGGTTGGTTCTGTGGCCCCTCTTGTGTAGAGAAGGCTATACTGGGACAAGGAGTGAGTAGTGAATGATGCATGCACAGCTTCTTAGGAGAAAACAGATGGGCTTTCATCACAGCTGTGCTCTCTCTGTTTACATGCTTTATTCTTGTTGTGTTACCTTGAGGACTGATGTAGGTGAGACACTGTAGAGCATCTGAGGGAGTGCTATTTCTTGTCTGGATGAATAGCCTGCTTACCTGGAGTATAGGAGAGATGATAACAGTGATTTGTTAATGTTTAGGTCCTTGGACATGGATTTTGCCAAAGATGACACAGCTGACCTGAGTGCTGACCATTATATAACAATTAAAAAAAGGTGGTAGAAAGCAAGGTTTTAGTTGATGCCATAGACCTCTGTTTTGTGCAGAACTATGTATGATCATAGCATACAGGATTTCTCTGTCAGAAATAATTGTTTTAAGGGCAGTTTTTTTTTTTTTTTTTTTTTTTTTTTCAGGGGATAAGGGAAACTAAAGGGAGAAGTAAAAGAAGCACATAAACAGTAAGCACATGCAAACTTGGAAAGGGGAACAGTTTATCCTCATGTAATTTTCCTGTTTACTCCTCTGTAATGCTTCTTTTCTCCAGACTAAACACACTGCTCAAACACAGAACTGAAGTCTTAGGCAACTCTGTGGCTTGAAGTCTTCACAGTGCAGAAGCAAAAAGTAAACTGCCAAGGAAAATGCTATCTTCCCAAACTGGAGGCAGCCTCTCAGTGTAAGATTTGTATGTGACTAACTGTGAGTGATTTGCCCTCAAAAGCCACACAAAGATCTTAAACAAACAGATAAACAGTTTGGCCAAGGAAAAAGTAGAGTTGTATTGCCCATTACAAAGAATTCAGTTCAGAGCTCAGCTCCACTGGTAGTACCTAACACAGCAAAAAATCACTTTGCTGCTGCCTCTTAGCCTGGTGATTGGAGAGTAGAATCTGCAGAAATAGCTACTTAGTTAAAAAACAAGAAAATAAATAAATAATTTTGAAATAATTAATTTTTCAAAGTAAGGACTTACTTAAAATCTCAAGCAATGACAGCAATTTCCAAAACCAGCATGCGTATTTAAAGAGGAACTCAAAAAGCAGATGGAAAGGGCAATGTGAAACCATTTGTGTGACTCGTCCTTTTGTTCCATGTGTGCTGTTGTCCCAAGGTCATAAGGAGAGCTTGTTTCAATACCAGATTTTGCAAAAGGATTTTGGTAGGAATTGAGAAAAACTAGATAATAGAGCATAGATCTGACCTTCAGAGATCATTTGAGTTGGAAGAGGCATTTCAAGGTCAGCTAGTCCAACACCCCTGCCATGGGCTGGGACATAATTCTCTACATCAGGTTGCCCAAAGTGCTGTCCAACTTGACCTTAAACATTTCGCCGAGGTTCGCTGCTTTGGAGCTGTCTCAGCCAGAGCCGTAGCGGCTGATCGCGGGGTGCACGGGGGTTTCGATCGGTTCCCTCATTCAAGAGGGTTTTCCGAGGCAAAGGAGCAGCCCGGCTGCTCTCGCGAGAGCGGCTGACGTGACGGAGGCGTTGCCAGGGCAACGGCTCTGCACCCCTGCCCACTGCCTAGAAAAAGCCCCAGGGAGGGCACCAGGACTAAGAGGAGGAGTATCATTACTGTGAAGTGAGTGATAAGTGTGGGGGCACCCGTTAACGACCTGGTAAAGGGACGAGGGCAGTGCCAGTACTACCAGCAGCAGGGCGGGGCTGATCAGTCGCACCCCGTTAAGGGTGTGACCCCTAGCAATACTATTCTAATTTGCACTAGTGAGTCTGCTGGTTTACCATGGCTGCACTCCGGCGGAAGGCTACTTCCACTAAGAATGTGGAGACCCAGATGGATGACCCCTGCACATGGAAAAGGAAGACTGCAGCCAAGAAGAATGTGCAGACCCAGACTGAGGTCCCAAAACAACACACTAGCATGCAGGTCACTGGCTGTGATGAGTGCCAGAGCCTGGCCTTTGCAGTGCCAGGCGATGGAGGCAGCGCCTGTGTAAGCTAAATGACTAAATGAACAGCTAAATGACTTACTCAGCCTTGTGGTCGACCTGAAGGAGGAGGTGGAGAGGATGAGGACCATAAAGGAATGTGAAAGGGAGATTTATTGGTGGTGCCAGTCCCTTTCGGCCCCGAGGTCTTGGCACACGGCTGAGGCTCCACGTGGAGCATGTCACCCCCTGCCACCTTGCAAACAGGTGGTAGAGGGGAACTGGCAGGCAGACTGTGTTCCTGCTGCAGTGAGCCACCTGTCCTCTCCTACCCCTAGCAATATTAGTGAAGAACCGGGGGGGGTGGGGCAGTGGCAAAAGCACTGTAACTCTCTCCACAAGAGGCATCCAGCTGATATTCACCAGACAGTGCTGGACCCCCTACCCTGTCATTGCCGAGCAGAGCTAGGCAATTTGAGAGAGGAGGAGGAGTGGAAACAGATACTGGCTTGGCGAAGTGGGCATCCCCCATTCCGACCATCCTCAGCTCCCCAGGTGCCTCTGCGAAATAGGTTTGAGGCCCTGGAACTCAAGGGAGAGGTGAGTGAGGGTGTGGAGGGAGGTCCACCCGTGAGGTCGCCTCGGGTGAAGCGGTTGACCCCACGCCTCAAGACTGCCTCCGCCCGGAAGGACAGAAGGGTGGTTGTCATAGGTGACTCCCTGCTGAGAGGAACGGAAGGCCCTATATGTCGGCCTGACCCTACCCATAGGGAGCTGTGCTGCCTCCCTGGGGCATGGGTCAGGGACATTTCTAGGAAACTTCCTGGACTGATTCGCCCTTCTGATTATTACCCCTTATTGATAGTTCAGACTGGCAGTGACAAAGTCGCTGAGAAAAGCTTGAGGACTATCAAGAAAGACTTCAGGGGACTGGGGCGGGTAGTTGAAGGAGCAGGTGTGCAGGTGGTTTTTTCTTCTATACCTTCAGTGGCGGGGAAGGATACTGTGAGGATCCAAAAAACCCTCCTCATTAATAAATGGCTTAAAAGTTGGTGAAAACACAGGAATTTTGATTTTTTTGACCACGGAGCAATTTACTCGGCACCTGGCATGATGGCTGCAGATGGAAGTAGCCTGTCTCCAAGGGGTAAGAGGATCCTAGCCCAGGAACTGGCAGGACTCATTGAAAGGTCTTTAAACTAGGTATGAAGGGGGAGGGGGACAAAATGAGGGCCACTGAGGTTGAGCGGGTAGTTCGAGGCTCAAAACTGAGCTTGATGGGTGAAGAGGGTGGAGTTCAAAGGGATGGAGAGGGGCGGGGGGATGCTGCTTCCCTATAAAGTGTCTGTACACTAATGCACGCAGCATGGGAAAGAAACAGGAAGAGCTGGAGATCTGCGTGCGGTTGCAAGGCCATGATCTCACCGCGATCATGGAGACGTGGTGGGACAGCTCGCATGACTGGAATGTTGTCTTGGAGGGCTATGTGCTTTTTAGGAAAGATTGGCTGGCGAGTAGGGGTGGTGGAGTGGCTCTTTATGTGAGAGAGCAGCTAGAATGTATTGAACTCCACGTGGGGGAGAGTGATGTAGTGGTGGAGAGCTTGTGGCTGAGAATCAAGGGGCAGGCTGGTATGGGTGACACTGTTGTGGGTGAGTACTACAGGCCCCCTGATCAGGAGGAGAAGGTTGATGAGGCCTTCCATAAGCAACTGGAAGTAGCGTCACGATCCCAGGCGCTGGTGCTTGTGGGG
>JACDJE010000400.1:939359-968037 GCA_016647715.1 Pavo muticus | reverse complement strand
GATAATTTGGAAAATTTGATTTTCCCTCAATATAGTGCTGTAGGTATTTTGACAAGATCTATCATTTCACTGTGTAGCTGGGGCATTACATCCTCATAGCCTTTAGCACGCAAGCTAAAGCAAAACAAAAGCACAGTAACAACTGGCAAATGTCTAACACAGCTACATTATTGCCTATAAAATTGGGAATGTGACAAACTCATATCCAGGGTAAATGAGATAAATAAACTCATGTAGTGCGGCCTCTAAAATGATTGTAACTCATTGTCAATAATGAGAAAAGTGTCTAAATAGCTTAAAAGACACTAGGAAGTTACATTGTTTTACACTTAAATAACCCAGAAATTTCCAAAGTGGTATGAAAATAACAGGTCTTGGGGTTACCCCAAAAATGCACAGCAATCTGCAGTATAATTCTTAGCCAAGACTTTTTTCTGAAAGGAAAAACTTCAAACAAAATGCCAATTTAAGGAAAGCAACAATTTCATTTTAGCATATAAACAAAATCAACAACCAGGGAGAAATATCAGGAGGAGAGGGAAATTGCATTTTGTTAGAAACTTTAAACTTCTGCTCTGTCAGCTCCTGATAATAGTTCAAGATTCAGATAGCAAGTAAATGTTCTTTGCTGCCTGCAGTGACTGCGAACTTTTCTGTATGCTGTATTTGCATAGGCTATAACAATTTGATTTGAATTTTTTCTCCAAGGATCTGTTTCTTTGTCACTTCATTAGTCTTTTATTTGATACCTCTTTTGAACCTTAGTATTTTACCTAATGGCTTCATCCTGCAAATGTTATGGCTTCTATCCAAGAAAACACTTTTTAACATGCTTCAATGTTAAATGAATTGAACTTTGGGATAAAGCTCTAAATCATACCTAATTTTGGTTGTACTTTTCTTCTGCTTCTTTCTTAACATATCTTCTACTCTCAATTTCAGCCTTCTCTCTTGTGCATTTTGCTTCTGGGCGTGTGGCAGCAAAAGCTTAGCAGTGATCTCTATGCAGGATTGTTAACCTATCTTGGACCTACCAGAGTGTCAAAGTGAACAGATCTGCTTATCTTTTTGACATGTGTAATGGATGTCTTACTTGAAAGTTCTAAGTAGTCAAAAGAGAGCTTTTAATATTTGTCCCCAGAGATGTTCCTATTAATCTCCTGTTATGACATCTCAGTACTACACCATCATGCTGCCTATCACTCAAATGTATTACTTGGACATTAACATCAATTTGAAAGTCTGTTTCAGCCAGGATATGGTAACATATTTCAGATTATTTCCCTCATGACATTCAAGGACATGACTGAATATTTCTACCAGGCACTTGTGCAATTAATTACACTGGGATGCTTTTGCTGGCTGGGAGATATGACCTGCCCTCACCCTTGTTGATCATAGAATCATAGAATCACAAGGTTGGAAAGGACCTACAAGATCATCTAGTCCAACTGTCCTCCCATTATCCTTGCTACCACAAGCTACTAAACCATATCTCGTAGCTCCTCATCCAGAGCCTCTTGAACACTGCCAGGGATGGCGACTCCACCACCTCCCTGGGCAGGCCATTACAGTGCCTGACCACTCTCTGAGAGAAAAAGTTTTTCCTTATGTCTGATCTAAACCTCCTCTGGTACAACTTGCGGCCATTTCCTCGGGTCCTGTTTGTTGCCTGGGAGAACAGGCCAAACCCCTCCTCTTCACAACCTCCCTTCAGGAAGTTGTAGAGTGCAATGAGGTCTCCCCTGAGTCTCCTCTTCTCCAGTCTAAACAATCACAGCTCCCTCAGCCGCTCCTCATAAGATTTGTGCTCCAGACCCTTCACCAGTTTTGTTGCCCCTCTCTGGGCACGTTCCAGGACCTCAATGTCTTTCTTGTAGTGAGGGGCCCAAAGTTGAAAACAATAGTCAAGGTGCAGCCTCACCAGTGCTGAGTACAGGGAGATGATGACCTCTCTGCTCCTGCTGGTCACGCTATTTCTAATGCAGGTCAGGATGCTGTTGGCCTCTTGGCCACCTGGCACACTGTCAGCTCATGTTCAGCTGAGCATCAACCAACACCCCCAGGTCCCTTTCCTCTTCAGAGTCATCAGGCCACTCATCCCCAAGCCTATAGCGCTGCATGGGGTTATTGTGGCCAAAGTGCAGGACCCAGCACTTGGCCTTGTTGAACCTCATCCCATTCACCTCAGCCCAGTGATCTAGCTTATCTAGATCCCTCTGAAGGGCCTGCCTACCCTCAGGCAGATTGACACCACCTCCCAACTTGGTGTCATCTGCAAACTTACTGAGGGTACACTCAATCCCTTCATCTAGGTCATCAATCAAGATATTAAACAAGATGGGCCTCAGTACCGACCCCTGGGGGACACCACTTGAAATGGGTCACCAGCTGAACTTAACTCCATTAACCACTACCTGTTGGGCACAGCACTCTAGCCAGTTCCTTACCCAAAGAAGGGTATACCTGTCCAGGCCATGGGCAGCCCGCTTCCCCAGGAGAATACTGTGGGAGACCATGTAAAAGGCTTTGCTGAAGTCTAGGTAGTCTACATCAACAGCCTTTTCCTCGTCTACCAGTCTGGTCACCCAGTTGTAGAAGGAGATGAGGTTGGTCAAGCATGACCTGCCTTTCATGAACTCGTGCTGGCTGGGCTTGATCTCCCGGACGCCACACATGTGCCGTGTGATCTCATCCAAGATGATTTGCTACTTAGCTTTCCCTGATACCGAGGTCAGGCTGACAGGCCTGCAGTTCTCCAGATCCTCCTTACGGCCCTCCTTGTAGAAGCGAGTCACATCGGCAAGCCTCCAATCCTCTGAGACCTCTCCAGATAACCAGGAGTGCTTGTAGATAGCCGAAAGCGGCTTGGCAGTCACCCCCGCCAGCTCCCTCAGCACCCTAGGATGGAGCCCGCCCGGTCCATGGACTTGTTACAGTCCAGATGGAGGAGGAGCTCTCTAACTGCGTCCACCTGAATCACTGGGGGTGTATTCTGCGTAGCATCCCAGATTTCCAGATCAGGGAATAAAGTGCCCTGAGGATAACTGATCTGCCTATTAAAGGCAGATGTAAAGAACGCATTGAGGACCTCAGCCTTCTCCTTATCCTCAGTGGTCACATTCCCTGCTGCATCAAGTAAAGGATGGAAATTCTCCTTGGTTCTTCTCTTACCATTGATATATTTGTAAAAAGATTTGTTATTCTCTTTTACTGCAGTGGCCAATCTGAGTTGAAGTTGGGCTTTTGCCTTCCTAACTTCCTCCCTGCATACCTTAGCAACTTCCCTGTAATTTCCCCAAGTAGCCTGTCCCTTCTTCCAGAGGACATAGGCTTACCTTCTTTTTCTTCCGGAGTCTCAACAATAGTTCCCGGTTCATCCATGCGTGATGTTGAATTCTGCTTCCATAAATATTCTTATTCTAGTCAATATCTTGAACCATCCCCTATTCCTCCTCTTTTTGTTTCCCTGATGGTTTCTCACTTCTAAGCACAATCACTATCTTCATCTTCTAGAGCTTTATGGTCTGTGTTTTCTTATTTGCTGTTAAATTTTTGACTCCTGCCTCTGGTTGATTATACCTACTGAGATGGACCCATTCTCTGATTATTCACTTATCACACAGTCAAACAAGCATTTGAGGACTTTCTCCCATGCTATTCTTTGTAGATGGAAGAAAATACATGTGAACAAATAAAGAACATTTTGTTCCTCTGCTTCATTAAAAGTATTTTTTTCCTCTATTTCATACCCCTCCACATAAATCTTTCCTGTGCTTTCACTTCCATTTTTTTTCTAATGTTTATTCCCATCATGCTTACAGTATACTCTCATAATTTCTGTGTATTTTTGTTTATCTGTAGCTGTTTTCCACTGTCTTTTACATGGACTTTATCATCCTTACATAGCACCCTTCTTTCATCTAGATCCTACAGATTCTAGACTGCAGTTACACAGATAATGTATTTATAAGTCAGTCATTTTCAAAAAACAAATATAGTCCAGAGCATAAGCTGCTATAAGCAGGCTAAAATGTCCCTTGCATCTGTGGTATGAAAAGTGGCTAGCTTCTAAAACAGTGCTAGCTACTCTTCTGTATAATGTTTTCATGCTAAACTTTCTTTCTGAGCAAGATGAGCTCTAATGTAACTTTTCCTGCTTAAGAGCATCCAATTCAAAATACTGATACTTAGGAGCTCATATATACCCAATTTATTTTGTGTTTTTACTGCAAATGAAGAAAGGCTGCATTTTCTGGTGCTGGAAAAAAGACTTTCATTAAAACAATTTCCAAACCATGTCTTTCTTAGCACATTCTTTCTAAGGGATTGGTATAGGAAGTATGCATTAGACTCTGGATCCATCTTCCCTTTGCTAATACTATTTTCCTTAAATGATACTGAATAAAAACTAGTAATTCGTACAGCAGCAGACTTCAGGAGATTCTAATCACTGACTAATTTCCCTTTGCTGGAGTGCCCTTCATTTACTTCCTCTACTGCTTCCAGAACTGGCTTCTTAATACACTGTAACTTTCATGATCAGACCAAATGGCAGGTATGAACAGTGATAACAGGAAATGTTGCCAGTGCTTACAGTTGGAGCTGACATACATATATTTCCATTTTTTTTGTTTACTTCTTTTTAACTTGAATTAAACAATATACAATATACAAGGATAGGAGTATCAGCTTAACTGGTGCATTTGTGAATTTACAATGCAGAGATTTGAACTAATATCTAGAGTTCCATGGGTTTTACTTAAATCATACTATATATGTTTTCTTATTTTCTGAGCACTAACGTGGTTGAACCTATAAAAAGTATATTGCAGGACAAAGCACCTTACAATCTAAGGGAATGTTCTGCTGCGTGCCATTGTCTACCAGCAGCCTTTCATTTGACATATTTTAGTAGCAGACTTGTCTTCTATGGCTATGTCTCCATTTAATTTTCATCTATATCGGAGCTTTGACCCTCAACTTGTACTCAGACCACTCACCAATTTTGTCTCCTGTCATCTCCAGATAATGTGAATTCACTGCCTATAACTATTGTGAATTTTCTCTTTTTCACATTAATCGTAAATTCTCTTAATGCAACTGAATAATTCTTGCTGACACTTCTAATGAGCAAAAGACATAGTCCAATTTCATGACCTGTGACCTATCAAGTGCCTTGAAACTCCCAATCATTATTACAGTCTTGATTTCATTGATTTTCTTGATGACATTTTGTTTTGTCAGCTTTTGGAACTCCATCACCTCCTAAGTCTCGTATTATTGCTTGAAATGACCATCAGAGTAACCTCCAACACTATTATGTCAACACCTTCAAGTTCATAGGGAATGTTAATGTGAGGTCTCTGATAACACACAGGACCTGAACTTGTTGGAAAATGGCACAAACACCTTTAATACGCAACTACAGTTTGAAAATAAACAACCAAAACAAAACAGAACAAAAAAAGCAAAATAAAATCACCATCATTTTCAAATATTTTAACAAAATATTTTTCAGGATATTTTTGACGTTCTTAGATTTGTTAAATCCAAATGAGAAGAGGGCAAGCATTCCTTTTAAAGTTTCCGTCCCTTCAGTCTCAGAATTTAAAAAGGAAGATGAAGCAGGAAAATCTCATTGAATTCAACTCAGAATCAGAATTCTCTTTATTTTAAAATTTCAACAGTGTCATAAGGCATAAAAAATATTCCTACAAGAGAGAATATTTCTAGCCCTTCAGTAAACACCAGCACCACAAGGCAAACTGAGCAACTAGAGTGGCAGCTGCTACCAGTGCCTAAGACAGCTGGGCCATAAGTGGAATAGGGGCTTTTGGACCCAAATTCATTATACTTTTGGAGAAATACTGTTTGCTTTTCTTATCTCCTTTTAAACATCCTGTCCAAATCTTCCATTTTCATTTTCTCCTCAGAGCCTCTCCTCCGTGCTGTATTTTTGTCTGAAGTTAACACAAGGCATATGTAGCAAGAACCTATAACATGCCTTCTGTCCTATCTGAACTGGAAAGACAGTTGCTATGTTAGATATCTTTAAAGAAAATCTACCAACCTAGGAAGGACCGAAGGACCAGGCAGCTTTTTGTTTTGTTTTGTTTTTTTAAAGAAGCATCTTTTCAAACATTACCGAACATTTACCTTGCCAGTGACCAGTTTTTCAAATGAGAGAGATGGAGATGGATTCTGTGGCTGTATCCTTTTTGAAGTAGGAAATTATAATTAAACTGCATTTCTGAAAATGATAGATCAGTGTAAAAAAGCTGTTTTACACCACCACTGGACTTAATGGAATGTCCCTTGCAAAATGCAGTCACTTATTTTGGTTGTGGAAAAAGAAGAATGCAGAAAAGAATACTCAGATTTGCAGCTGTGCCGAGCCAGATATTTTTAAAATCTCTTTGTTTCTTTGTGTGTGCATCAGTTTATATGTTTTATACACCTTTCAGAGGTTCAGACGAGGGGACTGCTCAGTTTAAGGGAAGTTACACAAATCTCTTCAAGTCAAATGGCTTTGTCAATATTCAAAAATTGGTGGCTGCTTTAGAAAATCTACAATATTGTCACCAGGAGCCCAGGGTGGTGTTGTTTCTATAATCCAAGTCTAACGCTCCCATTTCTGCTCTTCTTCACAGCAGCCTGGCTTTTTCTTTCATCACTTTTCAAGTCAGGAAATATATTCATAAAATGTGATGGCTGTTATTGCTGTTTTCTATGAATGCAAAGTTACTACCCTGACCCCCTAGAAGGGGAGACTCCAGAAAAGCTTTATACAAACCAATGCGTATTCAATACAATACATGCTCCTGAAGGAAAATAGATAATGCTTCAGAAAGTTGAGGCATTGAGCACATAAATGCATTCTGTTTATATCCTCCACGCTGACCTCTGGTGAATGAATATGTAACAGCATCTTTCTCGGAAGTGTACCTGTCATGAGAAGGGAACAAATGCTTTCATGTCTGCCAGTTACAGAAGCACTTTATGGGGCTTTGTTGGTGATTCAGAATGGAGAGGGGTAGGTGCTGGTGCCGTGTCTGTCTTCCTCAACCATGAAGAGGGTTAATGACATGAAGCAGAAATTCAGCCTGTGCAAAAAAGTACTGTGGACCACATGAAGTTGTTCAGAACTAATGCTAATTGCTGGGTAATTCAGAAATGATGATGAAAAGCTCATGATATGCTTGAAAGATAAATGAAAGATAAGAGCGGGAAGAGCTCTGCTATTTCTACTTGTCTGTGGCTTGCTGCCAGGGGAAGCAACAAACACAGCAAAATCAGACTTGAAAGCTTGTAGCCTGGTTAAAAAGTGGTTGGGATTGTGGATGGCCTCTCCCTGGAAGCATTCAAGGCCAGGCTGGATGGTGCTTTGAGCAACCTGGTCTAGTGGAAGGTGTCCCTGCCTATTGCAGGGAGTTGGAACTAAATGATCTTAAACGACCCTTCTAACCCAAACCATTCTCTGATTCTATGACTTTTTGTATTAAGAAAGGTGCTGAGCAAACTGTGGGGCTTGTGAAATGTATTGCTAAATATAGGATTAGCCTCACTCCCACCAATAAAATTTGGTCCCATTCGGTACATTTTAAACAGCCTGATTCAAGAAAAAATATATTTTTTCTTAACTTTTCTTAAGTTCCTCAGCTTTTAACTGCCTATTTTGATGGTTTCATATAGAGGTTTTTAAAAACAGAAATGTTGCTACAATTTCACTCAGTAATTCCCAAGCAGAATATAGATTGTATTGTACTATTTATTGTACAGATAAATAAATTTTACATTCAGTTTTTAACATTCAGTGCCATATAAGTCGTGATGGTGATGGGCTGACTGGGGGAAAACTGTAATTTGTTCTTGAAAGGAAATAAGTAATCCTACCTTAAATGTTTTTACTGGATAATAATTTCACAAAGCAATTAGCCTCTCTTTTTATTCATAAAACTAGAACATATTGTCCAGAGAAGTGTTCGAAGTCAGGTTGAATGGGGCTTTAAGCATCCTGATTTGGTAGGAAGTGTCCTTGCGCACAGCAGGGGGTTGGAACTAGATGGTGCTCAAGGTCCCTTCCAATCCAAACCTCTATGATTCTAAAAATATTTACAAAGTTATGTTTCTGTCTTCAGCTTTCTAGTGGCATGTATGGAGACAATCAGCCTGGCTTCTCTCCACCTGTTTCCTCCCACAGTCTTTTCTCTCCAGCAAAACTTATGTAAATTGTTACAATCAATCAGCTAAAATAAAGTATCTCATCTGATTTTCTTTCATCCGTAATTACATGGATGTAATAAAATTATTTCAGAGGATTACAAAAGTAAAGTAAAGTTTTCCCTTTCAACACTGATGGTATCTTTGCTTTTTTTTTTTTTTNTGTAGCTCTGCTGTATTTCTCTTCACTTTGTTAAGATGAGAAATTAGGAGGTGTCGATCTAAGAATCTGTCATATTCTAGCTGTTGCAGGGAATATGAACTGGCTGTTATTGTAGGGAAGTTAGAAAAAGCATTTCCTTCATGTGACTAATTTTCGAATGGATCAAGTCTAATGTAAATCCATTCAGGATGTGGATCCAGAACAGTCTTACTTACGTTGGACTTGAATTATGTGAGCAATGAAGTCTTTGTTGGATAATACACTGGTTGTTGTGTGTTTTATTTGCATACTCACTATTTAATTTAATTTAATTATTTTATTTTATTTAATTATTTAATTTATTTATTTCATCAGAAAGAAAACAATTATTCATATGGATTTTAAAATTTGGGTGAATTTCAGTTAGGAATAATTAGGGGACCGTGTCAGAGAGATGGAATAAAGGAAACACAGTTATGCCAAATATTTATGAAAATGCGGTAGCTTTCTCTCTAAATACACAATGAAGTAACATGTTCCAATGAAACAAAATTTTGGTGTACATTTTTTTCCAAACAACACCATATTAATAAATGATTTTCTCCAATCTACATTTCTTTTTTTTTTCCCCCTTGTTTAAAATCCAACATATTGTAACCATTCCTATTTCTGTCAGTGCGACTGATGAAGCAGTAGGTTGTTGCCTTTGCTTCATTTACTTTTGAGCACTCTTCCTTTGAAAAAAGGCCAACAAATTGAAGGCAGTTCAGAGAAGAGCAACAGAAGTGACTGAAGGAGTCAGTAAGTTGTTGTCTTATGAAAGAAGATTTAAGAAGCCAAAAGAGTTTTGCTTGGCAGAAGGGATAGGATAACAAACCACAACGCTGACATGAGGCAGGTGAGAGAAATGATGTAGCACAGCAGACGGTGTTACTAGGAGTAATGGGATGGAAGATGAAGGGGAATTTTTTTGAGTGGGGATATCTGTGCAGATTTCCTGACAGTGAGATACATTGGATTGTGGAGCAGTGTCCCAAGGGATGCAGCTAAAGCCTTGTCACTTGAGACATTTGATGCTAGAGATGATAAATTACAAGAGAGCAAGAAAAAGAACTACCTTTTTTCACTCTCCTGTATTGTCAACATTTGCATTTCTGTAATTTGCAATTATGAATTTACTGCAGAGGAAGCTCTATTGGTAGAAGTGAGACAAATATCTTTGTCAGTACCAAGGAACATTGGAATATAATGGCTAAATATTTCTTTTTTTCACGAGTGTTCTAATTTCATCGAGTCCAACCACAACCTAACCATACTACCCTAACAACCCTCCGCTAAATCATGTCCCAGAGCACCACGTCCAAAAGGTTTTTAAACACATTTAGGGATGGTGACTCAACCACCTCCCTGGGGAGCCTATTCCAGTGCTTAACAACCCTTTCTGTAAAGAAGTGTTTCCTGATATCCAAACTAAACTTACCCTGGCACAACTTAAGGCCATTTCCCCTCATCCTGTCATCTGTCACCAGTGAGAAGAGACCAGCCCCGCTCTCGCTGTAAGCACCTTTCAGATACTGGAAGAGAGCAATAAGGTCTCCCCTCAGCCTCCTCTTCCCCAGACTAAACAGCCCCAGTTCCTTCAGTCTCTCCTCATAGGGCATATTCTCCAAGCCCTTCACAAGCCTTGTTGCCCTTCTTTGGACCTGCTCCAGCACCTCAGTGTCCTTTCTGTACTGAGGTGTTCAAAACTGAACACAGTACTTGAAGGTGAAGCCTCACCAATGCCGAGTACAGGGGCAGGATGACTTCCTTAGTCCTGCTCACCACACCATTCCTGATACAAGCCAGGATGCCATTGGCCTTCTTGGCCACCTGGGCACACTGCTGGCTCATGTTCAGCTGACCGTCCATCAGTACACCAAGGCCCCTTTCCATCAGGCAGCTTTCCAGCCACTCTTCCCCAAGCCTGTAGGGTTGCCTGGGGTTGTTCTGACCAAAATGCAGGACCTGACACTTGGCCCTATTGAAACTCATACAGTTAACCTTGGCCCATCAATCCAGTCTATCCAGGTCCCTGTGTCTGCCTTTCTCCCCTCGGGCAGATCAACACTTCTTTCCAACTTGGTGTTGTCTGCAAACTTACTGAGGGTGCACTCAATCCCCTCGTCAAGATAATTAATAAAGATGTTAATAAAGATGTATTTACTGTTGTGATCTGTGTGCATTGCATTTTGTAGGAGGACAAGGTCAGTTAATATGTATGTGAGCATTTATTGTGTCTGGTAGCTATGCAACACATCACATACTTGTCTGCTTCACCTCCATTCTGCTCTCTGATCTTTTTTGTTCAGGGCTTATGCTTTTCACTCATCTTAAGCAGTTTTGTATATGTAGAAGTCGATATGAAAAACCCCATGTCAGTGGCTGGTTTCTCGACAGCCTTTCTGAATCAGGTTTTTACTCAGGCACCTAAACAGAAATCCTTAAATATACTTGGATCCTTGTCTTCTACATTTGTGGATGTGAGATTCCAACATATCTTTGAAAATCTGGCTCTGGCACTGTGTACAATTTTTCTACACTAGTTTCTTAAGTTTGTGAACTCTACTGCTCAGGAGAAAAAAGTTCAAATTAAGACCTTGGTTTTCTGAGGCTGATAGACTCTGGATTCTTTTCCAGATATTGCAGCAATTATCTGTGAAACTTGGGTTAATAATCTACAGAAGGCTGTCTCAGTATAAACTCTCTCAGTTTTGATTGTAAGTGGCTAACTATCTCTGATGATAGGTCAGTTTTCTTTTCTGCCTTGGCCATAATTCTTGTGGAGCTAAAGCAGACACACGAATACAGGTCAAAGAAACTTATTTTGGATATATTTCCCCATCTAAATCTCAGCGGGTATGTGCCTATTTGAAGGCTTTTGAGATCTAAAAGCACTCTTAAGGTACTTTGCTTCTTGCTTCTACAGTGTTCAAAGATGACTTCATGCAGAATGCAGAAAGTTAACATTGCAATGAAGTCATTTGTTGAACTATTAACTTCATACGAGTTTGTTCAATTTTGATTTACTCTTTAAATTAGAAGACATTTAATTCTACTTAAGTGCATCTTTTATGGCATAATGAAGTCTCTTCTCAGAGAAAATGTAGGCCAAGATACTAAAATTACAGTTTTTGAAATATAAAATAAAGTAGAAATTTACTTTTTGATGAACAAAAGTCAGTAAAAGAACAGAGAGGGGAAAGGAAAGGAGCAGAATTCTAGTGCATTCAGGAACTGATCTGATGTTGAAAAGCTGTTAGTGAAGAATGAAAGAGCTTTGTGGAAACCAATTTAAGATGCTGTTGTTTACAAAGGCCCCAAATTATTTTTAACTCCAAATTACCCCCAAGTAGCTACATATTTCTTCCTCTCCTATATGAGTCTGCCAAAACTCAGCACTCTAGCCTGCTCCTAACCTTCCCCATGAGGCTCATTCCAATCCTCCTTGGAAGTCTAAAGAGAGACTGGACTGCTGAAATGCTTGACACTTTCATGAAGATGATTGAATAAGAAATCACTACAATAAAAAAGAGAAAGGTGGTAGAGGCACAGTTACGAGTTTTTTTCATTCTTTTCCAGAAAATGTGGTGAGCTTGAAGTCTGGTGCTCAAGTTTAGCTGCATTATCTTTAAGAGAACAGCTTTGTGCCACACAGAACAGCACGCCTCCAAAGATACGTGATACATGCTTCCTTTGTCCCTTTAATTCTGAAATTAAATGGTGTAGTCCGACCCTGGGCAAATTAAGGAAACCTCATAAAAAGAGAGATGAGGAGTTATGCCTATTAGTGTAGATGGAAAGGGGCAGGAAAGGAAATAAATTTGTAGAAAATATACGAATGAGTTTGAAAGAAATAATATTGAAAATTAAACCTCACTATATGACTGTACTCAGGTATCATATGCAATAGTGAGTCAAGTTTTGCATGACAAAACAATGTGAAATTGCCAAAACACAGGTGAAAGTCTGAGTTTCTGTGGTTTGTTCTGTAGGTCTGGTGTTTCAAATTTTTAAGAGGGAATATGACAGAGTGTGGAGACATTGAGGTCACTGCTTGGGTTTAGGTTGCAGTCCAAAGAATGTTTCATCATTTACATAAAATATAGGAGTACCATCAGAAATGCTGGTAATCCTTATCCTGCATTTCTGATGTCAGAAAGTTTCAGTTCCCCTCTCACTGCCTGATAATTAGCTGAACTTAGAATATAAGCTGAAAATAGTCTGCGAAGCCTATTAATCGTGTGGATACATTTTCATAGATGAATCCAGAGTTCTTCTTTTAAATTCACAATGAAACTTCATTTCATTCATGCAACAACAACCAGTTGTTGTATTCCCTGCAATCATCTAGAATATAGCCCTTCTTAACCTTACAGAAACTGTTCTCTGACCTGACCTATATTCTCTTGTTGAAGAAATTATTGAGATAAAGGTTTCTTTCTCTTTGTTGTATAGGCTTACATCTAAGTCCAACAACAATTCGCCAGTTCTCTTGGCTTTAAAAATATGTGAACGTAGTGCACAAAAATGTCCAAGAAGTGTTAACTCATCTTGAAATAAACTTCTGCATCTCCTTCGGCATTTCTGAATTCATGTCAATTTTTTTCCTTGCTTTAATAAGCTGATCTGGGAGCAGTAGAATGAGGCCTGTGCTTGTTTAGAGTGGTCTACTATTGTGTTTCCCTGAGGGATAACTATGAACTTTTTGGCAGTACATCTTTTCTGGCAGTAGGAAAACTACTTATTCTCTCTCCTTCACCTGCATGTTCACTTTTATGAAGCATTAATAAGTTCATCTTTTTGATAGTTCAGCTGTGCTGACAAATCTGACTGCAATTTTTTCCTGAAGTTGTTCAGGAGAAGGAGTTTGGAGGACATAGAGAAGGGTGCATACAGAGACAGTGTTATCTAAACATCTTTTCCTTAGGAAAACAGATGAAAAAAAATTGCCCCTAGCCTTTTTCAGGTAGCCTGAATGTAGAGGGGAATGTAAATTCCCCTCTTTGACTGTTTGGATTTTATTCCCACCTCTCCTTTGACACTATAGGCAAAATCCTTGCCTGTGTAATACCTGTTGCCTGGAGCACTCACGTTACCTCTCTCTGCATCTTCTCAGTTCTCTAACCGGAGGGTATGGAGACAGCAGAGTCTGGAATACCTATGTGAACCCAATACTTGCATCGAGGACTATGAAATAAAGATGTAAAAAGTCTGTCTAGAAGCCATGTTTCTGCCACCCATCATCTGAAATACTCAGGTGTTTTTTTGTTTTTTTTTTTTAATGGTTTGGCTACACCATTTCTGGACAACAACACGATGTTGTGCTGAGCATGGCAAACTCACTGCCTTGACTACTGGCACTGAATTTATTGGCTCTTCAAGCTGATGAATTCCTGCGCTGCACTCCTCTATATGGAGCAGAAAAAGCCTTATTTCACTCCATTACCTTCCTCATTTTCCAAAATATTTATAACCAGCTCAATACTGCAATTCTTGTTCTCTTTTATTTAGCAATGGGGAGTTCAGGAGATAGTTCCCTTGCTGATTAGACTGTCTCCCTCTTAAAGAAGGTGATTAATTCATATGACACATTTCCTTTAGGAATTTACATATGAGCCATAGCCTCAACAAGCAAAGTCAGAGGAGTTACAACACCACATGACACCCGAAGCCTTCAGTCCATCTGAAAGCAGGTCCTAATCCATGAGTCTCTGATAAGTGGCCATGAAAAGAGTAGGATAATTCTACTACAAGAAGAAGTAGTTTATGGTGACTTTTCTGGGCTTGATGTTGTGTGACATGCTCAAGTAATGCTATTCTATTACCTTCTAGAAGTTTTATTCTGCTAATTTCTTTGTAAATTAACCAAGAATCATTTAAAATGAAACTTTTCCTCCCTTCAAGCTGTTAAAAAGTGATATGGGAATACAACAATGTTAGAATTTTCACACTGCTGTGGACTCTTTGAGTTTTCATTAAAAAGTTGATGTTCTCAGTGCCTCCAGCCAAAATTCTAAACAACATTAAAGCAGCACCATTCATGCTACTATAGGAAAGGCTGCTTCTGTATTTCCTTTTCCTACCCTATTTCCAAGAGTCACTGTAAATATTCATTTTGAGTTGAAATTTGACATACGGTGCATTGTGTTACCCTTTGAATTATGATTTTTTTGCACTGCAATAACAGGTTACTTTAGAAAGAAAATACTTTTCCAGTGTGGGACACCGGTCATAAAAGCCTTGCCTGCTTCTGCACACATTACTCCCTAAAAACATAGATGACACAAGATTGTGTAAAAACTGCCTTACTCTCCAAGAAGAAAAAGAAACTTTCCCCTATTAAATTATTGTAGAGACTTGCTTGGAGTGGAATTCTTCTCATGTGATTTTGGTTGTTTAAAAATTGAGCACATAGCTGAATTAGTCAATAGACTCAGTGTCACTCTCTGGAGACACCTGGTCATTTATTGTCAACATTTTTTTTCTAGAGCTTGCTTTGCTCTACTCCAGCCCTCTACTGTTACTCTGATGCAGGCTAATGCTACAGATTGCAACTGGGCCTTCATCACTAAAGAAGGCAGGTAAAAGGTATTTCCCACACAGATGAGCACTTTTCCACAGAACTATGTGCATGAAGTGGATTTTTTTTATTTTAAACGGAACATTTTCTGCTATTTTTCAACAGTGAGAACAGGTAGGTCTTGCAGTTAAAAATAACTGAGATTACATCATCAACAAAAGACTAGAAAACGATTCATTTATTTTATGTCTGGTTGAACAAAAAAGATACGAATTGAGTATTGTTTTCCTTCTTGTCAGTATTGAAACACTAATTAAATTAATTAATACTCTTCTAAAAAGAATATGTTCGGTGTATGAATCCAATTTTCTTCCTTGGCAGAAAATTACAATTCAATTAATTTGATTTTCTTGGTGCACCTAGATGTATAACCTTCTCAGTAAGTTCCAATACAAAAAAACCTTTCAGAGTCAGGAATACAATAATAAAGAAATGATTGCTCATGATTCCAAAGTATTGGAATTGTCTGTTAATATAGTATTAAAATAGAGGCAAACTCTATATTGCAACTTCCTGGTACACTTTTCCTCAAAACTCACAGCAAAATAATTGTGGGATTCATTTAGTGCTGAGTCTCATTTAATCTCACTTTCTTGTCTGAAAGTTCAACATGCAGTCTAATCTATTCACTCTACCTCACTCTTTAGTGTATGCAAACTAAATTCACATATTGCAGTTTGGCACATCCTAATATTGGTAAGAAAAGCTCATGCTGAATCAGCTCTTAGTGCTATGGCTAGGTTATGGTTATATTTAATTTATCAGTCACAATATTATATCCTTAAACTGTGACCCCTTTTCTGCATATTCATAAACCTGTGGGCTAAACACTGAGTCAGTGTAGCAATGCCCTGTCTCAGATCTGAGTATCCTGCAAATATGCTGAGGTGGAGAAACCTAAAAAATGATGTTTTGAGGAAGTTTTGTTTGGGGATCACCACAGGGTTTTCTCCAATTCAATTTGCTGCTAAGGGATTTCTTGCTTTCATCAAGATGGTGCTACGACTCCACAAAGTGTTGGATATCTGCCCAATCATGGGAGATAATACACACACGCAAGTGTTCACACTCTACAGTTTCAGATGGTTGATTATTAGTAGCAGATGAAAACTTGCCTACTTGTGGCAAAGCGAAAGGCAGTGAAGTTCAGGACTGTTGAAGAAGGTTTGTTACTGGTAACAATAAACTGAGAACTGTGCATAAAAACTGCTTTTATACCCCATGATGTTAGACCTGAGTCTCTGAGTTTAGTCAGTAGTCTGTTAGCTGAAACAGAATCTACAGCAAGTATGTAGAGTGAGAACAGTGGGTTTCTTCTGAGTAAAAGTTTGTATCTCCAGTCTGGGATAATTACCTCAGACTTCTTTTGTAGACAGTAAAGACAAATTGCCCATTCTATTGTTCAGTTCATCTAGTTTTGAAGGAGCCATTAAAACAAACAAACAAACAAACAAAAAACCCACCACCAACAAAACCATTATATGAATTTCATTCGAATGTAACTGTCTCTCTGATGACTACAAAGATAGCTTAGGGCAGTGAGCTCAGAGGTAGATGTCTACACTGTATTTGTCTATTTTCCATCAGATATAAGCATTTTTTAAATTTGCAAGCAAATTTGGCAAGTCAGAGTGAAAGTCTCTTGTATAGAAAGACTCCACAAGAAGCCTGAGTGATTAGAATCATATCATAGAATTATATCATAGAACGGCTTGGGTTGGAAGGAACCTCAAGGATCATCCAGTTTCAAACCCCCTGCCTCAGGCAGGGTTGCCAACCACTAAATCAGGCAAAAGATCTGGTCCCCCAGGGCCCCATCCAATCTGACCTTGGACATGCATAGGCATTCAAAGTTAGGAATTAGCTTCAGGTTGTGGTTATATGCTGTGAAGACTACTGCAGCAGTATGACACTAAGCTTCACCTGTTCATACCACTTCAAAATCCCATAGCTTAGCTAAGCTTTGTCACACAAAGGACCATGCTGTGACCTAACCAGCAAAACCTCTGGTTTAAGAAAGAACCAGGGATTTTTTTTTAAACAGTATGGATTTGACTGCACAACCCCGTGAATGCCTGTGACAGGAGAACCAGAGGGGGAGTGTTCTGTGATAGGGAGAAAACAAAAGAAAGTTAATAGAACTGTTAAAAGTGTTGTTGCCTCAAAGCCTTTTAGTGTTGAAGCTGCAGTTTAGAGACAGCTCTTAGGAGATCCAACCTCTCTTCCTTTAGCTGCTTAATGTTACATTTTCCCTTAGCATTGCATGTTTTCCAGATGATCTTTAAAATTACATCTGTAAGTGTCTGCTGTTTTCCACAGTTTATGTTTGTTTTTAAGCTATGTGCTCAAAAAGGCTCAATTTTTTAAGAAGCAAGTGTCAGTTTGATGGAAATGCATACATTTGCCATCCACTGAAAGGTGATGCCTACTGTGACCGCAAAGCTAAACTTCATTGCCTTGATAAATGTTATCTCTTGGCTGCCCAGAAAAAAGATGCTCTAGAGCCCTTAAAATATTAAGCTGTGGGCTAAACACTTTAGCAAATGGTCATTTGTCTTTTGATTTAAATTTCTGTGTGAAATTACCTATCCTTTTTAAAGGAAAATAAAATAAGCATGCCTGTCTAACTAATCATACCATCCCTCATGGCCCAACAAAGAAACAGAATGTTCTATTTGAGCTGTGTCACTGTTGTTCTGATATGCTTTGTAAGTATTTTTGTAATCCAGGAAAAACAGGCCATCATGGAGCATGCACTGTGCCAGGGCTGGTATCAATAAGTAGACTCTGTTACCTTTTATTGGACTCTCCATAAATCTAGCTGATGTCTTTTTTTTTTATTATTCAGAAGCACAACACAATATTTAAATTAGAAATAGTGCAGAAGTCCATTGTTTCCTTAAATAATAACTCTACATCTCAATGAAGAATGTATAACATACAGGCAAAAAATAGGTAAAAATATATATAATGTGCCCTGTAAGTACTACATAGCCTGAGGGTTAAATTCTCCTCTGGAGTAAACCAAGGCAGCCCTTTGAAATAAATACGCTTACCTGGTGTGCACTGATGGGTAGGCTCTAGGATGGATGTGCATAACATATGAATGCAATGGCTGTCAGCAAGAGCAGTTCTAGTTGATGCTGCCATAGGAAGCAATAGAAGTATAGAGTGTAAGTATCCCCAAAGAAACTTCCTGGGTGGTGTCTTTCTACTAATAGTACTTTCTACCCTTAAGAAGCCATCCAGGACACAAATCAAGGTGAGCTTTTTGTGTGGCCAAAGCTGAACAAAGGATTTCCATGAACTGAGGCTCTATCAGTCATTGCTTGCCTAAGGCCAAGGAGTGCCCTCCGAAGCTCAGAGCCCTTAACTCAGGTGTCGCTGGCTCTTTGCTGTGGATGAACAGCAAGCCTCAACTCCAGATTTTCCTGATTTTCTGTCCAAGGACATTTCTAAGGACAGAGATTTCAAATTTCCACTTTTGCTAATATATTACTGAGGACAAAGTTAGGAGGTCTCGGACCTGAGCCAAGTGAACAAGTGAGGGATCAAAACCAGCCATTGACTTTACTACCTAATCTATCAAAACTATATATATATATATAGTTTCTCTCTTTTCTCCTCTCTTTTTCTTCCTTTCTGTGTTCCTTCATTCTATACTAGAATGAAATTTGGAGTTTCATTGTAGCATGCACATTTCAATTACCCCCTTATTCTTGCACAATACTGATAGAATTACAGGATCATGACCCAAGTAAGTAATATTTAGCTGAAAATTCTAAGTCCATTTTTTTCATCTGCATAAAAATAGGAAATACCAAATACCAGTGAAATACTCAATAGCAGTAATACTGTGGATGCGCTGTAACTTTCTCACTTTTAGTGAAATCCAAAGCATGCCAGCTATCAGTTAGAATGTCATAAAGGTAACAGATTAGATTCATCTAGCAGATGTAGAGATCCATGTTGCAGATGTCTAAATCTGAGCCAGGTACTATGGTCTCCCCAGCTGGAGACAGAAATGTGCTTCTAAGGTACCATATTGGAAGGTTTTAGAACCTTCCAAGGTCGGGTGAACAGCTCGTGAGGAAAGTCTGTTTTCCTCTGTTGACCATAAAGAGAGCTCTGCATGACTTTTTGAGCTGTAGACAATGTAGATGTCCAGAACTGATGAGGCAGTTTGGTCCCTGGTCTCTTATCTGTTAGCTGTGTAACCCATGCAGCTCCTTTGTGAGCAGCTTCATAGGATGCTGTGTTTGAGATAAACCTCTTAGAAGCATCTGTACCCTTCTCTTGCCTTCACTCTGCAAGCAGTAATTTACTGAGAAAACCCCTCAAGCTGCAAAGATCTGATGGGATCACAAAGCTCCTGTGTTTGGCTGCTTACCTACCTCCCAGCCACCTTCCTGACAGAACTGCAGTGATCTGTGCATAACCTCAAGCGTCAAATCCTATGTGCATTATGATCAGGACCTGTGAGTGAAGAGGAAGGAGTTCAGCTGTTGAAGGTTTAATGTCATGCCTGCTGTCAAGTCCCCCGTGACTGTCCTTTTCTGGCTCCATACCAGTATGAGTGCAATGTAGTTAGCAGCATTCAGACAGCAATCTTCAGTGCAGTGACATGCATCAGCAGAGAATGTCTGGCACAGGAGGTCGATTCAGAGGACTCTCTTGGTCCCAGGCCCCCTAGCAGGGAGGGAGGAAAGCAGGTGCTTTCAAAGAGTGTGTCAGTCTCTGTCTGGCAGCTACTGCTTTCCACTGCCTTCAGAGCAGCTTAGCTGCACCTCACTGTACTCAGTGACTAAAAAATACTAGATTCAGCTCCAAGCTTCAGTGGATGCACAGTGGGCTTTTTTAACCTTCTGACCCATTTAACCTTTTATCAGTGAAGTGTATTGCAACAGACTTTATTACTCTTGAAGACAGAAAACTTCACTTAATGGAATGTGACTGCTGGAGGTCTGACATTCAAATGTAAGCAGGTTTTCTGACCAAAGAGAAATAATTCTGAGGGGAGTAGATGGAAGGGGATTATTTGTGTGTGTGTGTGTGTGTATGTGTATGTGTGAATTAAAAATAAAGACCTAGTCCTAACTGTAATGACTCCAGTTGCAAAAACAGAGCAGCAATGGAAAGAATAGTTGAAATGTTATCAGATCTGTTTTGCAATCTGCTGTTGCACGCCTTGCTAATTTCAATGTATTAAACATAACAATATGCCACATCTAATCGAAAATCATAAAAAGAGACATCTTTGTTGTGTCTGCCTATAACTGGTGGGCTTGCCTGTCTTGCAAGAAATTGGCTAACATCATGATCCTGAATTTGTCGTGATAAAACCAGATTTTGCAAAGAATGTAGGGGATGATTTTGCTTAAAAATCAGCTACTGAAACAAACATCTGAGTAGTCATATTTATTTCTTGTATGGCAGCATTAAAATAACTGGCAGTACTGCTGTGAGTGTAACAGTAAAACGTATTTGTGCTTCATGCTGCAACAAAATGATTTTAGTAGGGGCTAGCAGAACCTGAATGCCAATAAGGTACTGAGAGTTGTGAAACATAACCACCACACCATATTTGAGGTTTAGGATTTACTCAACTTACTACAAAATCAATAATGGGATCGTTTGTAACAAAATCTATTTGCTGAGAAGGAATGTCAGTGCAGGTATTCATCACAGGAACTGGATGGAGACAGTGCAGTGCCAATGCCAAGGATACAAATGAAGGTCTTTTACAGTACACTGTCTAATAGCTGACAGTTTCAGAAATGTTGGGGACTAGAAGGATCTTAATGAAAATGGGTGGATGGGAAGACATTATGGAGTGAAAATATCCACAAAACTCTTGAATTATTTTGAGCTCGTGTTTCCCAAGACTAGTTGGAATCAGAGTCTCCTGTCTTCTGAATATTTCTTGTTTTCTCTTGTGAACAATATTTGCTGGCTAAGTGAATCTTTTGGTAGCAAAACTCCTCATTTTTGCTCCCCAAATTTGTTCTGACCCTTGATGGAAGTGGAATTTTCTTCCATTTTTATAGTTCGTTAAATTTTTCATTTGTATTTCTCCTTCTCTGCCATTATTATGCCTTGGCTCAAGGTCTTTTCCAATTAGAATGTAAAGCCAAAATGATCAGAGTTCAAAACACAGCTGTGGTTTCCAAGGCAAGAGTAATACAGGTATGTTGCCCAAACGACTGTATTTGATAGAACTAGAAGTGCTATCATTACAAGCTGGGTATACAAAAATAGAAGTACCTCAGAAATGCAAAACCCTTTTTCTTCAATCATCAGAAGGGGATTCTTTAGATACATTGGGAAGAAGAGACAGGAAAATGAGTGTGTACCGTCTGATAAATGAAAAGTGAGAGCTGGCTTCCTCAGAAATGAAGAAGGCTGAGGTGCCTAATGAGTTCTTTGTCTTGGTCTTTACAGCCAGTCAGGTTTCTCACAACTCTTGTGTACCTAAACTTCTAAGTGGGAGTTGTGGGAGCAAAAACCCTCACTGTGTAAGAGTGGAGCAAGTCTGAGACCACCTGATGAGGCTGAATGTGTAGAAGTCTATGGGACCAGATGACATGCATCCCAGAGTTCTGAAGGAGCTGATTGATGTGGTTACCAAGACTCTCTCCATCATATTTGAAAAACTGTGGCTGTCAGATGAAGTCCCTAGTGACTGGGAAAAAGGAAATATCACCTGCATATTCAAGAAAGGGAGAAAGGAAGACTTGGGGAACTGCAGACTAGTGACCTTCTCATCTGTGCCAGGGAAGATCATAGAGCAGATCTTCCTGGAATAGATGTTAAGGCATATGTGAGATGTGGAGTTGATCTGAGACAGCCAGCACGGCTTCACCAAGGGCAGATAGTGCTTGACCAAAGTAATGGCCTTCTATGATAGATTGATGGCATCAGTGGACAAAGGAAGTGCAAACGATGTAATCTACCTGGACTCTGACAAGATCTTGCAGCACATTTCTATCTCTAAATTGGAGTGATATGGTTTTGAAGGCTGGACTATTTGGTGGATAAATAATTGACTGGGTGGTTGTAAACAGAGGATTGTTGTCAACTGCTCTATGTCCAGGTGGATGCTGGTCATGAGTGGTGTCCCTCAGGGGGCAGTCTTGGGACTAGTGCTCTTCAACATCTTTATCAATGACATAGATACTGGGATTGAGTTCACTCTCAGAAAGTTTGCTGATGACACCAAGATGAGTGGTGCAGTTGATACAATCATTCTGAGGGACCTGGGTATGCTTGAAAAGTGGGAACATGAGAATCTAACGAGGTTTAACAAGTCCAAGTGCAAGGTGTTGCAATTAGGTCAAGCAATCTCAGATACGAGTACAGTCTGTGAGAAGAACTCACTGAGAGCAGCCCTGTGGAGAAGGAACTGGGGATGCTGGTGGATGAAAAGTTGAACTTGAGCCAGCAGTGTGCCCTTGTAGCCTGGAGGGCCAACAGTATCCTGGGTTGCAACAACAGAGAGGTGGCCAGCAGGAAGAGGGAGGGGATTGCCCCCCTCGACTCTGTCCTCATGAGGCCTCATCTGCAGTACTGTGTCCAATCCTGGGGCTCCCAGTACCAGAAGGATGCGAAGCTGTTGTAGTGGGTCCACATCAGGACCACAAAGATGATCAGAAGTCTGGAGCACCTCTCCTATGAAGAAAGACTGAGGGAGCTGGGCTTGTTTATCATGGAGAAGAGAAGTGTCAAGGGAGACCTCATTGCTGCCTTCCAGTACTTGAAGGGAGCTTATAAGGAGAAGGAGGACCAACTGATAGTGGCAGGACAAGGGGGAATGGCCTTAAATTAAAAGAGGGTAGATTTAGGTTAGATGTTAGGAAGAAATTTTTTACTCAGGGGATGGTGAGGCACTGGAATAAGTTGTCCAGAGAGGTTGTGGATGCTCCATCTCTGGAAGAATTCAAGGCTAAGTTGGATGGGATCCTGGACATGCATCTGGATCTAGTGGTTGGCAACTCTGACCATTGCAGGGGTGCTGGAACTACGTGGTCTTTAAGATCCCCTCTAACCTAAGCCATTCTGTGATCTTCTGCTAGGGATAGATTTCTTTTGAAGCACTTAGGTATTTACCTCGTAGCAAGACTTTCCTAAAATTAAATTTGTTAGTTTCATTGAGCTAGATTATTTTTTGTTTCCTTTGAGTGTTCATTCTATTTCTAGACATGTTCACTTAAAGCATGTGTCTAGAGGTGGCTACACGGGTGGGCTATCAAAAAATTCTTCATGCTATTTGGAAGCTTCTGTGTTCTTGTAAGAAACAGCCTTTTTTGAGTCCTATGGTTTGGGTTTTATATGCACAAACAACTCAAACAGTTTGGGTCAAGCAATGTCACACACTTCATCAAAGTAAGGACAAGACTGCTCTCCTCTAGCACCAGTTTGTGGCCTTGGGCATGTGAAACAAGGAAGCAGACTGCTTCCTTGCTATGGTTTCCTGCTGAATGAATGGATTGTGTTGATAGAATGCTATCTTCTCCACCAGGAGAAATGTCACCTTCCATGTTCTGAGTCTAGCTTTGGACTAGATGTCTCCCAGTCTATGTGTATGTAATTCGAAACCTCTCTGTTCATCCTCCATACTTTGAGTCTTTGGCTGCATAGAAAGTGGGAATTGGTAAACACAACCAAAATCTGGCAGTTCTATAGAGTAAGAACTTGAGTGCTCATAGCTACATTGAATTTTAACACCATTGTAGATACTATGAAAGATGATATAACCTCTCATCAGAACCTCGAAAAAAGAGAGAGAATATGTGAGAAATCTAATATCCTTTAAACATTTGCAAATGCTGGTCTTGGCTCAAGATCAATATTAACACTCAGGACCTGCAATGCAATATTGGAATTATACAGAAGAAAATAATTCAGTGTATAACAGATTAACAGAAAGTGCTGAAGATTCCGAATCAGCTGGAAACACAGCAGGAAAAGTGTTGGTGATAAGTTGCTTTGCTTTCTTAGGGAAAATTTAAGTCGATGGTTTGAACTGTGTGGTTAACAAAATAGTTTTTGGAGGATGCTGCTGGAGGTGCAATAGCAGAGCAGTAAAAGAGCAGGATGCTGATGGGTTAAGTACCCAATTAAACTTAATCACATATCTTTAAACAACCGCCACAGCTGCAGCATCTGGTATCTGGCCATTATCATTACAGATAGTTGGCACAAAAGGACAAAAACCTTTGTAACGAATGCCTACTACTATGGATGATAGTACAATCAAACTGTTCTTTAGCAAGGAAAACTCAGTGGTGTTTTCATACCACAAATAAGGATGAAGTCTCTAACAATTCTTTCATAAAACACAGCCCACCTCTGTCTGACAAGATGCTCAAACAGAAATAAAATTACTACTAAGAAATTCTTAAATGTTTAAGGTGTAAGCAGAAATAACAGAGACAAAAAGACAAAAATGTGGGAAAAAGCTTCACTTAATTCCTGAGTAATAGCAACGGTGTCAGCACAAATGGAAGCAAGTTTGTTTTTTATTTTTATTATAAGAAATCATCAGAGGTTTCTACATTACTTTTTCTTTTTCTGTTCCTTTGCAGCATCTGATCAGCATCTGATACGAACTAAATGAATCCATGTGTAATGATCCAAATCTGCCACAGATTTTAGTGAGTTACTCTAATATGTTGGCAGATGGTGTAAATCTGTTCAAAAATTTGGCATTAGGTGTTAATTGAAATCTGTGTTGTTTTCAGAGACTTGTATGCATACAATCCATGAGTTCCATCTGAAATCACAATTTTTTTCATCTGCTTGGATGAAAGCTTGAGCTTCATTTAGCCTCACGGACTATTCCTTGCCTTGAGGTTGTCATTAGTCTTCATTCTGAGTTAGAAATAAGTGTATGCTAGGAAGTCGGAGGGTGGAAACTAGTGACAGACAGTCATTAAAAGACAAGTTTGGTAGTTCAAAGACAGATTTCCTTGGACCGAAAGCTAACTAGTGCTGCATAGTAAGGCAGTTTTATCAGACCTTCATTCTAAGAATGACTTGAGAGGAGGGCTTGGCAAAATGTACCCAATCAGCTTGGACAAACTTGACCTGATTATTTGACATGTGTTGGAGGAACTAAGGCCAGGAAACAGGACTCTGATTAAGTACAACTGAATTCTACTCATCAGTGAGGAGACAAAAGTCAACAGCATGACACTTTTTTTTTTTTTTTTAAACTAATAATAATAAAAATGTTATTCTGTCTTTAGGAAACAAATACCTGTTTTTGCAAAGCATCTTGTGATTTTATGTACTTATTTTTTAAAACTTGTTGTGACTTACCATAGCAATTATTTCCTACACTTACTGAACTCCTCTTTTTGATTGATCTTTCACCTTAGTTTTACTTTGTGTTTTAGTATGGTCAGGAACAGGGCAAAACTGTATATTCCCAATAGAGCTCAGGTACCTTGCAGGTGTACCCAGGCACTCTCCTTCTCAAATGTAATAAGACTCCTCATTGCTAGCACAGTCTGTAACCATTATCCTGTGTTCTCTCCATTTGTGGTGATTTATCTAGGGCACCTTGTAGTTACCAGATACCAACATAATTCCTTTGTTTCAAGCACAGATTCTGAAATTCATCTTGGCTCATGAAAGAATAGAGATAATTACTGAAATATTTATGCTCTTATCTGTACCTTACTATGCATTAAGGAAAGGAACTACATGCCCTTGAATGACTGGTGTACTTAGATGAGGACCTTCTTTTTCATAAGATCATTAGAAGAACAGTGCCCAGGATTGTGACAAGAAAAGTTTTTGATGAAGAGAGAAAAGAAAATAGCCCAAACTTATTTCTTTTAAGGTTATATACATAAATAAGGTGAAAATATTAATATCACAAACACTCTACATGTAGTCCTTAGCCATGAAGGGGAGAGAGACACATCCAGAAAATAGTGTATAGAGAAACAGAAAAGATCTCAAGGTGTCATCTAATAAATTCTCTTGCTTGAAGGCAATACCAACCTTATCTTTATTATTTCTAACAGATGTTAGATGTTCCTAACTTGTTCTTAAGTGGCTCTGTGGTCTCTCCAGACAATCTAATATAGCTCTTTATTATTTTCATTACTAGATCAATTTCTTCTTTTTCATAATAGCTACCATGATCTTTCTTGATACTACTTAAGTCCATTACTTTCTGTCACATCTGTAATGAATATGATGAAGACTCTCCTCTTCCCTTTTCCACTTGAAGAGTGTTCTTTAACTCTGACTTCACTGTTCTCCCTTCATGGATCAGTTGCTTTTAACTGCACACAATTCCTCCTGCTCGTGATTGGAGTGTCCCCAGTGAGTAAATTCCCTTCGTGAAATTTAGTCCTTCAGATGGGACACCACAAATTAGTTCTCAACATGCTGTATGAAATGTCTGTGGATTATATTTCTGGTTCTGTGACCCATTACAATATTCACTCTTTTCACAAAAGCATGACATTATAGATTTGTGCTTAGCTAATGATTTATATTAACTCCCAGACAGTCTGAATGATTATTTCAACCTAAAGCATTTTATGTTCAATTTTGTCTTATTTCTCAAGTGAATATTTCCAAGTTTTAAAGAAAACTGTCCTACAAGATATTAGCAGCTATTTATTACCCCTGCCCGGATGCTCAGAAGTCATGGCCCTCATACACCCTGTCATACACCCTGTGCTCCACCATCGAGGTTATGGATCTGTGGAATGATGAGGAGCACCTTAACCAGAGCAGGAAATTTCAGGACATTGGATCCTTCTTAATAATCTTTTCACAGTAACAGATAAACACTCCTTGCACAGGATCCTATGGCTAGTTTTATGCCTATCTCATACATATCTTAGAAGGACTGAAACATCATCCTGTAAGGCCTTTGCTGTTGAATATAGAGCTAGCTAAATTCCTAAGGTCACAGTTAAGACTTAAAGATTTAGTGGGGGAAATACCTTCTGTTGTAACCGTGGGACAATCATGTATTCCTGTGTGAACATTCAACATTTGTATGACTTGGGATTTTCCTATTTTCCACATAATCCAATTTATTTATTTATTTATTTATTTAGAACTGAAAAAACTTCCACTTGATGTCATGGAAAAAAATCATGTCCTGTGGAAGTGCTTTGCTCCTCCAACTTGATTCTTTACGCTGAATAAATCTGAAACAGGATCAGAGACCTATTCTCTGTCCTGCAATTTGTGTAGAAATTAACACACTGAAAGAGAAACAACACTTTTACATTGTTTAAAATGCAAGGCAATAATGTTTCCAGTACCTAGGCATCTGAATCAAATATCTACATCAAAAGCATTAGCAATATAATTATCACAAAAGGCCTCTTGAAAAATCAAGTATTCTTTCAAGTATTCCAAGTCAACAATTCTAGGAATAACTCAGACAAAATGTGGAATTTCTTATTTAAATTAATAACTTGTGACCATGGCAAGCACTGGATCAGAAACAAAAATAAATAAATCTATAGATCAAGTCAATACAGGAAAAAAGATTATTATTTTTTTTTTCCTGGATTCATGTAACTAATTTTAATGTTAAAATATTCAGAAAGTAAGTTTGAATTCAGTTGTCAAACTTTGAATTAAAAAAAAAAAAATAAAAAATAACTTTGTACTATTAATATACTTGAATGATAAAAGCATACATAATGTACATTGGGGATTAAAAATTATTGGTGACTGAGTGATGAAGAAAGTATGAGGGCAAAAATGGAGAGTGATTGGATAACAAGCAGTATTTCCTTAAATTCGTTGGATTTGAGCCATGTTTCAGCCAGGACAAAAAAGCACATAGGCAACTCATGTATTTAATCAGCTCTGGCTATATATATTCCCCTGCCTGAGTGAACTGGGAAATATTTTGTATCTCTTCTTATATTGTCAATGAAATTTCATTTGCAAAGGTTCACCCTGTAAAAATGTTACCTTGAAAACAAATTGTAGTGAAAGATAACCAGATGTAGACTCCATCCAAACTGATTTAATGCCTACTACTTGACTGGGCACAAGTATATTAAGACAGGAAAGATGTTGAGAAGATCCAGTGGCTTTATGGAGAACTAGGTAACTTGAATATTTTTGCCATTAAAATCTAGAGTTTATATTGCCCATTTAATGGGATAAGTCAAGTTTTGCTGTTTATTAACACCACCAAGTAATTTCTTGCTTGATGCTCTCTCTGTGTTCAGATCCTAGCTGTATATAGGCTGTAATTCTGTAAATGGAGAGTTGAGGATTCTCTTTCTGCCATGAAGTCTAAGGCTACTGAAGAACGAAGGTAGCTCACTGCTGCAGTCTTCCTTGATGGCCCAGAGGAGAAGCTGTACTGGAAGTGTGCTAGGGACAAAAGCATCGCAGGATGTCCTGCCTGTGCAGCTGTGGTTATTACTAGATGACAGAGGTTCAGAAATTTCATGAGCTGCTCTAAATTCTGCTGAGTTGAGCTGTCCATACTAACTCTATGCTAACTCTATGCAGAAGGGAAGGGAATATAGCCTTGAGTTCTTTTTACAGACTCTGAGCCTGATGTTTATGTTGTAATACACCATTGCTTTCAGAAAGAATTGGCTGCCTTTGCTGAACTGGTCTAATATTTGCAGACCTTTTCCAGTTGCTGTACTCTGGAATTTGATTTAGAAACGGGAAGGGGGGGTGGG
>JACDJE010000400.1:845596-939345 GCA_016647715.1 Pavo muticus | reverse complement strand
GGGGAGGGAGAAATAGAGAAAGAGAAACTGTTTAATTAAGGAAAGTTTAATGTCAAATCAGATTCAGAAAAAAAGGCTAAGTCTTCAAAGTCAGCATCAAGTTGAATAGAAGGAATTTCTTTTTCTGTTCTTTTTAAGTGGGAGAAAGAGACAGACAGGACCGTAATACATGTACACATTGCACCTTCTGTGTGTTTGACTTCCTTTATTTATGGAGATCATTCCTCATGTCCAGCTCTCTTGGAAATCTTACCTACCCTATCTATCATGAGAGATGTTTCTTCTTGACAAATATGCTTTAGGGAATAAATCAAACATTATTGAGCTGTCACTGCTCACAGGTAGTTGGAGAGATCCCCACTCCCAGATTAGTTCTTCTCTTGCCTTTGGATATTTTAATATATTCTTGTATTAGCATAGAGTTAGTATTTACAAAAACTGCAAATTGGAACTCTCTTTTTTTCCCAGCAAATTGGTCAGTTTTGCCAGTTGCCTTCCATTTGGCAGCTTTCAAGATCTATTTAATAATTAAACTGTGAAGAAAAAATGGAATTCCCCAACAGTAGCAAATGCAGTCATGTGCAGACATTGTGGAGAAAATAAAAGCTGGGGAAGCAAGGTGAGAAGTTCCTATAGTGGTTTTGTATCAGACATTTAGTTCCAAAGCTGTATGTTTGAATTTTTTTTTGTGGAGAACAGGTGGACATTGACACTTCTAGGTCTAAGGATTTGGCCCTGGACTGATGTGGAATGTGCTTAGCAGGACCTTTGTGGACAGCATGAAATGGAACACTCATTGCAATTTTGCTGCAAGTTCTCATCATTTCCTTCTGCCTTGCTCATTTCTGGATGATACCTGTCAATAAATTCAGGGTTTTCAGCAATTAATTCAAATTCCTCAGCAGAACTTTTCTCTTTTGAAAGTTTTCTTGCTAGATAAGGTCAACTGAATCCTAAAAACCAGAGACTCAACACTCCGCCAACTTTGAGTAGGAGGTAAACTGTACCCTGCTAGTTTTTATAAGAGAAGCCATGACAAGGTCGAAGTGCCAATTAAAACATTAGTCAACAGCCATATTTTTGTAAATAAGTTTCTGACCATATATGGGACCTGTCTTATGTAATGTGAATTTTTGTCTGGATACAACCACCAAAGTCTTCTTACTAGAACCCCAAATTAGCATGGTACATGTGCAGGACTAGATTTCAATATGGAGGTGTTCAAAGCTAGGTTGGAAGAGGCCCTGGGTAGCCTTATCTAGTATTAGATATGCAGTTGGTGGAGTTGGTGGCCCTGCCTGTGGCAGGAGGATTGGGGCTTGATGATCCTTGAGGTCCCTTCCAACCCAAGCCATTCTATGATTCTATGAATAGTTAGGCACTTTATGGAAATTACATGAGTACTCATGTTAAAATGCAGAAAATCTGTGTGTTTTCAGATCGTGTGAGTGCATGCTGGGAAGGAGTAATCCCCCGTGCACGCAGTGCTGCAATAAAGTAGTGTCACATCCAGGACACAAACTGAAGCTAAGAAAATCTGCCTCTCCACCCTTTTGTAATTTTGAGGACAGCAACTACCTGAAACATTTACAGTTGTGAAAAAAACAGCAAAGTAGTACTAAGAGTCACAAAACCTTCTTTTGGACAAGGAAATTTTAGTTATATATTGAGAGGTAAGTAATCCTTTTTATCTTTCTATATCTGTTTCCCGAAATGACTCAATTTCATGAAGGACCATACCTTTTGATTTTGGATATCAGTCCATGGTGTTGTAGCCAAACCTTTGAAAACACCAGGATTTATTCCTTCTGACCTTGCTCACTAGATTTCTGTACGATACTTGAACAAAGAAGAATGTGGAATTATTAATGTCAAGAATACCTTCTAAACAGAGCTGATCATCTTCATAAACACCTCTAAATGTCTCATTATGTGAAAAAGAAAAGCCCTTCTGCTATAGGTATCTCTGTAATATTTAAAGTAGCTGGGGAGCCAGTGGGTCTTAAGAAGGTAGTATAACTTGTGCATTAGAGCTGTGGTCCTTTCGGCAGTGGTTGGAACTACTCATAGTCCCAGCCAAGGGTGACGTTTATGCTGCACAAGTGAGTTTTGCTTTACTATGGCATGCTCTCATTCCTATAGAGTCTTAATGGTTCATGACTAGAGAAATACAATTTATTTGTGTTGCTCTGTAAAATTAAAGCTCTGTCTTTGCATGTTCTGCTGTCCATAGCTTCAAGTAATGGTTCCAATCAGAAAGCCTAACAAGTGGTATGACTCTTTGCAGCACCTGGCCTTTTTGGCAGTGCACACAGTAATCCCATTTGGCTGTCCTCTGACACATTTAACCTCTTCACCAGCCACTTGTGTGCTACCACTAGCACCAGATTTGCACCTTTTTGGCAGTAATTGCTGTGCCCTGTGTGAATAATAGTTTGATATAGATAACGTGTTTTCGTGCGTATTTTTATAAAAGTACCTGGTCTGTTCTTAAACAAAATATCTCTAAAGCTTCTGGCCTACTACCTCAGTTTTTTAAAGGAAGAGTTACAAACCTTGCAACTTGGAATAAGTACAAGGAAACTTTTTTTTTTTTTTTTTCCTGTTTAACTGGTTAGTATTTTAACATGAACCAACTACGGAAAAAGTTTTGGTGCTCTCCCATCTCAGTTACACAAGCAGTATGAACTAGACAACAGCGTAGATTTCGGAAGGTCATTGTAGAATCAGAAATGGCACATCTTTAGATTTAATATGTTGGCCTGATTCCAAGGCAGCAGATTCCCCCTTGATTATTAAACAAGAAAAGAGCAAGTGTTTGGATCAACCTTTTGTTTGGAGTTCATGCAGCGTGTAACACAACAGGATGCTGGTCCTTCAAACAGTAATGATTGATCATAGCTCCGTCTCCATGCCTGTAATAGGTTTAAGCAGTAATTGCTGTATCAATGCCAAATGATTGACAAAGGTCAAAATCAAAAGGGAGAGAAGACCCCTCGTCCCTGACAACGGGAAAGTAATTGTTATCAGTAGCTCCAGTAGTGACAAAAGTGCTGAGCTTGCTTTTTTGGCCCCGCCTCAAAAACTTGATTATGTTTCACTAGTGCCAGTGCCTCACTGGCTGCATGCTGATGACAGTAATTTTTCTTCCTACTTGATGTTGACCATTACAGCTGTCCTTGTAAGAAGAAAAATCAACACAATCTCATTATAGTTTCAGCAACATTCTTGTGGAACAAAAAATAGACTTAAAGGGAGATACCCAGCAGAGGTGTGTAGTGAAGAGTGGTGCAAAAAGGGAGATATTAGTCTTGGTTGGACCACTGTGCCTCCCCAGAGAGATAGAGAAATCATAGCCGTTTGGAGAGAACAGGGCCGAAGACATTTTGCAGGCATAGAAGTTGTTGTTGGAGGTGCTGGCAGTGTCACTGCTATTGTCATCACCAGCTCAGATTCGGATTCTGAAGCATTCTCTGGTCATCACTGGCTGATCAGCAATTAAATGTTCTTGATGCAGGGAATAGGTTAGACGTTAATGGTGGTAAGGAAAATGTTCATATTGCTTCCTTGCTTTCTTCGCTCTTTTATGTTGGTGGATTGCAAGAGAGTACTCTTACCCTGTTTTGTATGCTAGGGACCACGACCTTTCTTCTTCTCATTGACTTTGGCATAGGTAGGAAGGAGACATTAAAATGCATCTGGAATGGGTCTGATCCTCCTCCTTATTTTCACTGATGTCAACGTAATGTAGCTTAGTTTGCTTCCAGAAAGCCACTCTTGTCTTCTGTCAGTGAGGATGTAGAATTAAGCCAATATGTTTAACTCCATCCTAAATTAAAAGTTTTGGTGGTTAAAATGCCCATCTCTTAGTTATGAAGCTTATACTAGGTACAAATGAATTCATGTATGAACAGTGAGTTCTGCCAAGACTTTTTCTTGTCTAACTGAGCAACCTTTCTTCCAAAAGAAATTGCTAGTATTTTTGTTTTTGTAAGATTTCAGGAGACTGTGGAAGCAGAAAGTTGAACCACAGGTGATTTGAGGGCACTGTATGATCAGGCAGAGGGCAGCTGTGGGCTTTAGAGAAGGCAGACAAATTGAATTTTTTCTCACAGGAAAAAATTCAGAAAGCTCATGTTCTCTGCTGATTAAATAAATCTGAAATAATTTCCTGGCTCACTTAAAGTTCAATCTCCTTTTCAGACTTCTTCCTAAATGCTGACCAAATTATAGATCAGATGCTGCTCACTAAGACACAGTGTGGTTTTCACCCCCAAGATAAATCTGTGTTCATCTGAGCACACTTCTAACTCACTGTGTTTATTAGACAAGTTGTCCTGGTGCAACTAAAGCAATTGAGCTACATAGTGCTATACTTTGGACACACTCAAACCAGTTTCTACAGACTGACTTCAAAGGCCCATTTTTAGCTCACAAAATGAAAGTAAAGCTTTGACTGGTGTATGTGTCTCTCTATTAGATGTTTGCATCCTTACTACTAGGTAAAAATTACATTGACTTAGTTACTCTGCTGCAGAGTTTCATGTGCAAGAAAGACTGCCTAATCCTGTATCACCACTAAGATCTGAAAGCTTTGGATCAGACCAGACAGTGCCCTACTATGTGGTTAAAGCTGAACATCAACAGGATATATTTCCATGCAAAAAGTTTATTCTTCAAATGACTAGTTCTTCTAGTCATGTAAGCTGTTTATAACTCTTTCTCATATTCTACATATGGTCTATATAAGGTCAAAAGACGTGACTCTCCCACTATATTTAGCATTAGTGTGGCCTCATTTCAAATAACATTTGTGGTTAAAAAGAATGAGAAGTATACAGAGATCCTTGAAAATGCCCAGAGGAGGGCAACATAGATGACAACAGGGCATGTCCTGTAAGCAGAGGCTGAGTACACCTGGGTTTTTCAGTCCAGAGAAAAGAAGGCCAAGAAGTGACCTCACTGCTCCCTGAAGCTCCCTGAGGAGGGGAAGCAGAGGGAGGTGCCGGGTTCTGCTCCTGGAACTGATGGAAGAAAAGCAACAGCACAGAACTGTGCCAGAGGATGGTCAGACAGTAGCAAAGGTTTCTTTACCATGAGGGTGATAAACCACTGGAGCATGCTTCATAGAGAGGTGGTTGATGTCCCATGTCTGTCAGTGTTTAGGAGGCACTTGGACAATGCCCTCAGTAACATGCTTTAACTTCTGATCGGTCCTGGTTAGATGATATTTCTGTTCTGCTCTATTCTATTCTATTCTATTCTATTCTATTCTATTCTATTCTATTCTATTCTATTCTATTCTATTCTACTCTACTCTACTCTACTCTACTCTACTCTACTCTACTCTACTCTACTCTATTCTATTCTCCCTCAATTCACCATTGTTTTACTTACTCAGATTGTGATTTCAGAATTTACGCAGCCTCATGGATTTCCTGAAGTGGCACTAGAAGATATCAAAATAGCTAAAGAAGCCAAAGCCAACTACCAAGACTTTACTTTGGTTTAAAAATCAGGTTTTGTTTGGAATTGACTTCATATTTAGCTGGATAAAGTATGCAAAAGAACAGATTTTCTATCCAACTCCTAGTTATTCCACAGTGTAGACAGAACAGAGTATAATTTCAAATTTGAAATATAATTTCAAATATATTGACAGAGAAGGCATCAACTTTGTGTAATAATTTATCAGAACAAGTATACATTTTAATCCTTGTACTTAATAGCTGCTGAGTTCTGCTCTACTTGTCCATGCAATGTTTTATAATATCAGAGTATTCCTGCTTGCCATTCTGAATTGATTTCATCCTTTTTTTCCTCTTTTTATTGAGCTCTTAAATTGCTTGCTTTATTTTTTACATTTTATTTTCTATTATTTGGGTTTTCTTTCAAAGCCCTAAAGCACATCTTTTGTCAATGAAACACGTCTTACCTTCTCTACATATTTTCCCTCTTCAACCAAAGAAAAAAAGGGAGATAAATCCATCAGTATCTAGAAGCTGTTTTGCATGCATCTGCTATACTAGAATTTCCTAATTTCAGATTTTCACAAGGTAGGGAGAAAAACCAAGAGAAACCAGTACAAGCTTTGTTTAATATATACACTTTTCCCTTGTCTTTATTTTTTTGTTTCACTTTCAGACATTGTACAGCGGTAAATGGACCTTTATGTTAGCTCCATATATGCATTCTTTTTTGCTCTAATAGGTAATTTATTTCATTTGTTTCCAGTTATTTTATTTATTTATTTATTTTTTTGTTTGTTTGTTTATTTTTAAAGTGAGTACTATCAACAAACTCACTTCTATTTTATCTAATTTTTAAAAATCTTTATCTTTCCCTGGGTTATTGTAAAGCATAAGGAAAAACCACCTCACCAAACTAAGCATCTCTGAAGAAGAACTCAATGCTAAGCTTAATGTTTTTATTTTGTTTCAAAAATGTTGTAATTATTGTGTGGTAGTACTATTATTATCTTAGTGATTATTTTAAGGGTGAGGATCCTTTTGCCAATGCCTTGTTTGCATCCCTTCATATAGAATCCAAAAGCTGTTTTTCTCATTTTAAAAAGAAATTTAGTTTATCTTGTATTAGGCGTAAGCCAATGAAGAAGATTTAATAGATGGCAAACAACACCCATTATCAAGTTATGTTATTTCATAATGTGTCTTTAATTGGTGATGTGCTTGAAACAGCTAGAAATTGTCCTTCACAATAGTGAACTATAACTGCAAAGAGATCCCAGCAACATAGCTAATATAAACAGTTTAAGAAAACTTCATTTCTGGGTTAATGCCCAGCTTTTTGACAGCTATATTCATCAAGCAAAGGTTGAGAGGTAGGAAACAGCTTTAAGAAGTAATGAGAAACTTGAAATAAGATATTAATCTTATCACAGTTTAGTTAGAGGAAACTGGGTGGAAGCCAGGGTTTGAAATTGGAGATGCAGAAATTAATGGCAGAGAGTAATACGAGTTGTAAATCACATGCATTTATGTGCTGTCAGTCTTGTCATACAGGAGGATTGTACCATGACTGACAAGTAAGAAAGTATTAATTTGTAAGGATCAAGATGTTGGAGTTAATAGAATTTGATCATCTGACTCACCAAAGGTGTGGAATTAAAATATTTAAATGACATAAGAGCAAAGCATAATTAGACAGAAAAGGAATATGAGGAAACCTAGGAACCTTGACTTTTTCTTCTCTTCTTCCACTGTAAATACTTATTATTCTTGTGAATGTCCTTGCCCTGTTCCTTAGACAATTTAATCTACCTCCTGAACAGAGCTGTGTTCCCCATCAATTACACATCTTAGCCTGAATGTTTGAAACATCATAAGTTCTGTTACGTTCTGATATCCCGGGGTACCACAAAGAGAAGCTCCTCCAGCTGTGATTGCTCTTATCCTGTACTTGAAAATGGATTTGGGACACAGGCTGAGGTGCTCTAAAGGATTAGCTGAAAGCAGGGGTTTACAAGACCTTTTCCTCTCTATCCCTCTTATTCCTGCACTGGGAGCAGTGATCCACAGAACTGGATGTGGCCCCTGGCAGGGAACTTGCAGTAAACTCTAGGACATATTAGCCATTGGTCTTCAAATAAGATGGACGAATGCTGTGATCAGCAACTGAGGAGCCTTCAATCGCTCTCTGTATATACGAATTCTCTTACTTCTTTCTCTATATTCATTTAATGAGATGCTTTCTGATAACAGGGAGCAGCATAACAGTAACAGAAAGTGAGCACTTACCGAAGGTAAGAATTTGCAAGAGAAACCTGAGCTTCTGTATCTTCTATAGAAGCTTCCTGAGCTTCTATATCTTCATTTGAAAAGCAAAGCTACTATATACTACACAGTGATTGCAGGAATAATTATATGAGATATATTAATAAGACAGTACACACACAGAGGCCTTAGCCAGATCAGGCCCTGCACAGCCATGAAATATAAAAGCATAGGGAAAATGTAAGTAATCGGCAAGCTCAGCTTTCACATATTCTTATTTCTTTTAGGACAAGATTCCAGAAGTTTTAGGCATTCAGATGCTGTAGTTCGGAAGGTACTAGGAGCACCAAAGGGTGACAGAGTTGGTGCTTCTCTTGCTGTTATTGTAGGATAAGGCATAGTGATAAAATAAAGTTTAAACATCAAGTCTGAAAGTAACAGCAGTTCAAACAATTAAGCCGGTGACTTGGCGAATTGCATCTTTTAAAATTTCCCCAGCTTTGACACATCATGGGGTGACTTTATGTCCTACTGTTTTTACATTCTTGTTGATATCTCGAATTAGCCAAGCATCTGTTGCTCCAGTGAAATCAGATATCTGTTTTAATATGGCTGTTTTCAACACTGCAGCGTGCTCTGATTATTCTTTGTATAAAAAAAGAAAGCATCCACTCTATTCCTTTTTTCTTTGTTACAAAAGAAAATTATTTGTTCCATTCACTACTCTTTTTCTAGCAGTTCAATTAGATTTACCTACCAGTAGCTTCTATCAAAGCTTCTCTTTATCTGATTTGGTATCTTTTATACGAAAAATTATTAAATTCAGAAAAGAAATATCCTGAAATATATACCCATTAAACAACTTTCTTTAGATCTTACTGCACATTCTTGGGTAAGAATTCTTGGTAAGGATTTTTTTTTTTTTTCCCACAAAACATGACCTTTTCTGACCATACAGTCTTAATTTTTCCACGAAAAATGCTCTTTTTAATGGTATTCTGTGGTTCCTTTTTCAGGTCCAGCATGACTTAATGTTCTTAACTCTCAGCGCAGGTTCTGAATAAGAGAGCAAAAAGCTATTCTGAGATTTATGGGTATAAATTTGGAGAAACTGTAGGCAAATCACAGAATTATAGAATAGCTCAGGTTGGAAAAGACCCTCAAGATCATCAAGTCCAACCACAACCTGACCATGCCACCCTAACTCTAACAACCCGCCGCTAAATCATATCCCAGAGCACCACATCCAAACGGTTTTTAAACACATTCGGAGATGGTGACCCAACCTCCTCCCTGGGGAGCCTATTCCAGTACTTAACAACCCTTTCTGTAAAGAAGTGTTTCCTGATATCCAATCTAAACTTACCCTGGCACTACTTAAGGCCATTTTCCCTCATCCTGTCATCTGTCACCAGTGAGAAGAGACCAACCCTGCTCTCACTGCAATCACCTTTCAGGTATTTGAGGAGAGCAGTAAGGTCTCCCCTCAGCCTCCTTTTCCCCAGACTAAACAGCCCCAGTTCCTTCAGTCTCTCCTCATAGGGCATATTCTCCAAGCCCTTCACAAGCCTTGTTGCCCTTCTTTGGACCTGCTCCAGCACCTCCACATCCTTTCTGTACTCAGGTGCCCAAAACTGAACACAGTACTGGAGGTGGGGCATCACCAGTGAGGAGTTGACTGAGTGGAGTTACTCCAGATGTACCCTCTGTGTAACTGAAGGCTACTTTCTGAACATACATAAACTCTTGCATCTTTGCAACAGTCATAAGAGGAATGCCTCATTTCTAACGCATTAATGATGTTAGTGATAACTGACATTGATATCTCCTGATTAGGTGTTTTGCAGTTCTCAGTAGTAGTGTGCAGAGTAACTGACATCTTCAAAGAAATAAATTCAGTGTATTTTCTTGGAATGTGGGAGAGAAAC
Source organism: Pavo muticus (assembly GCA_016647715.1). Lineage (NCBI taxonomy): Eukaryota > Metazoa > Chordata > Aves > Galliformes > Phasianidae > Pavo > Pavo muticus. Next base: position 929,684 of record JACDJE010000400.1, on the reverse strand, counting down.
ACTTTAAGCTTCTATATGGCTCACAGCTTTAAGTAGTTTTCAATGAGCCTTGAATTATAGGTCACAGTCAATACTCATGGGTCACCTGTTTTGACTGACATCCTTATATCCCTTTACTAAAAGGTAATGTAGATTATTTCCATTGGTTACATGCGATGTATTTGGCCCTTAAGCTCAATGCCAACATTCAGTTAATAAAGTGAGTCTATTCCACATACTTCTTGCTTAATTGCAACTTGTAACACCTTGCCAGAGAAGACCCACCAGAGTCCAAAATGTAAATCAGATAATGGAGACATTTAAGAGGTAACTGGGGCTTTTCTGTAAAGCACTGTAAGTATCACTGAGAAGATAATATGAAAAAGGCTTCCCTGCTATTGGATATGTGTGCCAAGCTGTTACATTCATCAGCAATATTGGCATTCAGTGATGTTATTTAGCCACTCCAATTCAGCCACTTTCTCCTAAAACTTTTTTTGGTTACACTATCTCAAGATAATAGGGAATTATCTGGATTTAAGGAGAATGCTTTAAAAGCCTAACTTTTTGATGTAGTGTGACAGGACTTCTCACTGCTTTGGAGATGTTATATCTCTAGTCACTTTGCAGGTCACAAGGAAAGAATTTTGAGAAAAGCTGCACTAAGCTGTTGGCAGCAGTGCTAATTGATGCATACCACAGAGATCAGATGGAGACTTTTTCATCCAGCCTTGCAAGTAAGAATACATTTCTTTCCTATCGGAAATTATTGCCATTCACATAACAAACTCTAGAGACAGCTGTGTGAAGAGCTGGACGGAGGGTTTTACTCAAACTGAAGCTTACTCACATAATATGTTTGCTTATTTCTAAAGCAATATTTGAGTGTTTATCAAATGCTTATAAATTATTTTAAGGGATGTATTTTCTTATTATGGAATATAAACAACTAATTTATTGGGATTTTGTGTCATCATTGACTATATCCTTTCCCTGAATTTTGCTTATGAACTTGTGGGAGTACCCCTCTCCTGCTGAACTCCAGAGCGGTTTTTCAGACTAATCCCATCCTTCTTACCGGTTATTGTTCATTGAGCTTAATGGCCATTTGTTTTTTTTTGCCTGATTAATTTCCTTCAAATGTTCTATTCTGTTAAAACTGCATAATGTATGCCACTCCATATCATCTAAAAAGTGTAGAGAGTTCCGTCCTTTGAGCTGGCTCTTGTGATGGTACTTGGATCTCTTGCTGGTTTAGAGCACTCACAGCATTGTTGCAGCTAGGTTTAAATAAATTAAAGATGGAGCCAAATAAAAAAAAAAAAAAAAAGAAAGAAAGAAAAAGAAAAAGAAAAGAGAAAAAAGTAATATGTTAGTATCACCGTCATCCAGTTAAAGCACAAGACACATTTAATTAACATGAAATTGCCTGTACTTAACTCAATGTAATACTGAATACAATGTTGAGTACAGACTACTTCCAACAGTGTTATACTTCAAATACTGTGTCTCCTAGGAAGGAGGAGAGAAAGCAAAGAGTGGATAGACATCAGTCACTTTGCTCAATCCACATACTACAGACGTGTGAGAATCTGCACAGGACAGAAGTGTCAATGTTCACAGCCCTCTTCTTCCTCTACAATTTAAATGGGAGAAGGATTATTTACAGAACAGGAACTGAGGACTGCTTGAGATTGCACTACATATATAGCTATTTTTTCAAGTGAATGTTGTTAAACATTCACTAATAAACCAAAATTTTTATGTACAAAATGTCCTGAAGGATACCCTTTAAAAGCTTTTCATCTTTTCTCATAGTAAAGCAGCACATTTTGCTCATCATTTTTATATTACAAAATGCAATAAGCTAAATGCAAAAGCTCGTGCCATATAAAAGTTCAAGTTGAAAAAATTCATAACTTTTGATTCAGATCTAGCCATAAATACTCTCATTAAAGACTAGGGATTGCCAAAAACTGATGCTGTATGCTACAGTGAGAATAAAAGACATGCATGTCCTCTGTCACCTCTCCTATCCTTGCCCTAGGAGTATGTTTTCTCGAACATGACTACAGAATACAAAAAATACTTTTCAGCAAGAGGGTACTACTTAGAATAAGTCTATTGGAAAACAGCAAGCCTTGTGGAGATTTAGGACATAGATCTGGTTGTTAATGTGAAGCAAAGGGTTCCATTTATCTCAGAAAATTATATACTGCATTTGTGACTTACAGGATTGAAGGAGAGGTACAAATTGTAGAAAGGAAGAATCAAATTAATCTCAAAGGACAGAGGTGGACTACAGGCCAGGTAAATGTTTTGGACCTTTGGTTCTCCATGTATGTTTTGTCGGTATGAAGTCATTTTGCACTTACATTACAAAGGCTTGGAGGAAACAGCACACTTGTCTCCAGCTGCTGGGTAGTAGGAAGGGTTGTAGAGAGACCTGGGATTTATTTCATGTAGGTCTAAATCACAGTGAAGATATGACAGAAATGGTCTCAAGGATCCAAGTAGATGCATAGGATTCAGGACTCTGACAACACTGCAAAGCCCACACAAAAAACTATACTACTGTACGCTTCTGCTCCTTGAGTTGCTTATGCTTTAATTTTACTAGTGAGCATAGTGCAGATGTATCCAGTCTTTTTCTCATCTTTCCAGGATTGTCGTTTATTCACTTTTACCATCTAATCCATTCACCACTCACGTGAATTGGCTAAGGTGGCAGGGTCATTCCTTAAGATTATAGAAAAGAGGGAAGTGCAGTTGAGTAGCTGTGATACATAGAATCATAGAATTATAGGATTCTTCGAGTTGGAAGGGACCTTTAAAGGTCATCTAGTCCAAATCCCCTGCAGTGAACAGGGACATCCACAGCTAGATTAGGTGCTCAGTGCCCCATCTAGCCTGACCTTGAATTTCTCCAGGGATGGAGCATACACCACATCACGGAAACCTGTTCCGGTGCCTCACCACCCTCACTATGAATGATTTTTTCCTTATATCCAGTCTAAATCTCCCCTTTTTTAGCTTGAAATCATTTCCCCTTGTCTTTTCACAACAGACTCTGCTAAAGAGTTTGTCCCCTTCTTTCTTACAGCTTCCCTTTAGATACCGAAAGGCCGCTCTCGGGTCTTCCTGCAGCCTTCTCCAGGCTGAACAGCCCCACCTGTCTCAGCCTGACCTTGTAGGAGAGATGTTCCACCCCTTGGAGCATTTTTGTGGCCCTCCACTGGAGGCGCTCCAACAGCTCCATGTCTCGGCTGTAGTGAGGATGGATGCAGTACTGCAGGTGAGGCCTCACCAGCACAGAGCAGAGAGGCAGGATTACCTCCCTTGCCCTGCTGACCCTGCTTTGGATGCAGCCCAAGATACATTTGGCTTTCTTGGCTTCAGGCTCTTGCTTCCTTCATGTGTATTTGTATGGAAAAATAGTGTTCCCTGTTTGTTTCTCACACCCTTATGGGAGTTTCCTGCACTACTTCCCTGCGTACAGCATTATGATCTGCATGGCTGTGCCAGGCTTCCCAGGGTAGTGGCTGGGTCACCATTCCCGAATGTGTTTAAAAACCATTTGGATGTAGTGCTCAGGGACATGATTTAGTGGAGGGTTGTTAGAGTTAGGGTAGTATGGTTAGGTTGTGGTTGAACTTGATGATCTTGAGGGTCTTTTCCAACCTGAGCAATTCTATGATTCTATGATTCTATGATTCTATGTCCTGTACCATCAGAATGTTTGACATGAGGCATTTACCTATACTACTGCCTTGTTCCAGTGATTTCTGCCAGCCTGAAGAGGAAGTTGTGGCATAAACTACTCTACTCCTGTTCTAAAGACTCATTTCAAACTCCACTGGACCCAGCAAAATGACCTCTATTGATTCTAAATGTCCTTAGATGCTGTCCCAAAGACATAAGATAAGAATAATGGTGCATTGTGTTTAAGGCCTTAAGATAAGTTTAAAAAAACAAACAACAACAACAAAAAACCCCACAACCCTAAACATAGTTTCTTTATGGTTCTGGACAAATACCTCATCTCTCCTGTCTGTAAACTGAGGGTAAAATTGCTGTAACTCATGTCAAAATCCTTAGAAGGATAAATCCATAAAGTCTCGGATGCACTGACATATTGCCAGAGGGACTATATTGATAGATAAAAGCTACTACACTGTCAACAGATGTCTTACTGGTACATATAAAAATTGATGAGATTTCTTACACTGTTGGGTGTCCTGAAAAAGAGGACATCTGATCATATAGGTAAATACCCCATCTCTGTCCGTTATTTTAATTGTGGGATGAATTTTCTAAGTGTAAAAGATGTATCCTAGCATGCTCATACCAGCGTTAGAAATAGAGAAGGATTTGCTTTATCAATTGCACTAAGCAGACCTTTGCTTTGTTCAACAAATTTGAACTGCTACATTCATTGGAATCAGACCAGAAAACAATAGTTATGACAGTTTGTGAGCTTATTACATACTGTTACATATGAGGAATTCCAGACACGTCCCATGAGCTAGTCCTCCATGAGGTCTGAAACTGAAGTAGCTGTTTTGTCTTTTGAAGTCCAACAAAGTGTTTTGTATTGTTTCAGGTAATGGCTGGAAATATGTTCTACGAAAAGATATCATATTCAATGTGGGTAGTGATGTCTTTTTTCTTCTGTTTGAAACAAAGCTGTCAGCCAAGATATCAACCCTCTAATCTGTCAGAAAAGATATCACGTTTTATCACAATGTCTAGCAAAGGAATTGCCACAATATTTTATAAAAGTGAGGTAAACTGGCAGGTTTAGTATGTTCCAACATTGCTTTATCGAAAAATCTTACGTTAGAACAAACTACTAATGAAAGGTCAGAAAAACTACCAATTGATTTGAATTTACTAAACTGTATACTAATATCCTACATGCTACACAGGAAGAGTTGTCAAAAATTGTATGCTTTTTATGTTTGGGTGCCTTTAAAAACTGTTAAATAATATACCTCCAGATGTAGGAGGATTGGAGCCTGCCATAAATTCTGTTTGTGGGCAGGTGATAGAATGGATGGCCTCTTGAAATACTCTTCAGTGTTATTTCCCACAACAGTGCTACAGGAATCAATCCGGACAAAGTTGACCGGTCTGACTACTAGTAGATCTGAGTGCATAACAGACTAACTTAACCAAGATATTCTATTGTGCTGTGCATGTGTTTACTGCTGCCTGAGAGCTTACCACAGCTGGGCACTCAGAAGATGATATACGGGATTGAGCTTGTGGTCACTCAGTACTTGCTTGCTGGATTCGAGAAGAATCTTATTTTTGTCTTTGGAGACATAGTCACATACTTAAACTCCTTGCTTGGACACTTATTTGCAAATGATGAAACTTCCTACCCCTAGCTACTCCCTGTGAAAAGCCAAACCTTTCCTCAGACAATACAAATGTTAAAGTCAGTCTGTTAGGAAAAGTGACTTTGCAAAACAGCTTCTTGCAGGGAGAGTCTAGCCAAAGTCTATGCTCAGCATGTTCCTAGCCTGGTGGTCTTTGAGTTATTGCATTTTCAACTACAGTTAAATAGACACCTAAATGAAAAATCTCAGTCAAAATCTGTCTTCATTGTTGTCACATTTCTGAGACTCCTGGATTTGATAATTCTGTTCAGGATCATAAGATACATTTCTTCAGCTCGGCCTTCCTTCTGTGTTTGCTCTGTTATGCTGTTGCAGCCCACAAAGCTGTTTGAAGATATTCTTACCCAAAGATATTCTTTGCTTACTTCTACTCCATGTATTTACTTTGTTCTATTTGTACTTCTTGTTTTATGTCATTATAAGGGATAGAGAGATACTGTGTAAACTAGATCACCCTTCCTGGTCTGCTTTGGCTGGAATAAAAAGGAGAAATTTATGTTGTTAATGGTGCTTGATTGTTCTCCAGTGCTTTCTTTCCATAACTCTCGAATTATGAGTTTAAAGTAGAAGCTGAATGACCACAGGGGAGGCACAGAAAATTGTCATGACCGGAAATGAGTTTGTGATTTAGTACAGATAGGTAAAGTGGGATTAATATCATCAAATTTAGATGTCTGCTGTGTAAAGAGCTACATCTGAGCTTGTTGTCTACAGTCCCTTTGTAGTAAAAGGAGAAAAATTGCAGTCTCCAACTATGTCGTGGCTTCCACTTGCTGTGACTGAACATCAGTGACACTCACAAGCAGTCAGCTGCAATGAAACTCAATTATGGTATATACCTAATTGGCACCTATGATTTACTGAGTTGCTGCACAAAGTCGCAGAATTTTCCAGGCAGCACAGAACCAGCATCTACGTGATCTTTCTGTTTGGCTCGTTAGAAACATCGTTTAGCAAATGTCTCCAGGAAATCTAGTTTCCTGTTGCTTCCGTTTCTCCTGAGAGCTGCAGTGTTTGTGCTTGGCTCAGCTAGAGGCTTGTCATCCCCACATCTATGGAGTTACAGACTTAAGAGTGCCTGTGCTTGTTTGCAGGGGAAAGAAAACCCAGTTCTCCACAGGATCCCCTTCATCCAATGCTTGGATCATACAGATAAACATAAACATGTGGATCTGGTCTCATTACCTTGGTCTTTCCCTGGAACTGCTCTGTATTTCACTTCACAGTACTCTTCTAACATTTGCTTTATATGAGATTTTCTTCTGAATGCCTGATTTCAGGAGGCCCAGATGAAGTTGTGACACGGGTGATGTGATAATGCTGTGGTCAATAAAGAGCATTAGTGCAGAGAGAAATGCTGATACTGTCCTCAGTATCCTGCCAGGAAATATATTCCTGGATTATACTGTATATCATTCTAAAGCTGTCTTGTCCATGGACAATAGCTTGTTTACTTACAGTAAATATTTGCTGGCATATGATTTGGATCATAGCTTATTTTACATATGGGAAAAATAAACCACAGCACAAGCATTGCAGGAATGGCTAAATCTGAATTGTTATTAGGAATGTCAGATAACAATCTGTGATCATCATGCCCCAAATCTCCAGCTGAAATTTGATTTTAGTTAGTGTTGTTTGCGTTCTCTTTGTTTCAGATACAGTCACAAACACATGAAGTTGTATTTACAAGAGTGATAAGGCACTTCTGTTTCCATCCTACACACAGTGACCTATATAAAATACCATCATTTTTCTCTGTCTCTGACGGAGTCCTAATCCAAACCTCCATGGTCTGTCTATTCTTTAAACAATTGCCTGTTTTTCTTCAAGAAGGGTTTGTAATGCATTATCAGTTTCAGCAGTGCACAGAGACCAGATAAGACAAGAGAAAATATGAAATATCAAGTAGCAGTCATATTACAAGCAGAACATAGGAAAAGAAATACGGTGATACAGACTAAATGACTTACAACTTCACAGTGGTGTAGTTGGTTAGCAACCCCAGAGATCAACCCTCTGATAATAACCCCTCATGTTTGCTCTGTACAGCTCATGCCCTTCCAAATCCTTACCACAGAGCCATTTCCTGTGATTCTGAAGGGGAAAGACTATTTGAAGCTCGTTGGACTTTGCTGACTTCATGGTCATGGGGATATTGTTGCAGCTAACAGTTTAGTGCATGAGAGGAAGCTTATATTATTAACCCTTAAAAGAAAAAAAATAGGCTTGAAAAGGACATATTTTTCTTCCTCAGTGTGAGATATGCTCCTTGCAAGCAGGAGCACCAGATAAAGCAAACCAATCACCTCAGATATGGTCTTTAAATGCATCTAGATGCTTCGTGCTCCACTGGGACACAGTAATGATCTCTGTCTGTCAGGTCTTCTCACTACACCTGCCACTAAAGCAGTCGGCTGTGTGGGGACGCCCATCCTCACACGAGAGGCTGTATGCAGTGTGCTTCTGCCAGTTCTGCAGGGTGCAACCTGCCCAGCCTTGTTCTGCCCATCTGCCACCCTCTGCATCCCATGTGGGATGCTACAAGCCCCCACACCAGCAGGTTAGTGCCTGTGATCCAAGTTTCACCTCTTTTCTCTCTTGTCTAGCAGCCTCATTTCATGTATATCTGATCGTCCTTCTCCAGCTCTTTTCACAGTTTGTCTCCTTTTCAGTCTCTGTGTTGCTAGAGTTGCCTTTTTTCCCAACTATTTGAATACGTTAAAGTTGTAAAAGTGCTGTTGGTGTTCCTTCTTTTTTTTTCTTTTACTTTATCTTACCTTCCTCCACACCATACGTGACAGATTTCTTTTTTTGTTTATTGTTTAGATCTTTAGTCTTGCTTTTTCAAGTTTTAAATATCAACTGCTCTTTAATTATTGTTTTATGTTTACCATCTCTGGGGTTGTTCTTTTTGTTTTATTTTTTTTTTCTATTTCTTTCTCACTTTCATCCTGTTTGAAAATTTCAGTGATCTGTGGCTTCAAACTGTGTAAGAATCACTGAGTTCCTTGGCTGATATCATTCAAAGAGGCAAAAATAATTTGAAAAATCAAGTTCTCATTTCAAGAGCTCCTGATTTTGCTGGTGAAAGTAGAAGATCAAAGATCAAAGTGATGAAAGTGGGATTTGCAGAACTAATATTTCACACTGGGTCTGAGATATCTGAGCAAAGACATTTCCTTTACATCCTGATCAGACTCTCTACTGTGCTTGTCTAAAAAAAACAGCCCTCTTCCCAGCTAATGTCTCTCACACTATCATCTATCACTTTTCTCAGTCTTTCAGGTAGAACACGTGGAAGCCTTTCAAGGTTCTTTGTCTTAACAAAAAGTGATGTTCAAATGTAGACTCCTAGGTGAGTAGAAGCAGCCATGGACGCTTGCTGCCTGCAAAAGTCTCTGATCTTTGGCATCACAAGCAAACAAGCAACAGAGCACATCTATGTAAAATACTTGTCAAAAATACCATCTAAAAATGACAGCATTTCACACTTTATTTCACTTAATGCTCACATCCCTGCCTCTATGCAGTTGCCTTTTTTCCGTCTGTACACACCTCCAAAGTTAAAGAGAGCTTCTTCCCCTTCCTTTGGTGGATAAGAGTGTGCTGCATGTCTCTGATAGTGGCTGCACCAGGAAACTGATGAACTGAAACTCATAGCAGTTGCAAAACCTAAGTTCACACTACAGCCAGACATGAATTTCCTCTCTTCATTTTCTCTGTTTAGCATTTACTGAATCAGGCAGTGTTTGAGAATGTGTCACCAGTGTCAGCCTGGGGTATTGGCAATTTATGAAGCTCACCTATGTATAAATTATATGAAAGAAACATGACATCAGATAATGCTGAATGCATTCGTATACTGTGTATTCTGTAAAATGGTGAACTTGGTTATTTGGTAGCATGTTGCCAAGCCGAGTAAGTTACATTATCTCATATACCAGATAAGACAGTATGCTATTCTGAAGCATAAAGAAGGCTGTGGCATGAGGGTACCGGTCAGAAGAGCTGCTGTAGTATTTCAAAATTAAATATGGTTCACCAAACTCAAAGATTTTTGTTCAGCCTCAACGCAGCACGGAATCTTATAGATGTTAACAATACCCTGAATTTGTTGTTTTTCATCACTTTGGCTGGATATTATGTGCCCTGTAAACTCAGTTAATCTACCAAAGGTGTACTTAGTCATGCAAAGAAATATTTAAGGCAATTATATCAAATTCCCCTCTCCAGAAGAGTAGCTGTAGAAATAACTCATAACAGTGCATGAATAGCATGAATAGAAGTTAGTTTAAGTTGAAGGAAAATAAGAGAGATTTATGCAAATAACATAAACACTCTGAAGAATGTGACATTTTAATTGAAAAATAATTAGAAGCCTTTCCACTATTTGAAAACTGAATTATTAAATGTTATTAAACATTTTTAGAAAGGTGAGTATTGTGGAAAATTTTCAACCATCTACCCTTCAGTTCAATGAATACAAAATGTGCTCAGAGAGTATAAAAGTAAAGTACTAAGATGGTGGGGCTGTTAAAGTTAGATTTAAAATTGGATTGATTTTTATTTAGTGCTCTTTGACAAAATAATCTTGTTATTGAGGCAGTCATCTCCCTGTAGAAGATACAAGTTCAAGTCCCTGATCTGTTCCAGGCCTCCTGTTTGACCTCTCTGCAACTTCTTTCCTCTGTAGGAAGAGGTTACCAATTTTGGAGTTGTTGTTTTTCTTCCTTTTTTTTTGCTACATTGATTTTCGGTTCATAGTAGGTACTGCATCTAGTAAAGGTAATTCTGATCTCCACCTGGCTGTCCAAACATTAAGTGAATATACGTCGTATGCCACAAACAACTGCAAACAAAACTTGGTGAACAACACACTAACACTTTGGAATTTGAGGATTCTTTTGGTGTTTGTTCCAGAAACCAAATATTTTTACTCTGTCACCTCCATTTTTGCCTTCTTTCTTTTGCCCGAACAAAATCTTTTAATTTAATTCAATTTAATTTTATTTATTTATTTATTTATTTATTTATTAATGTGGGTACGAATAAAAATTGCTAATTTCGTCATTCAGTTCAGTTTCCACAGATTGGTTCTTAGCACTTCAGTGCTGAAACAGCTTTACATGTGATTAGTGAAAGGGGTGCTGCTTTCACATTGGTTTATCTTCAATCCTCCCATAATGCTTGATAAAGAGAGATGCATAATATATGTTAAAGATATATGCCAGTAAGTTAGGAAACTGCAAAGGAGAAGGAAGAGTTATGCGGATAGAGGAGGTGCTGTCATCAGAAGGACACACTTGTAAGAAGGTCATGTACTTAGGAACAAACGTTGGAATAAAAGGAGACTTTTCACTGATGCTAAGATATAAAGTACTACCATGCTTAAGAACTTTTCTTAGCCTTCTGGAGAAATAAGATTTAATCATGAATAGAGGATTTCTAAAGGAGATCTGGGTACAAAGAAAACCAAGACAACTTGGTTGGAATTAAATCTATGATGAAAGTTTAGTATAATTGGCAAGCACTATTGATTATGCTTTTGTTTATCTGCTTAACTTTCTCCAAATGCATCAGAAATGATCCATTTCACAGAGCTGGCTGAACATTTACCTTGCTGCGTGTCACACTGCTCCTGAGATCTGAGTTTGCTGATGTCCTTGATCTCTTTTAGTGAGGTTTTTACAATACATATTGGGTGACATGTTTTTAGAGCATTGGTTCTATTTCCATGTATTGGAAGCAGTATCAGGTAGGTGTTTCCAGGACTAGTATGTTTTACAGGGACTACAATACCTCTTCCTAGAACTAACACGTGGAAAGAATGATGGCCACTCTAAATGACACAGAACTGTGTTCCTCCCCTGGGGAAACACACAGTGCTCCCTACTGACTTCCACCTGTGCTGTCCCCAGTGAGCTTTCCCACTTCTGTAAAGAGGGAAAATAAAGGCCTTTCTGTTACTCTCATTTGAGCAGATAGATTTAAATAGGCCATTGTAGGATGCTTCAAAAATATGGTATCTACTCATAGACTAGTGCAAAGAAACAACTTTTGGCCGACGATTCATTTAATTATACAACACAGGACAATAAATTGTTTAGCAAGAATGTGCTGACCCACAGTACAATATTTCAGGTACTGGCAGACAAGGTTGCCCCTGCTCCCAGCTTTATTATCAGTGTGGGTGTTTATTTCCCACCCTTTGCTTTCCAGGTCAGTAAATTCTGATGGAGGACCATTTACACTTTCTATGATCTGTGTTATTCAGTGCTATAAACTTTACAAATGAATGGGGCAAACCTTGACTGCCTACTTTTTCTGGGTCTTACTGTTGCAGTACATCCATCTTATTGTCTTGCTAGCTCTCAAGAAGGCAACGGAGCATTGTGACTTCATGAGTAATATTAAAATATTCAGATAAATCACTGTGACTTAGATTGATGCCGTCACAAATGCTGAGATTTGTTGTTCTTATATCTGTTGCAGCTATGCTTTCCCTGTTGCTCTGCATCTGAGGGAGTTATTTATAGCATTGCAAAGTTTGTGTAAGTGATTCTTAGATCAAAACTTAGATCAATGCTGCTTTCGCACTGTCACCATTCTGAAAAGTTTTAAGTGATTCAATGAGACTCAAGTGCAGTAGAGTTGGTGCTCTCATTTGTTTACCTTTCTCACTGACAAGATGGGTTTGGGAAACTGAGTACGTCTTAAGAACAGCATCTCATCTATCATCACAAACTGTGAATATGAACTGTACTAAATACATGTATTGCCAGTTTGGTTTGTAAATTTGCTAATGAGTTGCATCAGCGCTCTCTAGTAACCCAACAAACTGCATAAATAGGAAATATCTGCTGCAGTCAGAAGTACCATGTTTGAGAGTCCTACAGGGAGATTTGTATGACTGACAGAAAGAGGTCCCCATGTATCTAGCTCTTCTAAATATTTGTAACCAATTATTCAGCTCCACATAACAGATTTTAGAAATAAATGATTGTGCTCTAGTAAGAATCAAAAGGAAGAGACTAATGTGGAAACTGCAGGCTTCTCTTGATTGATTGTTTTCACTCTGGACTTTACATAGGGGCCTTAGTTATGCAATTTCTCATCTGCTGTGACTATAACAGCTTTCACAAAAACTCTTACGGGGAGCTTATACCAAAAAGTGCTTCATTAACTAAAATAACACATGTATAAATAACAGATAAGCATTACAAATAGAGATCAAGTTCTTAAACTTCAAAAGTTTCCTCTACTAAGGTACAAAATATTGGCTTAAGAATCTATGCAAACACATGTAAACTAGGCACAGAGATCTAATTCAACACTTAGTGAATGATGATACTACAGTCTTGCAGTTTTGAACATGAGGTGTGTTTCCTTCAAAATGATAAGGCTCTTGATGCCAGCTATGGACCTCACAGCTTGTCTTTTTCTTGCTGTGATTTCAAGTTTGCTATCTCTACTTCTATTCTCAAGCCATGGGGAAGAATTTTCAATAAGGTACTTGAATATACTTGAAGCTTAAATTTAAAGTTTAAGCCTCCTTTTAGAATAGTACTCTTACTCTGTCTTTCATGATTCTGTGAAGTAAGGAAGGGATTTATGTTGCATAATTTTAGCTATCTAGCCAAGTTTCAAGGCTCCCTTTATCGTTCACTGAGACATTTCCATAGGGCTTCCTTCCTGTCCAAAAATACATGACTGTGATAGATGCATTAATCTCTAGAGGTGTCGTTCTCTCTTCATTTACAATATAAAGCTTGGTGATAACTATCCTAGATTACATGAGTATTAAGTTTTTGATGGATAAAGTTAGGTAAGATAAAACCATCCACAATCATCTGATCTGAAATGCTTTAAAGTCAGTAGGGAGTTTTCCATGGACTGCACAAGGCTTTGGATCATCGCCTTGGAAGAGCTCAGAAACCTGCATTTGAACTCTACATAATCTTGGATTAGAAACTGCCAGAGTGACTCCAAAAGGCTCCAGAAGGCTCCAAAAGGAAAATACTGTTTTGTGGAGCACTGAGAATGAGGTTTGTCCTTGCATCTAACCTTTCCAGTTTCATCTACCTTTACTGTTATGGCTTGTTTGACTTACTTTATCAAGTGTTGCATTTTGTGTGCATATTGTTCCTGGTGCTGTTTGTTTGTCTGCTTAGTATCCCCTAGAACCTTTATAAAATCAGGTTGTTTCATCTCACAATGCTGAGAAAATATGTGACTAGTGTAGGACCATCAGTGTATAAAAAAGGGTGGAATTTTATTTATTGGTTTGTTTTTAAAGCAGCTACGTGTTTTGTTGAGGGTCAGAGGCATATCTGGTTATTAGATGATATGCCATTAAATGATAGCAAGATGCCTTGCCCTTTGGTTTGCTGAGCTGGGATGTACTATTGCTATCCATTGTTACTTACTGTCATATCTTAAGTTGTAAACTGTTCAGGAAGAATTGTCTTCTTGATATTTGACAGTAAAGCATTTGTAGTGCAGCATCCTTGTACACGTTGAGGGCACATCATGTTATTATCTATAAATAAAAATAATAAATCTGAGGGAACAGTAATGGTATTACAAGGTAATTTATCTACAAACAGGATACCTTCTTCTAGTATCTAACTATAACTCTGCAACCATTTAAATGCATTTATCATTACAACATTCTTTTGACATCCATGTAGTGTGGTTATTCTAATTTTACAGATAAGAAATGGAGAGTATAGAGAATAATAAGAACACGAACAGTATCAACATTCAGACACCTGCCTTAGCTATCTAGTATCCCTAAGTTTTGCCTTTATTCAAAGAAAGGAAATTGAATTTTTTAAAGGTGATTCAGAGGAATCCTTTTAGATTGTTGCTTGGAGCTGTTGTTTTAGAAAGCCTACCTATATCTAGGTTGCCAAAGGGCTGAAACATTGACTAACAAAGCCTTGCAGAGAAATCTTGACAAATTGGTGGGAGAAGTTATCACCAGCTGTATGTAGTTTAACAGTAGAAAGTGCTGGATTCTGCACCTGGAATGGGGCAGCCCTAGTTATATGTAGAGTCTGGGCCTAAGAGGCTGGAGAACAGTCCTGCAGAAAAGGATATGGGAGTTCAGGTTGGAGGCAAGTTGATGTAAGTCAGCAGTATGCCCTGGAGCCAAAAGGGCCGATGGCACCCTGGGATGCACCAGGCCCAGCACTGCCTACCGGGCAAGGGAATGGGTTGTCTCATCTGTACTGTGCTTGTGTGATCTCATCTTGAGCAAGGAGTGCAGTTTGAGTGCCACAAAACCATTAGAGAACATCTAAAGGAGGGCTACAAAGTTGGGAAAGGATCTGGACTGAAAGACCCATGAGGGGTGGCTGAGGTCCGTGGTGTGTTCAGCCCAAAGCAGAGCAGGCTGAGGCGAGGCCTCATGGCAGCTGCAGCTCCTCACAGGGAGTGGATGGGCAGCGCTGAGCTCTGATCTCTGTGACAGCGACAGGCCCCAAGGGAACGGCATGGAACTGTTAGGGGAGGGGCAGCTGGGAGTGAGGGAAAGGCTCTGCACAAGAGGGCGGTGGGCACGGCCCCAGGCTGCTGGAGCTCAGGGGGCACTGGGACATAGGGTTTGAATTTTGGGACCTGTGTGGAGCCAGTGGTTGGATCCAGTGATCCCATTGGTCTCTCAGGATACGCTATGCGTCTATGATTCTGTGAATCTCAGCTGATGCTTGTACAGTCTCTTTCTTCACTGGTTCAGTGAGATTTGCTCAGCCCTGATGGGCTGCATCAGTATCCCAATACAGGCTACAGCCAACTTCATAGAGCTTCTTCTTTTCTGTTTCTGCTTCTTCTCCATAAATAATGTTTTTAACCTTCACATTTGAAAGTCTAATGTGACTTCTGCAGAAAGCTGTGTGTGCTGTAAAACAAAGCAGATGTTCTTCCTGCCACTTTTGAAATTATCTGTCACTCAGTTTGGTAACCAAACTTAAAGATAATATCATATGCAATGATGGCAGGCTGTTTTTTTATACTACACTTTGTCCGTGTATGTATATTTGAAATCAGGAACATCTATGATTGAGGTTGAATTAAAAAGCTCCTTCTGTTCTGATGGAATATTTTAAAGAGTATTTGCATAATTGGCCAAAAACTGCTTCATGATGTAAACAGCATGAAGAAACTACCACACTTAGACCCCTTATCCTAATGACGATTTACATTTCAGTCTTCCATCACCAACATAAACAAAAACTGCAAATGGTGTATGACAAAGGAGGTATTTACAGTGCTATCAGTTTTTAAAAAGAAATAGCAGCAGTGTTTTAAAACAAATAAAAGGAAAAAAGATTATGAAGATATGAGAGGAAAAAATGATATTAAGGAGAGAAACAAGAGAAGGAAAGTCAGCTGAATAATTTTTGGGGTGAGATTCAGTGAAATAAAGTCTGTCTGAAGATTCCTATTCCAATGAGAAAGACAAGAGTGTGTTGGAGCCAAAGAAAATATAAGGAGGCATACCATCTCAGATGATCATGCTAGCAAGTTTCCATTAAGATTTGGAAAATATATTAATTTCACTTTTACAAAGAGTAACATGGTGAGAAACAACAGAACAGATACTCCTTAGAAAGGGAAGAAGAATTATATCCATATGAATCTTAGACTACTGATGTGACAGCATGGCTTCAAGGAAAAATCTAGTTGTCATCTTTGCATGATTGCTCTGCCTACCTTTCTGTACTTGGGTTTAAGATGATATCCAGGAGAGTAATAAACTGGGATACTTCTACAACGACATGAAAAATTGAGTTTGGATTCATTTCACATAGGAAAATCTTGGAAACCCTTCAAACTGGATCATTAACTTCGTGGGACATAAATAAAGGTGGACTCACAAAGTTCTACAAAGCAATTTAAGAAATGATATTTTTAGTTGTTGAAAAAAACAAAGATGTAACTAGATTAACAGCATTGCATCCTAAAATCTAAGGAGATCTCTCTAATCAGTTGCTACTATGTTAAAATTCTTCTGCTATTCTTCAAAACATTTATTGCTTTTTTTTCTCAGCTAATGTACCACATTTCTAATAAGCTGGAGTCAGTGTAGCAGCATATGGAAATACAGTGCTGTGATCAGAAGATTTCATGCTTTCCTTCTAGCATTGAAAACAGAAGCATTTGACATAAATATTTTCTTTCTTCTTTATAGAAACATTTGGGACCAAACTTGGTTGGTAAACCAGAGAAAAATTCATTGGTTTGATCAGTGGCAAACTGGCCTTGAGATGTACCCTGATACATCTACAAGAAAATGCTGTAAGCACACCCTCGGGTTGACCCAAGTGTCATGGCTTTTCATGATTGATGTAAATTTATGTGACAGGTGTAACATGTGCTGTACATAATGGGACAAATGGGAATATTATGTTCGTTTTGTGAATTAGTAACTTTCTACTCATAGAAATTTTGGTTCAAATACTGAATTAAATCTCTGCAAAATTCAAAATTGACATCAACAGAGGTAGAAAAGGGACTCCAGAAGTTGTCTCTAAATTAAAAATTTCCCTGAAAAAAAAAAAAATCATATGACTACTTAATTTATCTTCATTTTTATGGAAAAAGGTGGAAAAGAAGAGTCATGATTCTAAATAAAAGTTTAGCAGATAGCAGCAGGTGCATCACAAGACCAATGTAAAATTAAATGAATTACAAACCAATGACAGAATGATGTGGTTGTCAGGGGTTCCTGAAACCTTCTGTTTTGTCTCCTCATATTTTTTTTCCTCTGCCTTCAGCAGATAACAAAATTGCAGATTAAACCCCTTAGCAGCTGATGTTTACAGACTTTATTATCAGGCTCGTGGTAAGGGTCCCGTACAAACACTTTGCTGCAATATCAATTTAGAATTACAATCCCTCTTTTAGAATGCATTCAAGGAATTAGCAGACCAAAGATCATCTGAGAAGCCTGCAGTCTTTACGGGGGGAATTTTCTGGCATTTATTATGAGACTGCAGCGTCTGGTTTTTAATTCTTTGCTAAAATATTATATTACTTTTTGTTCCCTTTTCTGCAACCATGGTTTGTTCAGCAACACTACCACCATATTCTTCATGACTTGAAAATTTACAGTTCTGTTTCCCGGCCTGTAAAGGAATGTAGTTTACTCAATGTATCAACAAATTAATTTCAGGACATTACCAAAGACTCAGTGTCAAAAAAAGTGCTTCATTTTATCCCAAATCATTTGAGTGAGTATGAGAGAGAGAGTGGTGAGGCACTAGCACAGGTTTCCCAGAGAGGTTGTGGATGATTCATCTCTGGAGGTGCTCAAGTTGAGGTTGGATGGAGCCCTGAGCACCCTGATCTAATCAGTTATAACCAACCTACAGCACTGGGTTGAGACTAGGTGATCTTTAAGGTCTCTTCCAACCCAAGACATTCTATTATTCTATGATTCTATGACTCTATGAATATTGGAGAACTGAAGTAGCAGCTTCTGGATCTTCATCTTCTCTGCATTTTGGGCTTAACATGAAAGAGTCAAAGCTTCTCACAGTCATTTCTCAGTCATGTTTTCCATAGGGTTGCTGGACTGATGCTGCAGTAGACATCAGGAGGCTGACATGAAAATCTTTAACTTGGCTCCGTTAACTGGAATGATGAGAGACACTGTCATCCAGAGCCAAATGGGATGTCCAGTGGTGTCGGGGGAGTCTTCCTCAGTGCTGGCAGGAATGGAAGACCTGGAAGTCTTCGTAACCAGATGGGATACTCTTATGCTTCAGAATTGACATCAATCAACTGAGTATGGGTGATTAAATTGTTTTCTGGATCTTTATTGTACCAGGAACCCAGATAACTTGTGCATATGCACACACTTGATGTATGCCAGCATTCAGGAACACAACTCTGTGTTTCAAGCAGGCGGAGACATTATTTCAATTGCCTTGAGGCCTGGTTTAGGCCACAGGTTTGAGTGACAGATTCTGAGAGAAAGACCTGTGAGTCTACATGGGAGCTACACTGCTTTATGCAAACAATTACATATTCCTTAAACTGATGAGGATGAGAAGTGATGGATTCTGCAATCCATCAGATGTGACATGCCCCTATAGGATGTGGGAAAGTATATTTCAGTCCTTGGCTCTAATGAATTCATTAAAAATGACCCAAGTTGGCAGTTTATTTTAAATACAAGTAGAAACAGTGTGGTGGGAATGCAGAAGTGAACTGGTGTTTTTGATGAGCTGAAGGCATATCAAAATACAGGCTGACTGAGTAATAAGACAGATCTGTCCATAAAATATTGATTGATAGATTAATTGATGTGTTATGAGCAGAACCATTGATGTAAGTTCTCTCTTTTGGAACTATTCCTTTTTTTCCTTTCTGCCAACATTCTGTCTCATCTAATTATATCTAGTGCAGAGTTGCTGCATGCAATTTATCTACTTTAATGCTCCACGTTTCTTTTTATACTTTCTTCCAGATTATAGTGTAATATTTCTGAATTGGCAAATTTGAAAAACCTGATTCTGATCACAGCGCTTGATGGGTAAATTTAGAGCATCGCCATTTGTATTCCTGTTGTTACTCTGGATTTTCTTTTGTGAAACCACATTGCTTTTTCTTTGTTTTGTTTTTTTAATTATAAAAAAGGAGATCTATTTGTTCTTTATTATATGTAAAATGGGAGTCGATTTTTTTCATAAAAGAAGAAAACAAAGATTGGTATCTTGTTGCCCATACTGCCCCTCCACCTCCATGAAGGTGTTACTGTACAATTCTTTTTTAGAAACTGGCTTGGAATCTTTGTTGCTTGTACTATGCATTGTTTCTATGGAGGCACAGCACTGCTGCAGTACCTTGTATAAAAGGGAAAGGGAATATATTGATACATAAGTCAGATTGCATCAGCTTGTATAAAGGAATTCTACACAATGAGATTGACCTGCTTTTGTATCCTTTTTATCTTAGCAGTACCATGGCACCACCTTCTCTGTAAGATAATAAAAGACTCAGTGTGATCTGGATTGTTCTTTAATGAAAAGATTCTCCCTGTGCTTGGTTTTAAGATTTGGCTAATGCAAGAGGAGGCTACAGCCAGCAAGGTCTTTCACATGTAATGTATAATTGATGGAGAATTTGACTGGCAGCAAAGACTCATCTTCTAAAGTTATTTTTATCAGCCCTTCCTCAATGTGGTCTCTCTCATCTGGCTTACAGTTTAATGATGAAGAGTCTTTTGAGCAAAATCCTTATTTTATTAATGAGATCTTGTTTGATTTGAAAAAATAATAATTCTTTCTTTAGGAAAAGTAGGAAAAGCTGGCTGCTGCTTTTCATTTGCAGCTGATCTGCCAATGTGGGTATATTTACTTATTAACATTGCAAATCTGGAATTATTTATTTGCTACTGTATACAATGTCTAAACAGTAGATGAAGATTTTAACTTGAACTCACTTGTTCTTTGTCTATGTGCTATTGGAACTTTAATGACACTGATGTCATTAAGTAAACGATATTCAGCAACTTGCTAGATTAGTTACCTACTCAGATGTAAGCCTCGAGTAAGGAAACAAACATTATTTTCCATATTTAATGACCTGAATACATATGTGAAACACTTTTTGATAAAGTATTTATAAAAGCATATACTCTGACATTTGGCAGTAATTTCTGTAAAGACACTGTTGTAGTAGGTACATGTTAAAATTTCACTGAAGCCAGTAAATTAGCAGGTAGACTGAGAACAGGGAAAGCAAAGATCAGGAATCAATTACGTTCCCATATTTGGAATTGGGGCCACTACTGAAAAGAAGAATGTGTGCACGCTCAAGCAAATGGCAACAGTTTGGGGAAATTTGGGCAGTTTGGTTTAGTTGCTTACTGATATTCATTTACTGTGCAAGATGGAATCATGTTATAGAAAAAATATAGAGCTGAATTTAATTTCTTCTGAATTATATATATTTTATTGTTCTTCTATATTGTAAATAATTCCACATTACATCTGAATTTATTGCATATGGTTCATATGTTTTACATACGTCATTCTCTGTCCTTTTCGTTACTCTGTTTTTGTTAGCCCTGTTTTTGAACGTGATCTATCTCGAGTCTTGGGCTCTCTGCTGTTATCCCATGCCTGTACTTTCACGCCCTCTGCTATTACGTTATGCATAATCTCCACTGTGTTTTATTCAAAAGTCACACATAGCCCATTCTGCACTGAATAATCATTTGTTATTTCTGTCTATTATTTACAGATATATGCTTAATACTAATCATTGCACTGCATGGTTGTGGGAAGCTAAAAGAAAAGGTAAAATGGAAATAACCATTATATGAGCATTGGACCATTGACTTTACGGGTAGAAAAGCAAGTAGGAAGCTTCAGGCAGGGAAAGACAACGTCTGGCAAGTCCTGAGATTTGTGTTGTTAAGATAACACAAAGCCTACAGCTTCTTATAAGCAACAGCAACACTATGCTCAACTTGCTATCTGACTGCACCTTTGCACAGGGCTTATGTCCTCAGGGGCACCCGAGACCCTTTGGCATTTTGTTGTCTCTGCCTGTGCTTGGAAGCACAAGGAGCAGAGTGCCTGAGTCTGCTTCTGGTGCTGCCTGCAGTGCACAGAGCTCCTGCCTGAATGCTGCAGGCACAGCCTCTCCTCTGTCTCTCCAGTATACTCAGGAGAAACAAATTTAATTGCCAGTTATAAGAAGCCTAAGTTAAGCCAAGGAAAATAAATGAAGAAAGCAGGTACAAGCTATTATTTCCTTCATTCCTTTGTCACTTGCACTGGGGGAGGGTGAACCCACAAGCTGGTCTGGTATTATGTTCCTTTCTCTTTTCTCTGATTGCCTGATACCTGATTAGCTCTGAGCAGGAGAAAATAACTGGCAAGAAAGGATAGTTGCTATAGTGCTGGCTGCTACAGTTGGTCCTGAGTACAAAGGTTATTTATTTTTAAATTCAAGACTAGTGCAGGGACAGAACCATCTCCCATTTTTCTTGGTCACCAGCCTGCTTTTTCTTTTCTTCCTCTTTTCATTCTTTCTGTGAAGTCCGCTCCCTCAATACCTGTTTGGTTAAGTATCCATTTCCCTAAAGTTTTGAGACACAAATAGGAACTGACACTGCACTCCCTTGACAAAGGTATTACTAATGCCTGAATAACTCCTGGCTCTAGAGCTAAAATGGAAAAGAAAAAAAAAGTTGTTTTTTCCCAGTCTGACACAGATTTCAGTCCCCAAACAGAGAGAGATTACATCAAAATAATCGTTCTGATGATTTAACTCATCAATTATAAACATACTGATAATAATCAGTATTATTTTATTCAACTTTCAGTAGCCTTTTTTGCAACAACATTTTCACTAAAAAGTTGTTTTAAGACTCTGATTCTGCTGTGGTACCATCCAAAAGACTGACATTTGTAATAGCTGGGATTGTCACTTCTACTCTTTACACTAAACCTTGTTATCCGCTCAGAGAGGGAATGCATTCTGTCTGCTAATGCAGAGAGATCTGGGGTGGCCAAAATGTGGAGATGAGCAGCTAATGTAGTTTATTAACTGAGACCACTAGCAGTAGGACCTTAGAATCATTGAATCATTTGAATTGGAAGGGACCCTTAAATATCATCTAGTCCAAGTGCAATGAACAGGGACACCTGCAGCTAGATCAAGTGTTCAGAGCCTGATCAGCCTGACCTTGAGTGTCTCCGGGGATGGTGCATCCACCACCTCTCTGGACAACATATTCTAGTTCCTCACCACCCTTACAGTAAAACACTTTTTCCTTACATCCAGTCTAAATCTCCCCTCTTTCACTTTGAAACCATTTCCCCTCATCCTATCACCACAGACCCTGCTAACGGGTCCTTATCCTCTGGTAGTTATTTAGTTAGGAATACAGCCTGTAATCAAGTATTGCTCCACTGACATAATATAACCTTCACCACTTTGCACCAGGTGAGGAGAAGGAGCAATGGGGCTGGAATTACTTCCAGACAGATATGACCAACGGAACCCCAAACTTTTAGTTTCTTGTTCTTTTGGCAAAATTAGGCTAATGAACAAGGCAGTGGACACACATCTTTGTATCCCAGCCTTTAACACATGAAGAAGTGTCAGAGAGAGCAAGCACTGGTTACATGAGAGGTGAATATGTGCCAGCTAAAAGTCTATAACCTGACTTTGCTTTCTTTTTTTATCTGAATTAGCACACTTCCCCAGGAAATTGACTGTAGCCTTGATTTCTTTCAAGCCTTAACTTCCAAGGTTTCCAGCCATCACAGCTACCTCTCTTCAAAGCCACCCATTAAGAAGAGTGGACTGCAAACATACATGAATACCTTTGAAAATATGGAGCAAGTGAATATCTATCTCTGCTTGCTCTAACAGGGACAATTCCATGTGCCCTTCATTCAAAAATGTCAACAAGCAGCTAGGTTTCTGGTTGTAACAGTTATGAAGTGCTACCTTGGACACACATTCAGAAGGGAGCTGGCTTTCACATTAGGCAGTTGCTCAGCATTTTTGCAGATGAGGTTGCTTAAGGGTGTAGCAGGCTAAGCCATTCAAAATTTGTATTTTGGAATAGCTTAAAATATTAAAATATTTAGTACTTAAAGTGCCTAAATTATCTCTGTTTCCAAGCAAGGAGAACTTGGCTATATTCTTCTTTCTTAAGAAGAGTAAGTATAAGAACAAGATAGGCTTTAAGTAGATTTTCTTTTGTGCTTCCTGCAACGTGTAAGTGCTTTCCAGTTAAGCGTCATTGTGGTTACGTATATTGCATGTCTCATTCTCTCCTGCTCTGAGGAAGAAAGATGAATATGTCTGAACTGTTTTGTGGATTTTTAAAAATTTATTTAGTGGTTACTTTGATTTCTGCAGTGCTTAGAAGCTCCTGCAAAGTCAGAGTTTGGGTGGACTAAATGTAGCTTCAATGAGTAAGTAAGAACTTTCCTGATCCCAGAGAAACCACAGTCTAAACATTAGAGGCAGGTAACTGAAAGCAGGAAAAGGAAACCAGCACTAAATCACACCGGTATTTTCTGCTTCCCATCTGCAACTGTGATGCTGATCTCAATCTCAACAATCTGATATTTCATAGTTCTCTCTTTTCTTGATTCCACTTGTAATGGTTTACATCAGACTTTTCTTTTAGTGCTGTAATCTGTATTGTTTATGTTATCTTCATTTTCTGTCAGAACGGCTTCCTATTCCTGCTTTGCTGCATTGTATTGTCATATAAATAACGAAGGAGGCAGCAGCTGTAGCAAAAACTGAGCTGTGCTGGGTTTTATAAATTTCTCTTGTGAAAATTAAAAATCATTTGACTTACATAAATTACTTCACTGGAGGAAAATCTTGAAATGAAAGTGAGTCTTCTTAGTGCCTCGAAGGGAACAGAAACATGCACAGAATTTGGTGCTATTGTGCCAGGAATGTATCTTCCATTAATTTCTGGAAGGATAAAGCACATAGTCAAACATCTCATCACAGCTGTACATTTCTTTATGCTGAAAACAAAAGATCAAAAAATATAAATCAAAACCAGGCACTATGTGACACAATGCCATCCAAAAATCAACACGAAGCCAAGCTTTTATCACACCATTGTGAAAGATATACTCAAATAACTCATTGTAAATTACTGTGAATTAATCACTACTTTAGGAAGATGTATCGCATGATAACTCTCCAGGGCCTGTTTCTGTAACATGCTTTTATAGGAAAGCTCGGTGTTTCTGGGAGATGAGCACTCCGTGTTTCTCATGATAAATCACTGGGGTAGATATCAGTGACTGGCTGAGCTGCTTTTGTTTAGTGTTTTCAGTACTGGGCATTATGATTATAGCAGAGAAGTGCAGTACTTCAGAAGGCAAAGGGGATATTAAATTGTAGAGAAAGTGGAAGAAATGATGGGCCATCTGTTCTGTACTCTTGACAGTATATTGTAGAGCTTGGTCAATCATTACAGATGGCAGAGGAGGAAATTTAGAGGAAATAGGTGGCTGGGTCTGAGCTATATACTTGACAAGGAATCATAACCCCCATGGCCATGAGCTGTACCTGGATCTCTCTGAGCTGATAACACCAGGTAGGTCTGCTCACATTCCTCAGCAGACACAAATGAAATGCACCCTATATCGTGTACTCCCACTGACTTCCAGTTCATTCTGATTCAAGTTTCACTTGCTGCTTTGCCTTAAGCTGGACCTCTTTAATTAAGCAGAGTGGCCTCCATAGTGAAGTTGTTAAGATACTCCCTTGGTTCTGCCCTGGGTATGACACAATTTGCAGCTCTCCACCTCTGGTAGAAAGTTTACAATATTACTTAAAAACCAAGCCAGATGCCAATATCACCTGGTGGATGTAAATGGGCAGTGGTGCTGCAAACAAAAAGCATTAACAAGGCACAAGGTGTTCAGTGGCAAGGAGGTATAATTGCACAGCTCTCAGAAAGTCCTGTCTTGATTTAACAAGGATGGTTACAAAGAATTATTGGATATGTCTTGTGCCTCATTAATGCTCTCCAGTTGCTGGTCTGATTTTTATCATTCTGAGCTTGCCTTTAGAAAACAAGCAAGTTGGAACATGAAGTGGGAAGAGCTGCACAAAACTCCCCAAATGCCTTCAGCCTAAAAAAAGACGAAGAAACCCAGTTTCTGTAGTAGTCCTGCATTCTGTGCAGCTTGTGCATTTTGAAACAAATAGGTGGAAGTCTGGTCCATTTAAAACCACTGAGAATTTTTGTTGTGGAGCTCAGCATCTGAATTATTTCTCCAAATGTTTAAAATAGAAGCTGCAGAGTTCATGCTACTTGTGCCAGGAATGCCACTTTTAAAGACTTACTACAAAATATCTTGCAAACCTAGGATATTTCTGTACGCATTATCTAATTTTGTGAGACAAATATGAGATAAATGACATAAAAAGTATGAGATAAACAAGTGTGGTGGGTTTTGAGTGAATAAATAATCAGCCTTTTCCAGCTAATTAATATCCCAGCATTAAAAAGTATGCCTACTTCATAAATTAGAAATCAAAAACATACATTTGTTGAACCTAAGTTAAAAGATACTTTTTTTTTTTTCCCTAGGAAATGAGTGAAGATATGTGATCCATCTTCTTTTACAGAAACATAAGTGAGAGGATTTGATTGGGTCCACAGAGAGATCAAACACGAAAAAGGCAATAAAGGGAGAACAATTGGCTGAATCTGAATGAGTCACAGAGCAGTGCAGAACGATTTCCTTAATCTCCACCATGTGTTTCTGCTAAATAACCCCTTAATAATACTGTGACAGGTCTTAAATTGTTAGTCTCTTTTCAGATTTTATGATAGTTATAGGAAATGTAGCAGGATACACAACAACTGCAATTGCAGATGCTGCAAATTTAATGTCAGCTACCAGTCCCAATCACACCTGCATATGCTTTAGACATGAAACTAATCTTAATAATTTCAAAGATGCTTGCATATATTAAGATAAAAAAAAAATGTATTCATACTCTGTGGGATGGGCCATTTTTTACCAAATATCTGGAAACAAAATGGGAAGGTGAAAATCTTCCAAGATATTCACTGACAGCTTTTACTCACATTTTTTTTTTTCCAGGACTTTAAATCATGAATTTTAACATTACAGAAAAAAAAAGATCTTATACTGTTGAACGAACTTATATTTTTCTACTGCAACCGCATGTATTAACTATCACTCTTGAAATAACAAAAATGTGCATTTTTCTGTGATATATGCTAAGTAAAAGCATATGTGGAGTTTCAGCTGCTTGCTGCTTAAATGTCAGTGTGAACTGGCCAGAAGGTGGTGCTTTCAACCACGTATGAGCAAATCAGAAAGGAAAATGTGAACACAAGCTGCGTGAACAGTTTTCTGCAGTGAATAATAGGAATGCAGAGAATTTTGTGAATTCCACTAAGCCAAATGAAGTCCCTAAAATGGGACCACCACAGTAAAAAAAAAAAAAAAAAAAAAAGCAAATGTAAAAAGGAATCTTCCCTCCTGTTTATCACTTTTGATCAGAACACTACAATGATTTTCTTACTAATTGCAGGACAGTAGTAATAAACCTTGGAAAGAAAAGCATTTTCTGCTTATATGAATGATGGACTTTTGTCTGATTGCAGAATCTTGGGTAGCCATGCTGTTTCCCATGTTTGCTTTAAGAATTACATTAACAAAGAAGATTTCTTCTCAGGAGGAGTGGTGAGGCATTGGCATAGGCTGAACAGGGAGGTGGTGGCATCACTGCCCCTGGAGGTGCTCAGGAACTGTGGAGATGTGGCACTGAGGGATGTGGTGAGCGGGCATGGTGGGAGTCCATTGGGGTTGGACTAGGTGAGCTTAGAGGTTTTTTCCAATCTTAATGATTCTATGATTCTAAAACAACAAACTGAAGTTTCCCCTCCTCCTTGATACAGCTTGAGTTTTTGAACAGCTTATTTGGTTTCCACTGGTTGTCCTTAAAACAAACACACTGGAAACGACGTTAGTTGTTATTTTGAAATGTGTGCATTGCAAGAAGCATAGATGGAAATGAAAAGTGTGATCCTGCAAAAAAAGTTTCGCTTTCTGTCCAGCCAGGAAAAAACTTCCTAGAGAAAGATTCTGAATAGCTGGAACTATAGGATTACATGTGCACAAAAGTATGTGCATCCAGTGTCCAGCTGGACACCTATGTACTGTTACACCTCTGGCTTTCAATACTTGGCAGATCTTAGGGAGCTCCTTGGCTGCTTAAAGCTCAGCTGCTCAACTCCTGCACCTTCACTGCACTTACAACTGTATCATTTCACCTCTGACCAGTTTTATTGCCCTCAACAGGGTTATTTGCATATCTAAAGTTTATTAACATACTTACCTAAATGTTTGCAAATTCAAGCCATTAAAATTATCTTCTAAAGGTTTGATTGGAAATTACACTCCTTTGACTAGAACTCTGCTCTTAGCCTTTATTAAATCTCACTGGGTTTGCTTGACCTCTGGATGATCATTTCAATTATCAGCTCTCTTTTCACGTTAATTAAAGATTTGATGGGAGATTTGAGACAATGGAAAAATGGAAGAAAAATAAGAAGGTTCATAATAAAATCCAGGTGAATATTTTTAGTGAATATTGACTGTATTAGTAAAAATTAAGCAAAAGGTTCTGTACAAATGGGTTTTTCATTTATCTTGATCAAGAAGTGTTTCAGGGGGTGGAGAACAAGCATTTTAGTATCAATAGATAGCATTTCTTCAGACTTCAGCAGGATTAACTTTCTGTTCTAGTTCTTAAAAATCTCATTGGATGAGGTCTTTAGTTGCTTTTGTAAAGGTTTTTAGTGCTGTTGATAGAAGCAAATTAATTTTGGACTTTGCTAATTGGGGACAACTGTCAAATTCTCCTCCAGGGATGAAGTGAAAACTAATAAAGATCTGATATCTTTAAAGATGTTTGAAGGTTTTTAATCCCGAGGGTTCCCATTTTATTGTATTCATGAGAGGGAATGATTTTTCCTATTCTTGAAGAAAGTAAGCAAAAGTCTTAAGTAATATTTAAACATTGCATTAAAAAAGTTTCATATATTAGTGGTGTATATTTTGCTTATCATGAATAGTAATCCAATGGCAAAATCACAGAGTCCTTTCTCTGACTTTTTTGTGAGGGAAAGTTTTGCCTTTGTAAGGGTTTCAGACTGAGATGTGTGGTAATAGAAACTTTGGCATTTCCTATTAGTATGGATAAAGAGATTATTGCTATGAAGAAATAGTGTTAAACAATGTTATCACATTCTGAAGATTACATAGTTTATTAAATCTATCTAATCCTTATTAATTCCACACCTAGAGGATTTAAACTGATGGGATGCTTTGAAAAATAGTTTGGATACAAGATGAAATGGGTTATGTTTGTTCTTCATCCAAAATAGGCCCTGAAAGCTCTTTGGGGAAGATCCCTTATCTTGCCATTTATACGTGCATGTGCCAACATTATACTTGGGACTGCTAATAGATACATTTTAAAAATCCACCATAAAATCTGAGTAATAAAAAAGTCAAGTCCACACCTAGATAAAATGGGACTTGTTAAGCCACTGTTGTGTAACATGACCTACAGCAGAAACACCTCACCAACTGTGCCTCAAAGAGCTCAGTTTCCTCTCCTCCTGTTAAAACTGCACCTGTTTGTAAGAGATAGCTCTGCTGTATGGAAGGATTACTCAGCTTTAGTAATTCTTCTTCTTCTTCCTTGTCACTGTCATACTTCAGTCTGTAAATGCTGGAAAAACAAAGGCCTCTTTAATCTGGCATGTAGATATGCATATGCAGAAAAAGCACTGTAAGCAGATTCAGCCCTATGCCTGTCCGAGTAGGGTCACTCTGTCTTCTGCCTTCATTGAAAGGAAGGTGATAGTTTCTTTACAGCGAGACTAAACCCAGCCAAAATGGTCTTATGGACAGGCCTTTTCCTTTTCACTGCCCATAGTAAACACTGAGGACAAACTTTGATTCCTTGTTAGCAGAGCACTGCTAATCACGAGCCGAGATTCAGTCCATAAGCTCAGAAGCAGGCTGTATTGATAGCATCAGAAAAACATCAGAAGCCAGCAGAACTAATTCAATTTACAGTAGCAGACTGAGCCCAGTATGTCTGGCATGATCTGGTGAATACAGCTGAGGAATGGGGCACTCACTTCAGTAGGATTTCAGTAGAGTTGCTCTAGGATTTCCAACAGAATATTTTTCATCAGAAAATTACCTTTTGTTCACAACTGACCCTTTCTCCAGGAACATGCTCATTTAGATGAAATTCTGGGCAAGAGAGAAAAAAGATTAAAAATGAAAAATGAAAAAAAAAATTTAAACTTATTTTTCAGAACATTTATTTTTCTTTGTAGATGTGTTCTTGTATTACAAATGTTATGTCTTTAGCATACAATTTCAATCAAAAATCAGGGTTTTTTTGTTCAGTATTTTGTTTCAGAGTGCAACCTTTGGTGTATTTCACTGAATTTTTCCCAGCATTATTTTAATTTTTATTTTTTTTCTGGGAAATACTGGATTACCTTTGTTGTGAATTAAGAAAATGAATGGAGGCAGCTTTCACTGTTACAATCCTTTACATGAAATAGAAATCTTGCACAATCCATTACTCTTGCTCACGCTGGCAAGTAGTCTCTCAGGACCTCTCTGCACAGATGGGAATAGATTCAATCTGCTTTTGTTCCACAGACATATTAGTGCAGAGCTGTTTTCTTTAAGGCAACCTTCTGAGTCAGGACAATGGGCCAATAAGCTGTTAAGCATGATCTTGAATGTTTCCAGCTTGCCTTCTCCACCTACATAGATAGGACAATCCCTGTATCCCAGGTTTCCAAGCAGAGGTCATGGATGAAATGAGTGCTGAGAGTTGGGGATGGGCATGGGCATGGAAAGGACGAGAAGGAGATTTGTACAATGTTGGTATTGCTTGACAGTACCTGGAAAGATACTGGAAGTGTTAACGGGAAGGAAAGGAGCTTTTTGTTGTTGCTGATGCTGTGTTGTTTGCTTTTTTTTTTTCCCCCCCTGCTTTTGTTTTTCTGGTTTTGTTCTTTGTGAGAGTGAATGTTGGGAGCTGAGATTAGTAATGTGAGAAGGAAGAAAACATCTGAATAAGTAAGTTCTTACTTCTGTACATATGAAAGTTATTGGAGATACCTGACGAGACAATTTGCACAGCGTGCTTCTTGGGGGCAAGTGTTCCTTTTAGCTCTCTCATGTACAGACAGATGCTAAGGATGATGAGCATACCCTCTCCTTTATTCCTCAGCATTCATTAAACACTACTAGACACCTCTCTGCTGTAGTAGATGTGGGGTGGGAGAAAGCAGACATAATCCCAGCTGCTAAGTGTTTGGGATCTAAATAATCTGCTTTTTCTTACTGGGCTCCAAGTGTGATAGCAACACAATCAGCAGCAGCTGAATAGCTCAGTGATGGTTATCAGCAGCTATCCATTCACAGCCTTGTGGGACTGAACACTAAATGATTAATAATTACCATTTTAAAGTAAAACACATTAACTGAGAAATCAGGATTTACTTAGCTTTTGCTGAGCATTAGTGTAATTGAGATAAAAATAAATAAATAAAAAAGCTACAGTACTGCAAGATAAGCTATGATTCTTTTCCTTATTTACTGTGTATATCAGACATTCTTTGGAACAATAAAGCCCAGAGAAAATAGGATTGTGATTTTAAATCACAGCCCTGGTGAGGCTGCACTTTGAGTGCTGTGTTCAGTTTTGGGCCCCTCACTGCAAGAAAGACATCGAGGCCCTGGAGCGTGTTCAAAGAAAGGCAACAAAGCTGGTGAGGGGTTTGGAGCACAAGTGTTATGGGGAGCGACTGAGGGAGCTGGGATTGTTCAGTCTGGAGAACAGGCTTGGGGGAGACCTTAACACTTTCTGTAACTACCTGAATGAAGGTTGTAGTGAGGTGAGGGTTGGCCTCTTCTCTCGTGTAACTAGTGATAGGACTGGAGGGAATGGCCTCAAGTTATGCTAGGGGAGATTCAGGTTGGACGTTAGGAAATACTACTTTTCTGAAAGAGTGGTCAGGCACTGGAATGGGCTGCCCAGGGAGGTGGTGGAGTCACCGACCCTGGAGGTGTTCAAGGAACGTTTAGGTGTTGTGTTGAGGGACATGATTTAGTGAGAACTATTGCTGATAGGTGGACAGTTGGACTGGATGATCTTGTAGGTCTTTTCCAACCTTGGTGATTCTATGATTCTTTGATTCTATGATTTGTGATAAGAATGCACAAGTGGTAGTCCATTGTCTTGTAGTGTATACCTGTTTGCAAGATGAATCATACAGTGTATTTAAATGTGCTGTTGGAACATTGGTACAAAGTTAATGATGTCCTCATCTGAAAACACAACTTGTCATCCTTTATTTTGTCACAGTGTTCCAAGACTAGATCCACGTACAGGTTGGAGTAGTATAAGTCCAATCAAGCTATGAAGACATCTGGTCTGTCTTCGAAGGTCACACATGGCATGTTACCTCTCCATAGAGCTTGTTATCTTGTGTCAGTGCCTGCTAATGTAGCTCCACAACTTCTTGGAGCAATCGTTGTAATGTCTACTTGTGGAAATCTATATAAAACTTTCTCCAGTGGTGTATGGAAGGAATAATATACTGAATACACTTGACTAGATGAAAGGCATTCATCTAATCTAAGGACCTCTTTTCAGCCTTCCAGTACCCAAAGGGAGCCTGCAAACAGGAGGGGAGTCAACTGTTTGTAAGGGTAGATAATGGCAGGACAAGGGGAAATGTTTATAAGTTGAAGGAGGGAAGATTTAGATTGGATTATCAGGGTGAAGTTCTTTACCAAGACAGTAATGAGGTGCTGGAGCAGGCTGCCCAGAGAGGCTGTGGATTCCCCATCCCTGGAGGCATTCAAAGCCAGGATGGGGCCCTGAACAGCCTGGTCTAGTATTAGATATGGAGGTTGGAGGCCCTGCCTGTGGCAGGGGGGTTGGAGCTTCATGATCCTTGAGGTCCCTTCTAACCCAAGCCATCCTATGATTCTATGATTCTATGAAAGGCACATCTGACCTATCATCACATCATGTTACTGGGATTATGGATAGTGGTGGTGTATTTTGTACAACAGAAATGCTGTGAGAGATGGATGGTCTCTTAAGGAAAATCACGGGAAGAAGACAAGGGGTTAGGGCTTGTAAGGGTTAAAAAAAACAAAAGCTTGGATTCATGGAGCTTGTGTTGGAGGGCAACAAAGAGAATGCCATAGTGTGTATCTACTACAGATCACCTTGCCATGAGAAAGAGGACCTGAACAAAGCCTTTTTTAACTGGAACAAGTTTCATGATTGCGGCACTGGTTCTCATGGAGAACATTAGGCACACTGACATGTTCTGGAAAGCAATATATTGGGATGCCAGACATCTAGATTTATGGAGGTTGCATTAGTTTTTACTCAGGTATTGAATGGGCTGACTAGGGTATATTTTGTGCTGGACCTGCCAGACATGATGAGGAAGAATTACAGTTATGAAGGTCAGAGGCAGCCCTTGCTGTACTGGCCATGACATGCTGGAGTTTTAGATCCGCGGAGAAGTGTAGAAGGTGAGTAGTACACTAAGGACTGTGAACTCTAGGATGTGAACGTAAGCACGATCAGGCGTATGATGATCATGATATAATTCAGTGCTATTCTGAAGAGCAAAGGGTTTCACAAGAGCTAGTGTTGTTCAAGGTCCATCAAGGTCCATTAAACAGAGTCCACTACAATGTGCGGGAAGTGAAGCAAGTATGGCAGAAGGCCTGCTTGGCAGAAGGGAGAATGTTTACACACACAACTACACACGCAAAATATGGAAAAGATATTTAATGTTTTTATCTCCTTGTAGCACAAATGAAGGCAAAAGCCTTTATTTGAGAGATAGGTGTTATAGGGAAAGATAGTTAAGAGGAACAGTCCGGAGAAAAGGACGAGCTAAGGAATGTGACCCTCCCCCGTTCGTACCGTCGCACCGCAGGAGGAGAAGGGTGGGGGAAGAGGGAGACCCGCGCAGACTCAGATTGCACGGGAAGTATCGCGGAGTCAGAAGGGGGGCTCTAACCTTCCCCCCCCCCGACCGCTCCAGGCACTCACAATCTCATATAGCTCACCCATTGGTTCAGGCTGTGACCTTGGAATTCCACTGCATGCCTCCATTTACAATGGTAAGGATTGCCATCAGGTCTCCCAGGTTTATGTGCTTGGTGATAGAGTCTAATCCCTACAATACAGTAACATTAATTAAGCAAATTAGATGTACACCAGACTGGCACTAGACTGGATTTAACTAGTAAAAAAATGATAAAAGTAATAAAAGACAATACACTATTTACTAGAATAATTGTAAGTTAATAAGTATTTTGAGAATATTTTGCTTAACTTTAACTTTGCATGACCATAGTTGGGTAAAGTGAATCACGTGAAAAACTGTGACAGTCACATTCTCAAATTAGCACCAAAGCAATTATTAACATATTTCCCAATTATACTTTGCTGCCATCAAATTATATTTTTGTCGTTGCTGTTACTTTGTTCTACCCTTAAATAGCATTCAAGTTTTAAATAGCATTGAAGTTCCTCTTTACTCACAGTTCAAAGTGTTCCACAGTGCTCCACAATCTCAAAGTTCCTCAAAGTCTTTCATAATACAGTTTATTTTCTTGGCTTAAGACAAAACAAACAAAAAATCTTTCTAGAGGTTTATTAATTCAACATTAAGGAAAAGATTACTGAGTTTTGTAGCATGCTTTATAAAAACATGATTATGATAGAAGACAAAATTAAATAGATAATTTGTCACAATTTTTATCACTTCTATCACATAATATAGAGCTTCAGGGTTAATTATGTTTTGTAATTCCATTAAAAACATCATTTTTATGTCACAATCTCATATTTACCATAGTCCTGAGCTCCTTACCTCAGAATTCTGTCATTAGATCTTAGAGCACTTTGCAGAATTAGGTTAAGTGCCAGTCCTGATTTACTGAAATAGGGAGGATTTATGTGACGTGTATGGCTGCCAGCAAGCCAGTAACAGCTAATGGAATAAAACAAAGTCTAGTGGGGTGTGTTCCTCATAAGGTAACAACAACAGGGAACTTTAGTAATTTTGCATGGTTTAGCATTTATTTATAAATTTATATTTTAACTTATTTTATGTGTAATTTTCTGACATTGCAGTTATCAGGAATTTGACTCCCTGCAGGCTATTTTTTGTTTGTTTGTTATGGGCTTCAGCTGAGACTTCACACATGTGGGCACCTTTGCCCAACAATTTTTAGAGAGCCTAGCTGGGGAGTACTTGAATTTTCAGATATTAACTAACATTTCATCTGAATCTTGTCATTTAAACTTATTGCATCAATAATAATTTAACAAAAATTTGATCTTGGTTTCATTTTCTGAATTTTCTATCTTCTCCAACTCAGTTATTCTGCTAATCTACTGATTCTCTACTATTCCACATCCCTATTGTCTGTGTCAACAATTCAGAGTTTTATAAGATTTATCACAAATACGAAACTTATTAAAGTGAATAAAATACTTCAGCCTCTGAGCCCTGGCGTTTGTTATAACTTTCTTCACGATTTGTTTTGTTGTTTCTCTTGGGGAATAATTGCCCCTGTTATCTTTATTTACCTCTTACTCCCGTGGTAACTCATTTAATTTATTGGAAAATAAATCTCATTCTTGAGCTAGGCTTCAAGCAGAAATGTCTTAAAAACTACATTCACATAAAAAAAAATTCCCAGACTCCAGAACTTTTCCTAGCAGGTCCTAATTGACTGTGCCTGCCCGTTCTGTTGCTTTCTTATTTGCACCATTAAAAATGTCTATGTAAACCTGAAGTTTCCCTTTGAGCATGGGAGTTTTCTTTTAGAACTTCACACAACTGTTTCTATGATATACACTCAACAATTGAGCAACTGCTTCTTTAGGATCCATAAATGTACTCTATCCTTCTAATAAGCATAAGCTAATTAATGAGCTGAATTATTCAATTTAGCTGACTATAAAAGTAGTGTACACTGAAGTCAGGTCTATTGTATGTCTTGTAATTATATAGCATCCCCCACAAACGTACAGAACAACCAACATGAATTAGTTTAAAAATTTTATCTATTTTAATCAAATTCTTTCTGCCTAGAACAATGTTAGAACTGGGGTAGAAGTTGAAAACACACTGTATTTATTATGCATGAGGAAAGTGTTAAAAGTACACACTTTTATAAAAGCGATATTTGTGTTGAAAATAGCTATAGGGAATTGGAAAGAAAGATTTGGAGTAAATTTTCAACCTCATTTTCTATTGGTGTTTGAAATATATGGGAAAACTTAAGGAATTTTTTTTTTTAAGAATACTAAAAGACTTCTGAATACTTTTGTTGCTGCTTAGTTAATTTAAATGCACTCGATTAAGGTTTTGTACAGTTCTTGTTTTTTCTCCCATGCATGCATGCTCAAAACGTATTAGCAAGATAGATAGCATTGTTCTTCAGAGGCCACTGTGTTCTATCAGGTAAAGAATTCATATTTTGTGCTTTATAAATATACAGTTGTGTTTTCTGCAGTGAAGGATAAAAGATCCAGGTTTCCTCTCCCTTTTATTAGTGTTACATAAGCCTTTGGGGACATCACTCCAGAGACAAAAAGGGGAGGGAACACAGTGACTGCTTTTAGATAAATTATGTACGTTTTAACCTCTGTCGCTTACAGAAACAACAACAACAGCAACAACAACAACACAAGAGAATGTTTTCAAGGCTGTGAAGGCTAGCACTTGGAAGCTAGAGAATGCCAGAGTTAAGAATACACTGTGGGTTTTAAAAACCTGTGCTTTCTCCTGACCCATAGATCTCATTCTTCAGCGAAGTCCTTAAATCTATCTGTGAATAAAGGAATATTAATTTTCTCAACATCTTGGTTACGGCATTCTTGCTGTCATATCTATGGGTTTCAGAAATATGAAGTCACTCCTACATTACTGTTATAAAGGGAGATTATTTCCCAGTGTTGCAGTTGAAGATCTGCTGCATAAAATAAGGACTGAATTTTCACTAATTTGCATTGGTTAATTTGGGTTGAAAAATCTTAAATGCTTAACACTGTAGTATTCAGTTCAGTCAAGAACAGCTTCCAGAATATCTCAATGCAGCTGTAAAGGATTAGCTTCTGGAAATTATATGCTGGAGCATCAATTTACAAACAGTCCAATACTGCCTTTAGCCATCTGGGTTGTATTTTCCTTTTAGTCATGCTGACTTCCTTCCTTTTCTTTCTCAGTTCTATTCCGGTAGGACAAAGGGCCCTATCCAGACATTTCCTAATGCCTAGTCTGACCCTGCCTTGGCACAGCTCTGTGCCATTCCCATTCTGCCATCGTTTCCAGGAGCAGAGCCCAGCACCTCCCTCTGCTTCCCCTCCTCAAGGAGCTGCAGAGAGCAGTGAGGTCACCTCTCAGCCTCCTCTTCTCCAGACAATAAAACCTGAGTTTCCTCAGCCTTTCCCCATAGTTCATGCCTTCCAGCTCTTTTACCAGCTTTTCTGCTCTGGATGCTTTCAAGTACCTTAAGATCTTTTTTTTTTTAATATTGTAGAACCCGGAACTGCAAACAATATTCAAGGTGAGGCTTTCCTTTCTCTCTCACACTCTTTTCTTTTTTAACAGAGTACGTAGCACTATATGGCATCTAACGAGGTTAAGAACAGCTGCCTGTTCCTCTCCTTCTATCTGAAAGGTCAAGTTGGGTTTCTGAGAATTGTACTAATGCTAACTAGTTTTTGCCCTGACTCTGGAGCTCTGCACAAGTTTGCACCCAAGCATGTGCCTGAGGATATACAGACTGACTAGAGGGCAAGTTTGCAGTAGGACCTGCACGTAGTAGAATCCTGAGACCACGCCTTAGCTTTGCCATGCAATCTACTGTTTGGCTTGTGGGTTCCTATTATGGCCAGTACCTATAAAACAAGATTTATTTATATGAATTAAATGGTCCTTTCACTTTCACCTGCTTTATCAAGGATCACGATTGGCAACAGTAATTATCATCGTCTACCATAGGAAAGAATTGTTATTCTTGGGTCTAGCGCTGTGGTATGATTTGTTTTTTTGTTTGTTTCTTTAAACAGTTCAGCATCCTCCAAAGGAAAAAAAAAAAAATCATCTGTGCCTGAGTGCAATACTGCCATGGCTCTAGCATCATTCAAGCAAAAGTCCTTATGATTTTAAATGGGAAACAGCTGCAAAAAAGACATGCTCCATAAAAGGTTCCTGGCTGTGAAAGCCATCTTGCCTATCAGTCTGAGTATGGATAAAATTCCTTATTTGTCAAAACGTTGGGTATGTATCTGTGTTGGCACTGCGTACTTAGTATTTTATTTTTTTCTCTCACTGATTCACCAACAACTGGAGAAATGTCAGAACACTCATAAATTTTTTGTGTTTCTATTGTAAGATTAGTTCATAGAAGCTTTGTATGAATCTTTGGAAACTGGAAGAATATTTTTATAAATGGTTGAGGACATAATTTGATGAAGAAAAAGGTGAAAGATTTTCTTCTTTTGCTTGTCTCCTAGGTTTTAATTAATGGGACTATAAAAGGTGTATGAGACAGAGGTCAGTGCCTCTTTCTGCCACTCACCTTTTCAGATGCAGAATGTATTTATTTACCTTTCAGGACTGAAAGCCTGTGAATGAACCTGAGATTAAGTGACCAGGAAAAGGGCAGCACACAAACGAGCTGCAAAACCACAGCTGTAGGATTAGTGAAGCAACAACTGACATTAGCAGTGAGTCAATGAGCTGTTGACCCATTCTTATGAAGTCTACCTGTTCACAGAGAAGCAAAGAGCAGGGCAGCATTTTGAAATACAATTTCAAATTTAGCTAGATGTCATATCAATCACTACAACTTCACAGGACATATGATTCCAGTCTCTAGATGTTCAAAGGGCAAGACATATGAAGAACAGCCGAGGCCCCTGGTGTGCTCAGCCCAGAGCAGAGCAGGCTGAGGGGAGGCCTCATGGCGGCTGCAGCTCCTCACAAGGAGCAGAGGGGCAGCGCTGAACTCTGCTCTCTGTGACAGCGACAGGGTTCGAGGGCACGGCATGGAGCTGCATCAGGGGAAGTGGAGGAGAGTTAGGGCAGGTTCTGCTCCAGAGGGCTATGGGCACAGAACAGGGCAGTGGGCACAGCCCCGAGCTGACGGATTTCAAAAAGTATTTGCACATTGCTCTCAGACATTGGGTTTGAATGTTAGGTGTTCCTGTGTGGAGCTGGGAGTTGGACTTGATGATCTTTATGGATCCCTTCCAACTTGGGATATTCTGTGGTTCCATAATTCTATGTCTATCACTCCTAATCTGGCTGGCCATGGCAGGAATTTATAGTGGACTTGCATATCTGCTAAGTTTCAAAAAAAAAAAAAAAAAAAGTTCTGGTTTGAATTTACTACATATGGTCACGATGACACAGCCTTCTATTCACTTATTCAGACTGAATTCTCCTCTTCAACCATGTCCAATACAGTGGACTTGCAGTGATGCAAGCACAGACTTTGTATAATGATCCTAATATTTACCTAGATCTACTGGAATATTTTATTCTTTTTGCTCTTTGGCAGGTGTATTGTGTTGTAGCCATGCTGTAACTTATAAATTCCCTGGTCCTTTCCTCCTTTTGTATTTTAAACAGGTTATAGCAGGAATCCTTGGTTCAAGTCCCTTGGCTTTTCTTCTTTCTTTTTTTTTTTAATTTTGTATTGCCGAATTTCATTTAAGTTGTATTGAAAGCTCTCAAGGTCATCCATTGCTTCCTCTGTGTTTATCTTAATCTTCTTTGGTATTGATAATGTCTCTGAGATTTGCTTCAGTGACACATTTCATTAGCATATTCCTACTTATTGTGTCAAAGATCATTAATGAAAATACTCTTTAAACTGCAAGACCATTCCTCAAGGAACTCTAGCAGCACTCTTTGTTCTGTAACCTCCATTTTCAATACCATTGTTACACTTTTGTGTGTGTGTGTGTGTGAGACACTTCTTTTTTTTATCCTTCCATATTCATGAAGAATTTTTTACAAGTAACTGATCAAATATGTTGATGCAGCCCAAAGTAGGTTCAAGGTATTGGATGTGCTTTCTTCAGATGCCTTTTTCCTCAGATCAGTTACTTTATCAAAGATATGCATTATGAAATTATTACAGTGTGCTAAACCTTAAAAAATGCAGCAGGAATGGATATGTAACATAGAAGGTGATACAGTGAAAGTACACTACAAATGCCTTTTTTTTTTTTTTTTTTGTGACACTAAATTATTGTGTGGTATGTTCTTTTTCAGTAGTTTGGTTTGGTGCCCAGTGGCATTTTCAGTGCTTGTTACACTTCCAACAAAAGTAGAAATCTTTATTTTGCACCTGTTAAGAGAAAACTAACCTGATTTCACAGAGCACAGCTGTCAGAACACTCACACGGCAGAAGAAAAAATGCTTCTCACTACCAATAAGCTCTGAGAAGTATTTTAAAGCAGAGCTTTAATTACACTTGTCAGTTCTGAGCCTCCAGTCCAGAAGTGTTAAAGCAGAATTCTAAGCAAAGAAATTATTTTTGATGTTGCAGCATGAACATAATGTGGTTATCAAGCTGAGGCTTTTTTACCTTTTCAGGAAAGTAAGCAGGAGAACATTTAAGCCTAAAAAGCACACTATGTATAAGTAAATGAACTAGGAATATGCTGATACTGGAAGCACCTTATTACCCAGAAGTCTAAATTAACTTCATTTTTATAAGACAAAACCAAAGAGATGGTTTTTTTTGGAACATAAGTTGGA
Source organism: Pavo muticus (assembly GCA_016647715.1). Taxonomy (NCBI): domain Eukaryota; kingdom Metazoa; phylum Chordata; class Aves; order Galliformes; family Phasianidae; genus Pavo; species Pavo muticus. The sequence continues at coordinate 889,873 of JACDJE010000400.1, read as the reverse complement.
ACTTTTGGTCTATAAATTACAATTAGGTTAGTAAGCTAGCTGAAAATCAAGTTGTAGTAATAATGTCATAGTACTAAGTGTACAGTTACTCTTAATATAAATGGACATTTTATTCATGCAGGCATTGTATTCTCTGAGTTAAACAAGCCTGACCAGGAAAATGAGGGGAGAATGCAAACATTCCCTCATATGTTCTGCTGGACCTGTGACTGCAATAAATTTTGAGTAACTAGCCCTACCTAATTTGGTGGTGAGGTGGGTTTACCCCATAACTCTTACAAAAGAGAGAATTCTTAGCAGATGAGGCACGTTCACGAGAAGAGAGATACTGCTGAATATAGTGTCAGCCCAGGAGCTCAGTATCACACATTGGAAATCAGGTTTATTTACATGGATAATAGGCACACAGACGATGATGAAGATAGAGTGTTGTGAAAAAACTTTCTGTTCACTGAAAAGGTGTGATGGGTGAGTGAGCAGGTTAAAACAGTAAGCAAGTAGCAGAGCTGAAAAATTACAAATTTTCCAATTATTAGAGGATGATAATGTTAGAGAAGATTTGAAAAGGCAGAATATGAGTGCTTAATGTCAAAGTCCTTTTGAACACTGTAACTGTTTGGTACATCAGTTTGAGCACAGGACTGGCCTTACTTGCTCATAGGACCTGAAGGTAACACAAACAGATGTACAGTTTCCCAGAGATGGTCCTATGATTGATACTGAAGGGAGGAAAGTCATAGGCATAGATCATAGGCAGTGGACATAAGCTCTGATATACCTTGTTTGCAATTAAAAGTTTGTACAGATCCTGTTTTTTGGGCAGCCCTTGCCCCAGACCAATAAGGGATGCTGTTTGAGGAAGGGCTGAGCATCTTTTGCTTTCAGATATGTTTTGTAGTTTCTCTGTGCTGGATTTTTTTTTTCCTTTATATATTTTTAGGCTGCTGAGCTGAATAAAATGAATGAGTTTTGCTTTTACACATTTTGGGTAATTTATATTCTTTTTGCAAGTCACAGTTTTAATCACATAAATAATTCACAACTGTCTGTCCGGATCAACCTGTAAAGCTCTAAGCTTTCTTTATATATCATTTTAAGCCTACCCAGTAGGGGAGTCTGTCTGTTCCCAACTGCTACTGCAAGTCAGCATGTCTGGTCAGCATGACACTATTGTAAAGACAAGGTGTACATTTCTTGGATGTGTAATTGCCTGTGTATGAGAGCTCTGGCACGCAGCAGGAAAGAGCAAGTTCCCTTTGCTGGTGTGATACTATGGTGGTCAGACTGCAGTCAGAACTTTATAACCATGAGAAAGTCCTGCAATGACAAAAAGAATATATGCATGTCTAGTTGGTTTCACTGGCTCCTGTTGCAATTAATTATTTCACATACCAAATGAAAGGCAGTTCAAAAGGAGCCTCTACATACACAAAATATCTGCCAGCATGACTCTCTTTCCTATCTTAAGATATTCTCCACGTGTGAGCTTAAAGACGCTAAAGCAAGATCCGTTCTTTTTGAAGTTTGTAAGATTGTGATCCAGCCCACAATTTGGTTACGCAAAATCCTGATTTAACATCTGTTAATAGCTATTGTAAGCTGAGCATGACAGCATTTGCTGAGATGAAGGTGGTAAACAAAGTGAAAGCTTGAAAGCAAACAAATATTTTCAATGACTTCATGGATCTGGTGGTAGAATATAAAGCAGTAAGCATAGTGGGGGATTTGGAGATCAGCACTAGAACTCAGCACTCAGAACTGAGTGCAAAAGAAAATAAATGGTGTTTCATGCTCACTGGTGCTAGTTTTCACTAAAAATGCCAATAGTATATGGTAGCGAGCAGAAGAAATAGCAAGAGAAAAAGCATGGATTTTTTTACTTGAAATAGGGAAAAAGTAGATTAAAGTATGTCCAAGTATGGATGCTTTCAAGTCAGCCTGGAATTATGAGTTTAATCTTCAGATATTGGGAGAAATAGTTTATGTGGACTGAGTAGATGAGCGTGATAAAGTGGAAAACAGTGAAACTGTTCTACTCTTCTAAGACCAGACAGCTTAAATTCAAACCCCCGAGGGGAGAAAAATAGACATATAATATGATTATTTTTAAGTAGCTGGAAGATAACAAGCAGATGAGTAGCAGATAACAGATTTGTCAAAGACAACTTGTGTCAAACTCAGCTGCTTTTCTTCCGTAAATAAAGTAACAGATACCATAAGTAGAGGAAGAGTAGTAGATATCATATATCCTGATTTCAGGGCTTATTCTGGTATAAATCAGAAATGTTGAACTGATTTCCTCCAGGAGAAAATGCAGCTTGATATGTAGTCCACTTAAGCAGTTTCAGAAGAGCGTTATTATAACACTGGAGAATGCAAACAGCAGAGTAACAAATCTTCAGTTGCTTGCAACCAGCAGAAATAACCAGACACAACAGGATGAATGAAGTATTAATAAATACATTTTATCTGAGGTTTGGTGAATTGTTTGAATGTCATCTCTACAAAAGTACTGTTTGCAAAAATCCTGTTAGAGCATCTTGGGCTTCTCAGTGGGTACATTTTACATAGAAGGCTATCTGAAGCAGGTATTCAGCATTTTCATATCCCCTAAAGATTTTTTCTTTTTTGCAAGGTGAATATCTAAAAATAGAGACACGAAAAAATCACCAGTCATTTCCAATTTGACTGTCATTAATTTTTAAACTTACATCAAACTTTATCAAGATTAATAGAAGCTATTCCTGAATGTCTGAGAGGTTTTTTTTATTATTATTATTATTTATTCTTTTCTATGGGTTTTTATTTATTTATTTATTTATTCTTTGTTACATTGAATAACAAAAGGTAGCAGAAAGATCCCTAGCATGTTGGTACATATAAGTCAGAAGTTATTAGAGATCCTTACCCTCTGGAGTTGACAGTTTTGAAATTTGAATCTAATTTTCATCTTGAAACATATATATGCCAAATAAGCCACATAAATTGTCTTTATCTTCCTTGATTATAAACCTAAAATATATATGTACATTTCTAAATTTGTCATTCTAGAATGAAATCCTCAGCTGAGATTAAGGTGTGCTCTTTCCCTCATTTAGACTTTTCTTCTTTTTTTCCTCGCTGTAATTAAGACCTCCAAAATTGCTGTGGTCCCTCATGTTAAGAGCTTGCTCTACTCTCTAACAGTTCAGTAACGTGTTTCAACAATCTTTGATAAGAAATCTATGCAGCTTGTAGGCAACAAGGCCCATATGTTTTGAATCTATTGTTTTGAATCTGCAAGATTACTTCTTCTGGTCACATAAATTAGAATTAGTGTGTAGCAATAGGACGAGGAGTAATGGCCTGAAACTTGAACATAGGAAGTTTCCTACTAACATGCAGGAGAAATTTTTTGTGGTAAAGGTGATGGAACACTGGAACAGGTTGCCCAGGGATGTTGTGGAGTCTCCTTCTATGCAAATATTTAAGACCTGTCTGTATGCCTGTGTGTGTGACCTATTGTAGTGTAACTGCTTTAGCAGGGTTTACCTAGAATTCTTCACCTTCTGAAGAATTCTCTCACTTCTAGCCACATGCTTAAGGCACTGACTCATAACCTCCTGAGATATGCTCAGCATCTGGGACCATTCCATTTCCTTGTAAAGGAATTTAGCATTTCCATCAGAAGCACTGCCATAGTAATGCCAGAAACTCAGTTAGCTCCTCCCTGTTCAAATGTACCAAGCCTTTGTTACATATAGTTAAATCCTGGTTTTGGAGTTTGCTGTGGAGACCTAATAGTTGGCCTATCATAGAGAAATAAAGCAAATTCAATATCTTCTTAGAAAGTGTCTATAACATCTTCATTGTGAAAGGTGCCCATTGCCTTATCTCAGTCAAATATACAAGATATTGGTAGTTCAGTCAAGCAGAAAAAAACAACTGAGCTGATTATATAACATTAACAGTTACACTCCAAAGAGGTGAAGTTCAGAAGTAGAAGATTGAAACTGTCTCCCTAAGAATAATTTGTTGCTGGAAGGCAGAAAGTGTGAGGATGGAGTTTAAGCAGTAGTGAATCCCTGAACAGACCTTAAGCATTAATGAGAGTACAAAATAAAGCATCTTTGCTAGCTTTTCTCCTACAAAAACTGAATGCATGCAGACAGGAGTTGTGAAAAAAAAAAGAAAAAAGTAAAAATGCATTAACGATGTAGGCTAATATATGTCTCCAGCTTCTCTCCTGAATGATGCTGTAAAGGAGAGAAATGTCTGATGCATTTCATCTAGGGATCAAGAAGAGGTTTTTGTATATATATATGTGTGTGTGTGTGTATAAAAGTTCTTTTTGACAAGTAACTCTTATAAGCCTTTAGAACCATGTTGACCATTTTGATGTTGTATATGAATGTTGTATTCTTTTATTTTTTGAATGAAATTGTTTTGACTGTCTGTTTTCCCTGCAGCCTGGCTTGAGTGAAAAGCAATTTCTGAACACACTATCCCGTAGGATCTTAAAATCAGGGTACTGGAGCCTTCTTGAATCATTCACCAAGCCAATATGATTCTCCAAGAAAGCTGAAGGTAATAAGAAACACACAGCTTTGCAGACTACTTTAGGAGCTGATAATGCATATGTACTTTCCAGAGACATTACTAGCTAAAAAATATCTTGAACTGAGTTGTGACATCAGGAACAATGCTAAAGTCCTGAGGATTAATGAAATGTTTGTATGAATTTGTGCTCAGCTCTCCGTCTCCCTGTAATGGTGCCAGTTAGTCCTCCTGGGCCTGCTAGATCCTTGGCTCATGCTATGAACAGAAGTTAACTCCTCTTTCTCACAATCCACGGAGGCTAATTTTGCAGCAGGCAGCAAGGTGCTGTGTTGGATTACTGTTCATTCTTTCTCACCTTTACCTTCTCAGATGTGTGCTTTTGACAATCAGCTTTGTTCAGGAAGCAAATTAAAATAAACTGTAGACTGAAGTAATCCTTAATTACCAAGAAAGATTTTATTCTCCCCTAATTTCACATGAATTCATATTCTACACAGATGCAGTGCAATCTTTTTTTCTTCTAGCCAGTGTCTCTTTACAGAGAAAAGTGTTTTGGATACCTCAGAATATGCCACTCAGCTGAAGTCAATCTAGATCTTTTATTTAAACAATAAGACTGCCATTTTGTCTCCTGAATTTATGTGACACATTGAACACTCTAATGTATATTTATTTATGCTAACCTGCTAGTTTCAGTAGTTTACTATATCATTTAAAAAGTCAAGTATTTTACAATACATTTTTTCGTTTGGCATTAGCCAACTGATAGAAAATTAAGATGGAGAAGAGCTGACATTGGTCCTGACTCAGCATCTTCCATGGTCCGTGGAAAATGCTCTGTAGTCTTTTATGATAAAAAAAATTCAGATTGAGAGATGTTATGTTTGCCAATGTAACATGCCCTAGTTGTCTGAAAGTTTGATAAAAGCCAATTTTATTATATTTCTTCAATAACTGGTTGTAATTTACTCATTGCCTATACATTTTCTGGATTGATATAGGGTCTTTCAGATCAGAATCTAAGCAACTGCACATTAAAGAAGTACCAGGTATTTAACTCACAGTGCTTGTTCCTGAAGGTATATACTTTCTCTAAAATGACTGTTGTAAATATGCTCTTTGAATTAGCCTAGCTTGACGTATCTGTGTGACTTTTAATGGTAATTATGTTTTCAGAAGATTTTGCCATCCAGTTTTTTGACAGTCACTTTTGCATATTGATAAAATATTTTAATAATCTCCTAAATCTGACCCTTTTAGACACATGATCTGTAGATGAGAACCTCTCTTGTTTTGAGAACTCTCATTTTACTATTGATGACTTTAATTTGTGATGCATTTACATTGCTAATCTGAGATTCCTAACCCTAAAACCACAATTTTAAAAATTAAGATGCCTAGAAATTTCTGAGAATATTTTTGGACATGGGTACCATCAACAAATAACAAATACTGTCATATAATTAATTTCTGTAACTGCCATGTAGAAAATATACTCTGTGTGTAACAGTCTATGGGCAGAGTATTATTGCCGAGATGTCATTCTTCCTTCTGTATACAGAATATTCTGCTTTCAATGAAGGTAAGTAAAGATACCTCTGTACACGCTGCACAATTCTTCTTTCACTGCTGCATATAGAAAACTGGTGTATATCTTTTCTTCTGCCCCAATACCTAATGGACTTCTGATGTATTTTGTACATATACTGTTTGACCTTGAAACTCTCTCTGCCTGAGTAAAGAAGACTTTGAGAGGAGGCGTAATTTATCAGCTGGAGCATAGTGCAACCATTCTAGAGCTCTAAGACCAGTTTTGATATTAAGTTAATACACTATGCTAGGAGAATCACATCTTCTCGGGTCAAGAGTGAAACAGTGATGATATCTACCCATCTATTTAATAGATAATAATGGAAGAGTCATTCAACATTTGAGAAGTAGTTTGTGAGTTTCAGAAGGAAGGCAGAAAATGGTGGTGCAAGGTTAACAGGGAGTCTTGCAAAGAACAAAATCTATCGCCAGCTTCTGATTCAGAGTCTAAGACTTAACCATTGAAGCATACTGACTGCAGAGTACATATTTTAAAAAGTCTCCTAACATACACATACTAAAAAAGGAGTACCAAATGTATGTACAGAAGTATTTGAAGTATTTCTCTTTAGACAGATAAGCAATTCAGCGTGTCATATTCACTGGGTGTTAATTGTATTGCTCATAGATAACAGAAAACTTTTAGATGTCGTGCTAATGAAAGCATAAAAAATGAAAGTAGCTAAATTTGTATTCATTAACTATCATAGATTCATTTTTAAGAATTTGTTAGAAATTCTTTTTCAAAAATGTTTTTTAAAGCATGAGACAATATTCTCGCAGACAAGTTCACATTTGAACAATACAATTATAAATTTGATTTTGTTTCCTTTTCATCTCTGGATTTGTCAATTTATTTTTTCTTTTTAAATTGGACAGATCTTACCTTTCCTTACTTTCAGGAAAAAAAGGAAAAAGAGAAAAAACAACAACAACAAAAAACAACAAAAAACAACCCAATCTAAACCAACCCCCCCCCCCCCCCCCAAAAAAAAAACAGCAAAAACAACAAAAAAACCAAAACCAAACCAAACAAAACAAAAACCACATATTTTGACACATTATTCAAAATCTGTCAAATTTCTGTTATATGAATTTATAAGAGTTGAAAAATGTATGACTAGAATTGTAAAGGAAAATGTATCTCTTTTGGACACATTAATCAGATGTTTCCTACACGAACAATTCATTGTATTTAAGAAAACCCAAATAATTATTGATATTGATGTGATAGACATGATGAATCTTTTATCTGACTGACAGTTTCTACAGGTAAAAGTCATAGGCTAAACAATGTGAAGTTGAAAACTACCAAGAATTCCGCATAGACTTAGGAAGATTGAAAGGAACAAGAAAAACAAGGTTGACAGCAATCAGTGGAAAAGTTTAAAATTTCTAGTTAGCACCCATCAAAACATATAAGATTCACTGTAGAATTATGTTCACACAAACAATTAATTTTGTCAGCTGCTGGATTATGAAACATGAACACAAGCATGATGCCTCTGATTGAGCTCTTGTGCAGAGATGTCATTCAGGTCCTGAGTTAGGCCAGTATTAACCAGATTGACTGAATTGGAGCTTGTTTTTTTGAACCTATGATCTGGATTTTCAGTGAACAAGAATAATGCACAAGTTATGTTATTCAGAGTAGGATCTAAATAGGATGACTTTTGTAGGGGAAAATGTCATTTAAACCAGCTAAAATGTGAATGATATGGTCTGTAACAGCAAATGGCCCACCCTCTTTAGATCAGCAGATTTTCCAAGAGCCCATTTACAGTCCTTCATCTGATTATGCTCAATATTTACTTCTGTGAGACAGACCTGGCAAATCTTTTTGATGAGGGACCCTTACTACATTCAAGTGAGTATTCCAAATCTAAGATGGGTAACACTAGGGGTGGATCATACTTTAAGGTGCCTACAGATTTGTGCTTTTTCCATTATCCATTCTTGTTAAGAGTGTCACTAAGTTCTGTGTTTTTGAGGGGGTCAGGAGAAGTTTGTTTTCTGTTTGTTATGAATCTTGAAGTCTTACTGCATACTGGAGAGCAAACCTGCATTCTTCAATGTGTTTCTTAATTTTACAGTAATAAAATATGTATTCTATTGCAAATATCAGTTACAGATTGCCTTTTCTTCCAGTCAAAGTGAATTAGTCAAAAATAGCTTCCCGTCTCATTGATACTAATGCCTTCATACTGATTTAACATCGCCAGACCGCTAGAGCTCCTCCCATTTCACATCCCCTCTAAAATTTCATTATCTAAGGAAATAGTTTTTATACTTTGTTACCATATAACTTAACTCTGCCATCAAAATGTATCAAAATAAAGCTTGAACATGAGGGTGCAGTTCACTTCTTACATGACCTCCAACGAGGCAGACAGATTTGTAAGCGTCCACGTGTATTTCAAAGGTTTTAATCTCAACAACTTTAAAAATCCTCCAATGTATTACTGTTTGCATTAGATGGAATCCAACAGAACAAATTTGATAACTTTTGCTCAGGAGAAAAATATTTGGAGTGAACTTGGGCTTTTTCTGCTTTAAGGAATTGGTGGTGATGTTTGACTTCTGAAAGGTCTCAGAGATCACTAAGAAGCTGCAGTAGTTATTTGTGAAGCAAGTGGTGAAGCACGTTTTTATTCAGGTACCACTGTCCATACAAAAAGACCCTTTTATTCCTCTCAATGATGGCATATTGTTTACAGATTGAGTAAGAAATAAAAAGATGGAAAAAATATCTTCTGAAGCACTATATTCTCAGCAAAGGTTAAGGAGGAGTTCTGCTTTTCTTGCTTGTTATGCTTTTTTTCAGAGCAAGGAAGAAAGACACATGCAGGAGAGATTTCTGAAGAGCTGCAAGGAGGGTTTCTCCTTTACATACAAAATGAAACTACAAGAGCCATTGTTGCCTCTTCTGGCTTTGCTGTTTCTCTCAGAAGATGAATTTTGGCATCACAGTTGAATGTAGGGGACATTGTGTAGTTTTATTACCTTGGGGTGAAAGCAGAAGCCAGACTGTTTGGTTATGCTCTGCACCACATTCTCCTTATGTAATCTACCCCTGCTGACACACGTTTTTCCTTTTTCTACAATTATTCTCATTTTCTTCCTGTCCAGTGTGCTGAAACATAACCAAAATTTGAGCCTGTAATCAACCCTATTCTCTCAGATACTAACTACCAGTGTAGTGTTTGTTTCTTTCTACCTTCTTTGTATGTGCCTTGCTTCCTAAGATCTTTTAAAATATACATGCCGAGCAGCACTCAGGATTGATTTACATGTACAATTCATTTGTGCACAGAGGAGCAATCACACCAAGTTTATATACAAGCCATCATTAATCTGTTCAGCAGTGCATTCCCATGTTAGCATGGAGACTCATTGACTTTCTAGAATCACACAGGGAAAAATTCACTGCTCTTACAAGGGCTTTGCACCAGTTTTCCCCTCTGTGGTATGTGACTAATATTATCCACTTACCATCAGGAGGCCTCATCTCTGATGCTCAGTTCATTAGCATTTGTAGAATACATCAAAAACTCAAAGTGAACTATGCTATCTGCAGAAAAAAAAAAAAGTAAAATTCACTGCTAAGAATATATGTGTATATATGTAAAAGTTACTCACTAAATTGACCTTTTTCATTAGCACTGGTGCTTCTCCTGGTCCATTCTCACATTTTTGAATGTCTTCAGATCTATAACATCTCACATTCATTTTGTTATCCATTTCTTTTTCAGTTGCAAGCTCAGAACATTTTCATCAAGACATCAAAGAAAACTAAAACGAGGTGAGAAATGTCTGTAGTTTTTCAACTTCATCATATTTTGAGTGCAGTAGGATTAGTTTGCTTGAAAACTATTCTACTGTTCCCTGTCTCCAAAAAAAGATCAAAATATATATACGTACATATATGTATAAATCCCCTTCCCCCTATTGTTTATTTCTACAATTCTTTGAGTCAAACTGACATACTCTTATTCTGATTGATATTTTCCTGACTGGTATATCTACTGAAATACCAAACAATTGAATAGCTTGTGAAACAGCACTACTTATTTTTCATACATATTAAGATCACATAATCTGCTCTTTCTTATTTTGGTATTGTTGTTTTTGATACTTGTGGAAATTTCAACTAATATCAATTAGCTTGTGAGCATTCAGTCACACGAATTCCCTTAAATACTTAACATCTGTCCATAAGGTGACTTCTCTTGGATGAAAGCATAGAATAATCTTGTGAATCCTGGGGTACTTTATAGACAGGAATTATTACTGTTTCATTAATATTGTATTTGCTTGTAAATGGGCAGTATTCTTGCCCTCACTTTTACAATATAATTTTCATAAATTTTAATTAGTTATTACAATTTTTACTTATGATATTTTTGGTATATTTAAACACGGCTTCCTAACTGTAAGACTTTTTTTATTGTTCTTAATACTACTTTTAACATGTCACTCATTCACAGCAGAGTCGATATTTAGCTGATCTTTGCTAAAATCTATTTAAAAATTGAAAATACTCTTTCCAAGGAGGTAAGCGTGGAAGAACTAGCCAGAATAAATCCCATGAGTTTTAAGAGATGAAGAAAGTGAGTATTGGAGGATGGAGTGTCACAATGGTTCTTATTACAAGACTTCTGAAGCTGCATACATAGAACATAGTCAAATTATATCCAGACTTTTGTGGTCTTACTCGTTCTCTCATGCTTATCTATTGGTGAAAAGAGAAANATAAAATGGCAAAACAAAATTTAAATAATTTTGGTTGCTCAAATCCCAGGAGGTAGTCAGGCATTTGGAGAAGATATATTTCTGAATGAAAATGTGTCTTTATATATATTTTTAAGCTTTATAATGACATGTTTCTTAAAAGTAGTTACATTTATGACCCGAGGGTTTGCCACAATTTCTCTGTTGCAGTTTTTACTTTAATAGAACAAATTAGTTCAGGTTTTTCAAAACAAGGGGCCTGACTGAGGAGAGTATGATGTTGGGACCGAATCATAAGTTAACAAAATCTTTCAGCACCTTGTGAAAGAAATTCAACCACAGAAGATCTCTGACTTCTCCATCTTCATCATTCCTAAAGAACTTTAAAATTGGAAGTCTGCAATTCTTGTTAACGGTTCCTTCACCTAACCCCTGCCATCCAGAATTTAAGTCTGTGAACTTCAGCAATGATTCTAAATTAGTTTTCTAAGCTTCCTGTGTTGCAAATGAAAAGATATATGAATCTCCTTGAATGGGTCATATCCTTCCTAGGAATGTCCATTACTGTCGCTTCATTTACTCCAAGGTTGTGCTCTCTACAAGAGGCTGATTCAGGCTTTCACTGATATCCCTTGCATATCACAACCTTATTTGAGTTACAAGGCTTGGGATAGACCATGGTGTAAGGAACGTGCTCTCATGCCCTCTACTTCTGCCTGGAAGAAAAGGACCTGGGAGTGCTGGTCAACAGCCAATTGAATACAAGCCACCATTGTCCCCTTTCATGCAGCACTGGTAAGACCGCAGATCAAGAACTGTGTTCAGTTTTGGGTCCCTCACTACCACAAAGATACTGAGTTGCTGGATTGTATTCAGAGAACAGCAACAAAGCTGGTGAAAGGATTAGAAAACAGAAGATCTGAAGAATGGCTGAGGGAATTGGAGTTGTTCAGCTTGGAGAAAAGGAGGCTGAGGAGAGAGTCTGTCACTCTCTGGAACTATCTGAAAGGCTGCAGAGAGGAAAACGTTTGTCTCTTTTCTCAGGTGACAAGTGATGGTATGCAAGGAAAGGCCCAAAGTTGTGCCAGGGGAGGTTTAGTTTGGATATTAGGAAGAATTTCTGAATGGAGAGGGTGGCTGGGGATTGGAACTGGCTCCCTAAGGAAGTGGTGGAGACGTCATCCCTGGAGGTATGTAAGCAATGTATCTCTTAGGTTTAGTGGTGGTGCTAGGTGATGGTTGGACTTGATGATCTTATGGGCCTTTCCCAACCTAAATGAGTCCATTCTAAGATACTCATTTCAGGTGTACAATTAAAGTGCAGCTTTTGGACTTTTCTTTTAATTTAGACAATATTTCTTAGATTGAATTGCACTCTGAAGGGAAAATTAATGAAAAGTAACACTGCTCAGCTTTATCTCACATTTGGTTTTGCCTTTCCCTTTGTCATCGAACCAAGGAATTCTATAAAGCACATAAACTTATGAGAAAGTGGTCTAGGATAACTAGAAAACAGATGGTCAACTATAAACATTTGCCATTAAATACTATGTCCACTTTATATAATCAAGAGTCAAGTTAGCAGTCAAAACACATTCTCAAAAATAATACCTATTGGCACGATTTTCTGCCTTTAGCCAGGGCACTCTCTTTTAAAAATTAAATTTACCAAAAGGGAAATAAAAACGATCTATTCCTGTAAATCAATTTACTCCAAATTGAAATATCTTATTTTCAAATTGATCTCAAAATACAGAGCTTTATTTTTTTTTTCAAAAAGAGACAGGTAAACATCAGTTTATTTCAGCTCCAGTTTTATTCAGAGTATATTGCTTCAGCTTCCATTGTGTCTGGACAAAACCAATTCTTGTACAGCTCTGTACCGCACCCATAATTTGCTCTGTATAGTGAGCCTTAGAAATTACATGAGGTCTCCAAATGAAGTACAACCTCACCAATAAAACTGGCCAACAGGAGAGAAAGGGAAACAGAAGCTTCACTCTCCTTTGGCAAGGAAAATAATTCAAGAAATTTGAAGAAAAATCCTTCACTTCCTTTTAATGGTTTCCTCTTTAAGTTGATCCTCTCTATAGATAGAAACAAGCAAACAAAAAATTTCTGACCAATATTAGCAAGCTAAAAGAAGGCTGATTTCACAGTGTATAATGAAGTGTGTTTGTCTGGAACATGGGAAGTTGAAGCCTATTCTTTATCAAGAAGAATGCATTTTACTATCATCATTTGCAAAGCAAGGATTATCTAGTGAAAAAATACACAAAAAAGTGAAACTTACTGAAGATTAAGACACTTACATGTATCTCAGTTCCTCCTGTTCACGTTCTAATACATTCCTTTGTGATTATATCAATTTACCTGATCATACAGAGATATCTAGTGATATGTTAGGGTTGATTGGTCCTGTCAGGAGCAGGCTGTTAGTGTCCTATCTCCTAGCTTTGGTGGTTGATTCAGATACCCTTAAGCATTCCCAAGAGCACTAGACACATATATGGGCAACTGAATCTTGCTGTGCATTCTTTCTTCTGTGTGATCTGTCACTCCATGCCATTGTTTGGTCATATTGATTGTTAGAGACCTTAGATATTTGGCATGTGTTTGTACATTTATATACTGATATGTAGGTAACCTTATCTAGGATTGATTCTCATGCAATCCTACAGAATAAGGGGTCCTACCAGCTATGGCTTTACTTCAATTACAACTGTCCTTAGCCACAGACTCTTATCCACAGTTCAAACTATCTCAACAGAGGAAGTTAAATGTACTCAAAGAACACAGTATCAAAACAATCTCTTCTGAGGACAGTGGTAATACTGGGGCTGAAATCAAGACAGAAATCATTTAACCTCTGCCAAGACAATAGCTCAGCTGCACATGCCCAGGAACACCATTCTACTCACCGGTTTGCAGTTTGTTGGCAAGAACTCAGGCAAATAGGAGTCCAAGCAGGTGAAACTGGAATTTTCTGACTGGAATGAAAGCTCCCAGGAGCTCTGTAAGAATGACTCTACAGTGTTCAAACATCAAGGAAATATATACATATTTTTCTAGATGAATTCTTCCCAGTTTTTATCTTCCTTGTTTCTTAACTTCCTTTCTTTCTTCCCCTTTTCTCTATTTCTCTCTTTGGCACTGTATCCTGCAGTTCTGCCTTTGATATCATCTGCAAGATGACAACTTAATTTTTCCTGTAATTTGTCACAGGGGAGCTAAATTGGTGATGATTTCCATTATAATTTTGTTAATATTGGCTTAACAAGTGTACGCTTTTCCCAGAATATCATTGGACTGTCTTACTACAAGGGAAAAAAGCAATTTATTTTAAAAGACAAAAGCCAAATTTGACTACAGAAGAGCAATTAAAAAAAATTTTGGTTAGTATCAGTGAATGATTTTTTTTAAAACATGCAGTCAGAAAATTATCTGAAGAGTACCACTGTCTTATAGCAGTGTGACAATTTAATTATCTATTCTAAATACAAACATACCTATTACTATACAGAAGGAAAAAAAACCCCACCACATAAAGTTATTACGAATCCTTTGTTCTCAGAAATCATTAACAGTTTTGGTCCTGACTCTACTGGATACAGGATTTTCAATACTGTGTTTGTGAACAGTAGCAGAAAGATAGCATGGAAGGAAAACAACCTCATTTGGTACCCTAAGAACAGCTGTAGGTGGAGCAGCAATATAATCCTGATATTAAGGCAGATCTCTCCTTTCTCCCTTCAGTAAAACAGATTTCACTGGGAGAACAAATTTGTATTTAGGGTTTTATATTTTTGAACCTTTGCATTTACTCCATGCCTGGCAGCATGGGTTGCTCATGGTGAGAGAACTAATCTCAGGCAACGATTCCTTTCATAAGCAAAGTGAAGAAATTATATAAAAATTACACGAGAATAGAAGAGAAAGTGCTAATCTGATTTCCAATTTCTTTTTAACTTTCTTCAACTTTTCAACCAGATGCAGATGACAGCTGTTTGGGGTCATGCTTTATTTCTTGCTAGTGACTAAGAGTGAAAATGGTTTATTTTCAGCAGTGCTAAGTGGCTCTGGAGCCGATTGCTTCAGAAGGCTCTCAGCAACTCTGAATGAGGCCAATTTGATAAGCTGCACATCATCAGCTTTGTGTCTTGTCCAGTCCTATAAAACTTCTCAGTTAAACAAATAGTGTCCAAGAAAGGACAAGGCACAGGATCTCATCAAATAGCCTTTGCGATGCTACGCTTTAAGAAGGCTTTCAGCATATTAGGAATACAGATATAGTTCGTAACATTGAATCAGTGATTCTTCCCCACATACCACTTTTGTAGGCACTTCTAATCTTTATTAGATATCCTTCATGCTCATGGTGTAGGGAAGCCATTTCCAGCTAGATGCAGTTCTGAAATGATTTTTTCAGTGTGCTGTTTTTTAAAGCTGAAACTGGTGCCTTCAGACTTCTGCCCATGTATGTGGGGCTTGGAAAAGAAAAAGTAAAACCATGTGTTACAGCAAAGGAATGTGAAAGGAAAAGGTGATGTTTAAATAAAGGCATAGAGCAGTATTAATCTGGAGAAACCTAGAATATTTACATATACATATATATTTCTAATCACCTGTATTTTCCAGTACAGGGACAGTCTATACTTAACTTGGCATTAATTCAAATGTCTGTTCCCCAGAGTTTTTGTCTCCAGTTCTAACACATTTAATTGGAAGTGATCTAATGTCAGATGTTTGAGTGTTGGTTGTCAGCAAAACAAATAATACTCTATACTGCAGGGAATGAGATGAGTCTGGAGGCAAATGTGAATGTGTTTCAACATCATCACTGATCAATATGTGGAATGAAATATTTTTTGCCATCTGCTATGGACAGCTAATTAGGTCCTTTATTTTACTTAAATCTATATGCAGTAATTCTTCTTTACTAAAAAATATTCATTTTACAGTTTTTGTTTTTATTTTTTGCACTGAATCGTTTCCAAATGGAATTCTGCCTTCAGAAATGCAAATAAACAAAGAGACTTAGGAACAGAGATTCTGCGGTAGATGAGGAGCAGTGCACGAATGTATAAAGTTGCAACCAGAAAACTTTGTTTGAAAACAGGTGGCTCTGAAAGTGAACTCAGGAGACCTCAGCTGGGAATGATAGTGCATTTTCTTGACATTTTTTGATAGTAATATTTAAATTACCTTAGAATGCTTGATAATGTATAACAAAGGGATTTAGATAATTTCTGAGGGTTGTCAGCCTTTCACCTGTCATCTCATCAGATCTAACTTAGCTGAGGTCTTTAAATTCTTTAAATTCTTTAAATTCTTGGAAAGCTGAAAGTCAGATAATGTATTTCTTGCATAATTAATTAGCTTGGCAGGATTTCAATGATAAAAATCAAAAAAAGAAGCAAAAACTATAGTTCAGTTTTCCTAAATTGCTTTTTAGATTTTTTTGCCTCTGTTGTTATGAATTTATGTTCTACTCTTGCAGTCCTTAAATACACTGGAATCTCATTCTTGGACACTTAGATACTCATTTAGGCACATGGTGTGGTCATCTGTGTAAGTAAGAAGACTATACCTGAACATATAAAAAATATATTAATATAGTATCTTGTGATTGTCATCTACTGATGTATCTGTAGAATATTTTAGCTTTTTGTTTTCCTTATGCATTTCCATCTAACAAGTCTCACAAAAACGTTGAAAACTGATAAAAAGAACCAAAAAAATTAGCAATTTTTTTTTTTTTTTTTTTTTTTTTTTTTTTAAAGAAAGAATAAGAAACTTAAAATGCTTTGGGATTTGCATCCTTAATGCATCTCTTTCTTGTTGCCATGGTTCTGTATTTCTCATGTGGATAATTTTTAACAATAGAGGATGCCAAATTATTGGGAATGCAGATTTCTTTTGAACTAAAGCAAGTAAAATCCCTAAAACATAAGAGCTATAACCTCAAAAATACCAACATTACTACATCAAAAGGCCTTTGAAGGACCACATGGGTAAGCTAGTGTAATATTATTTTATCCTTTCAGAGGATTAACCTGACACAAATCTTTTTTTTTTTATTCCAATGCTGTATTCATCGTAACATACACTGTTNCAGGAGTGACTCAGCTCATCTGCAGCTTAACGTTTTTTATCTGGTGATTCATGTAATGAAATGATGAGTGAGATGTGGGTAACTAATCTAGTTAGTCCTAATCATTTTTTCCAGTGGAAAACAGTCTGCATGGCATTGCTAAATTACAAAACCAAAGTATTTATGTCCTAGAAGAAAACACCTTTCTGAGAAGAGCAGACTTTGAGTGAACTGGAAAATGCTGCGATTTTGGCATTCCTGTTCCTCTACAGTGCAGAGGGAGCTCAAGAAGCAGATAGGCTGAGCTCCTGCAGGCAGTGTGCAGAGGGAAGTTCTGATAGCCCTAAAATTTTTGTTCTATGGCCTCTCAGATCAGGGTGTCACTCACTCTGTCCAGACAAAGGGAGTTCCTGAGGGACACGAATTTGTTAGTGTTGCAATTGCTGCTGAGAGGCATACACATTCAGCTTGGAGAAGTGCAGTGCAAGCACTGACATAGTGTGTCTAATATCTTATCTGCATAAAGGAGACCAGAGTCTCCCATGCGTCTGCATTTGTAGACATAGGCTTGTGTACAGACCTGGATGTGACTGGGAATGATGAGACCATCACATTTGTTGGCTAACAGTCAACCATGATGGAGCTTTTCAACTGGAAGTGAAGTTAGGAATCAGATCTGTATTCAAGGTTGCTGCGATTTTGGCTGCCAAATACAGAAAGGATACCTCCATCTGGAATGAATAATCTCATCTGTGATGCTCAGTCTAAAGGGCTAGGGACATTTTAGGCTATTTGCAATTGCATTGCGCTGGCTGTTCTAAGTAGAGCTTAGAAACATTCCAGCCTATATTTGATGGAAGAGATCACCTTCTCTCTGCTGGACATATCGTTCAACTCTGCTTACCGTTGCCAAAATGTTTTTGTTCATAAAAGAAAACAGCTGGACATCAATATTTTATATCTTCCTGCATGCATACTCATAAAATGAGAAATACATTGTGGACTGCATCTGCACACATACAGAGAACCACTAGAGGCCATCATCTACCTCTCAGAACAAACACAAATACAGTTCAATTAATGCATAAAATTGACATGGAAGAACCTGTTGATGTCAACAAAGGTAGGCAGTCTGTTGCTGGAATCTCAGAAATGGAAAGGGCAAGAGGATACATGGACACATAAGAACAATCACTTTTCAAAAAAGAAAAAAGAGAGATGATAGAGATGAAAAGGAGAAACTGATAAAATGGTATTAAAGAAGTTAAAGCTTAAAGTATTGTCTGTGGCTTTACTTTACCTACAGTTATGACAGGGTGAAACAGTTTCCACACATGACAAGAGTGAGAGAATCAACTGTTGCTGGTTGCTTAAGCAGTGTTTTTGACATACTACCTGTGTAGTCAAGCAGCTGCATGCAATTAGGTATCCAGGTAACATTACCAAGATAATTTATCTTCCAGAACTAAGAATTAAACAATATGTCTTTGACCTCCAAATATGTTTGATGGCTCACATCAGGCTTCTAGCTCTTTGCATCTAATACAACAAGTTCCCTGACATAATTTGTTGTATCTATTTGTTTTCTAAGGAAAACATATTAAGGCCCAATTAAAATGAAAGCTTAAATCTAAACAAGGAACAGTATTTATACTTTCTAATGAATGTATAATTTCTATCATAATGCAATCAGTTTGTATTTCAGTCTGATCCCATTAAAGTTGACAGGACTGCATTTGACTTCAGCAGGAAATTTATCCATCACTTTCCATTAATACTTTCTCATCTCTTTGGTTAAACTTTTTATAAATATATCCATATTTCTGTAATGACGTGGAGCTCTCTTCCGTAGAAAAGGCTTCCACTGTACCAAATGTAAACATAATTTAAATATTAGACTCTAAATAATATTTACCTGTTAGAACTTTCTTCTGTGATTGTACAATTGTAATTCTCTTAAATAATATAGGATTGTGTCACATGTTTGAGAATCGTCTTTGACATCCTTTTATTTTCTTTATATTTTTTTTCCTATGATCCTTTCATTCAAATGAAGAATAAATCTCCCACAAGACCAAGACCAAGTAGGTTTTCTCAGCAGTTGGGTCTGGGTTATAGCTCTCAATCTTTCTGAAGAGCTCATGGCAATGACTGTTGTTACCTTACCTATTCAGGCATAAGATGTAGCACAGATACTGTCCTTGTTTCAGAAGTAAACACATCACTCCTCCATTACTAGAACAAAGAGTAGAAATAAGAAATATGACCTATTATTTTACTTTTAATAAGGCAAATTTAGGACAAAAAGTTCCTCACGGAGCATTTAAAACGTGTTTGCATGCTGGACATATAAAAGATCTGAATGGAGTGTTACACAGCTAAAGTTAGTATGATGTTAAATCTAAGTAGTACTCAATATGGAAAAGCAAGGAGTATATGTTTGCAGTTATGCTCATGCATCTGCACCTTCTCCAGTTCACTTCTCTGGCCATCCAGGAGTGACTCAGCTCATCTGCAGCTTAACGTTTTTTATCTGGTGATTCATGTAATGAAATGATGAGTGAGATGTGGGTAACTAATCTAGTTAGTCCTAATCATGCTTGTATCGGCTTAAATTAGGTCTGCTGCTTTATTAATATATATATATATATACATATATATACAAATATGTTCAGGCAGCTATAAAGTACAGGTTCTGATTCAATCTGTTCTCTAATCAGCTCTGTAAGTTGAAAACACCTCAAAATTCTGGGTTCTGGAGACATGATTTGTATCAGCAAAATACTGCCTATCGCACATCTTCCAGTGACACTGCTAGCACTACTCGTTTGACTAACTTCTTAGGGTTGGGAGAGGGTTTGCAGGGAAAGATGCTCTTCAGTGTGAATACAACTGTCAGAATCTGAAAGCAGGTCTTGTTCAAATTTTGCATAACGGCAAAATTGCCCATAGCAGCAGCAAGATGCTAATAACCTGCTTTTTTTCTGAATTCCCTCCAAGGCAGATTTTGACATGTCTCATACTGCAGAGACAGGCCTTCTGGAGAAAGTAGTCTCTGACAGATACAGTGCTTCTCAGGGTCAGTAATTCTTCGTGGCACTAGCATCTTTCATGGTCATTTGACTTCAGTTTCATTAAATGCTGATCAGCTTATTAACAGTGCATTTGTGAGGTTCATCCCTCTTTATGCTTATGATGATGAGATTCAAGACTTTTCATACTGAAAGACCATTTTATTATACCCAGCCTTGCCTTCTTATGTCTGCATACAACCACGCATAAAGACTGTCTCCTCCAGTAAAGAAAGGAGGGTGATAGTCATAGGTAACTCCCTTCTGAGAGGAACAGAGGGCCCAATATGTCAGCCTGACCCTAACCCGTAGGGAGGTGTGCTGCTTCCCTGGGGTCCCTGGGGGTCCCTGGGGTCTCGCTTGAGGGAGATCATGCAGCATGTGAGGGACAACCTGGGGATCAGGCCTAGCCAGCATGGGTTCACGAAGGGCAGGTCCTGCTTGACCAACCTGATCTCCTTCTATGATCTAGTGACCCATCTGGTGGATGAGGGAAAGGCTGTTGATGTAGTCTACCTGGACTTCAGCAAAGCCTTTGACACTGTCTCCCACAGTATTCTCCTGCAGAAGCTGGCAGCCCGTGGCTTGGACATGTACACTCTTGGCTGGGTAAGGAACTGGCTGGAGGGGCAGGCCCAGAGGGTGGTGGTGAATGGAGTTAAATCCAGCTGGCGACCAGTCACGAGTGGTGTTCCCCAGGGGTCAGTGCTGAGGCCTGTCCTCTTCAATATACCCAACCCATAGGTTGGGTTCATCTCATGTAATGTTAGAAATCTACCACATATGCATCCTTTACTTACGATTTTCTCTCTAGGTTTCCTCTGTAATCAATAGAGAAATAGCAACATTTTACAGAGTATGATTCATCCAATCTATTTTATTTGTCTACTCTAAAATGAGATGAATCATGACCTAGAAGTGCTTATTTCTTGGCACTGACCAAACTAGAAAGAATGACATGGATGAGATCAAATCAATCTTATCAATATTGTTTAATTTCTCCTGTAAATGAGATGATTCTTTTCTACTGAAGGTTACGACAGTACAGCTCAATATTTTCAATGGAGAAGATGGCTAGTACTGGTCATACAACCCCATCCACAACATCTGTATAAAAGTTTGAAGCTTCAAGTGACTGCTTAGGATGTAATGAAATCCCAAATTGTGCATATGTAGTTTTGAAGTGTTAAACTTATAATTAAGTTTGTGAATAGTAGGATGGCAAATTGTTCCAGTTTGAAGAAAATCCAAATGTTTATAGTGTTATTCTCTAACCATGGAGACCAGACGAAGAGATTCTTCTCTCTTCCAATTCAAGAAGATAGTATAAGCAGTGGATATCAAAGTATTATCTGGGTCAGTCAAGTTATTGAGAAAGACAACATGATGTTTTATTCAAAGATGAGAAACAGACTGAGAATAACCTATCCAATCAATGCCGCGAAGAAAATATTATTTATTCTTTAAAAAAACTTTATACATTTTAATAATTACAAGCCGAATAAATAGCTATAGTCTTTTATTTTTGCACCTATATCTTAGAAAAATTACAGTTCTTTAGTTACTTGCAACCTCTTCCTGTTAGTCACATTATTTATGCGTCTGAGTAGAAGGATACACACTGGCCTCTCTACAAGATGCAAGGAATTTCCTAACTTTTTTATGCATAATGCAACTAGATTTTTTTTACTTTCATTTTCTGTACATCTCTTTTATACCCTAACTCGCTGCCGGTAAAATTCTAGCTGCTTCCAACCTAGTAATCCAATATCTTACAATTCAGTATCTTTCAATATCTTTATTGATGACCTGGATGAGGGCATTGAGTGCACCCTCAGTAAGTTTGCAGATGACACCAAGTTGGCTGGAAGTGTCGATCTGCCTGGGGGTAGCGAGGCCCTACAGAGGGATCTGGACAGGCTGGATAGCTGGGCTGAAGCCAATGGGATGAGGTTCAACAAGACCAAATGCCGGGTCCTGCAATTTGGTCACAACAACCCCAGGCAATGCTACAGGCTTGGGGCAGAGTGGCTGGAAGACTGTGTAGAGGAAATGGACCTTGGGGGTATTGATTGATGTTCGGCTGAACATGAGCCAGCAGTGTGCCCAGTTGGCCAAGAAAGCCAATGGCATCATGGCTCACATCAGAAACAGTGTTGCCAGCAGGAACTGGGAAGTAATTGTACCTCTGTACTCAGCACTGGTGAGGCCGCACCTCAAGTACTGTGTCCAGTTTTGGGCCCCTCACTGCAAGAAAGACATTGAGGCCCTGGAGAGCATTCAAAGAAGAGCAACCAAGCTGGTGAGGAGTCTGGAGCACAGGCCTTATGAGGAGTGGCTGAAGGAGCTGAGATTGTTCATTCTGGAGAAGAGGAGGCTCAGGGGAGACCTTATTGCTCTCTATAACTACCTGAAGGGAGGTTGTAGTGAGTTGGGGGTTGGCCTCTTCTCTCATGTAACTAGTGATAGGACTAGAGGGAATGGCTTCAAGCTGCGCCAAGGGAGTTTCAGGCTGAATGTTAGGAAATACTACTTCTCTGAAAGAGTGGTCTGGCACTGGATTGGGCTGCCCAGGGAGGTGGTGGAGTCACCGACCCTGGAGGTGTTCGAGGAACGTTTGGACGTTGTGTTGAGGGACATGGTTTAGTGAGAACTATTGGTGATAGGTGGATGGTTGGACTGGATGATCTTTTAGGTCTTTTCCAACCTTGGTGATTCTGTGATTCTGTGATTCACATGCACTGGTGCACAAAGGATCTTGGCTGGGCTTGCAGATGTGGGTGAAGTACCATATTGATATGGTTGGCTTAACATTAGAGCTAGAACATTTTGTTATATACTGAGTCAGTTTCCCTATCAGTGCAGACTCTGGCTGCATATTAAGCCTAGTTATGGCCCTGAAGTGGTGTGCAGTATGTGCTGTGTTTCACAGTTAAGTCTTTGAGACATATACCCGGTCTGTTTACTCTGGTGAGCTGTTTCAATTCCTTACTCGTTACTGAGCTTGCAGCCTGGAGCAGGTGGTAAGGTCTACAAATGGATGTGACCAACAACCCGCAACCTCTTTAGTCACGAAGGAACAGATATGTGAAGTAATTAACCAGGATGTTTCAAGGGCCTCAATGCACAAATGTGAAGAAAAACATGCTCTTAATCTTCAGTATCACAGTCCCTCCATTTGCTGTCAATTTTAAGCAATGAATAGTATATCCTTCTGCACCATTAAGGCATAAGTTTTAAGCTGATAAAACTTCAGATAAACATCTCTCCTACTCGTCCATAAGGTAAAACTGTGTTAGGAATCTATTTTGGTAGGCTTCTCCTAACCATTTGTTTGTCGCTTTGCTTAAAGATTTTTATTTGCCCACTTATTCATTGTATTTTGTTTTTCTGACTGATTTGGAGGCAGTGCACAGTTGTTGCTTTTTCCCTTGCTTTTCATTTAAAGCTCTTTATTTGACTTTTTTAATTCTTTCATTTAGTGTCAATCTGTTTTGATTAGAAGACCTTTATCTTTCCCCTTGTGTGCTCATTCTGTCTCTTGTTTTGTTTCGGTTTGTGCTGTTAGGTTTATGTCTTAATTATTCCACTCTTTATAGCGCTATATCCTGGTGATATTTTAATTAGAGACTGCTAGTGGAAGTCATATCCATTTTACCTGGTGTAGACAGAGAATATCTCACTTCAGGCTTCAAAATGTTCTGTCCTTTGGAATTGTTCTTTGCCTAAATGCGGATTAAGCTGTGCAAACCCGCAGTGAGTGCAGCACTGAGGGGAGAAGGCCAATAAGGACCACTACTACTTCAGCAGAGTTTGAGCAGGCTATAACTCAGGCTGCAGCTGACGGGCTTGTCTGCTGAAGTGGTCTGAAGGTTGCTGAAGGTTGCTCAAAGAGTTGCTTCATGCATTAACCCAAGCGGCTTGGAGAACTGCTGGACTGGACTTTTAATCCTATTTTTACCTGAAGACTTTCAGCTCATTATTTCTGCTTCTTGTGAAGCGGCATCCTACATTTAAGGTGCAGAAAAATTTCCACTCTCATTTGATTTTTTGATGAGTCATTTAGCTCATTAGATTCACTAACAGATCACTATACAAAGGAATCACTGACCCTTCTCCTTTTCCACAGTCATCATCCCATTAAACTGAGGTTGCATCTACCTTTGGCAGCCTTTTTTTTTTTTTTTTTTTTTTTTTTTTAAGCCATTGAACAATGTTTTCCGTGTAACTTCTACACTACTTATATAGATCCACCTTGAAACAGGACGACTGGTCATATTATACATATTACATGACATCAGCCATGGCTTTCTCTAGCCAACACTGAAAACTTTCAAGGATAGATATTCCACATCTAGTGTGGACAAACACCTCTTATGCTGCACTACTTATCTGGAAAAGTTTTTCTTGATGCTCAGTCTAAATATTCCAACCAGACATTTGCATCTATAGCCCATCACTGCCATCTGACTTTAATGAGAGCTCCATCATTTTTGTAACCACTCTTCAAGAACATCATGCTGTTTTTAATGTTCCCGCTCCCCCCTTAGCCTGATCTTAGCAGCTGTGAATAGACTTAGAGATGCCATTTGGTTTTGATTTTTTTCTAAACTCAGGTATGTGTTGGGATAGTGAGATGATTGATCATTAATACACATCTTTTCATAGAATCATAGAATCATGGAATGGCCTGGGTTGAAAAGGACCATAATGATCATCTAGTTTCAACCCCCCTGCTATGTGCAGGGTCGCCAACCACCAGACCAGGCTGCCCAGAGCCACATCCAGCCTGGCCTTGAATGCCTCCAGGGATGGGGCATTCACAACCTCCTTGGGCAACCTGTTCCAGTGCGTCACCACCCTCTGTGTGAAAAACTTCCTCCTAATATCTAACCTAAACCTCCTTTAAATATGATTGGTATATTAGATATATTCTGTTAAAACTGCAGTGCTTGAAAGAAATGATCTGTGCATCTTTAAGAAACTTAATGCACCCTTGCAAATTTGGAGTAACCATATCTGCATCGAAAGACTGTACACAGTAAGTTGTAAGAAATTTTAGGAAACAGAAGGAATGGAAAGGGAAGAAATCAAGGAGACCTAAACAAGAATAGATGAATGAGTACAGCACAGCATCTGGAGAGGTAAAGTCAAAATTGTAAGGCAAGTGCAGAAGAAGAGAGACAAGATAAAATCTTGGATCTATGAAATAAAAGAGAAAAAAGAAACAAAACTGATTACTTATATATAAATAATAGAAATTTATTGCACCAAATTTATCCCTGAAATCAACGGAGTTGTGAGGGGCTGAATTCAGCCCAGTATGGTTTTCTTATCTTATGAATAATAAATGAAAATAAATGATAATTACAGTATTGATCTACCTTTTACATTTAAATATTTTATTTATATTGTTTTCATTGCATGACTCTGGAGAGTCCTATGCTGTTGCATTTTGTATTCTGATGACTGCTCAGAAATCTGGATAGTGAGAGTGTTTGGTGTAAGTATTGAGAAAGCCCAGGAAAGTGTTATTTCAACGTGGATAGCAGAACCAGTATGGTTCTCTTTGCTGCGTAATACTAATGAAAAGGTTTAGAAACTTCATTAACTGTGAGGCTGATGTTTGACAGTGCTTATGGGAATCTTGGCTTTGGTGAGATGCGCTGTGTTTGAGCTTGTCAGTGAGACTGTGAGACCAAAGAACTATATGCACTATTTTAAAACCTGTGCCCTCATTTATGTAAAACTAAGGTGATACTAAAATCACACAAAATCAGAGTGACATTATTTTGAACTCAGTTTGTACTGGAGAAAATGATTATATAATAGTCAAGACAATGATAAAATACTCTTTAGTTCATAGCGCAAATATAAGGAACACAAATATTTGGTCAAAGTATTTTCAAACTAGATGAATAAGAAGAATATTTGTGGAATATTTTACAGGCACAGGACACATTTCAGGATTGTACAAATCTTCCTTAGGGACTGTAATCTCACTATATATGAATGGATACATACTTAATAGCAGGAAAACAGTATTTTCCTTTTAATGTGATATACACATGACCAAACACACCAGGAAAATATGAAGATACTTAATGATGAAAATATTAATAGGAGAACACAAAACAAACAAAAACAAAACAGAGAAGAGAGAAAGAACATTGATTCAGAGTCCTTTGGATCTCTACACAATTATTTCTAGTGCAGAATGTTGTGTGCAAGTTATATCAGCGTGGGTCATGGTTGCAGTTTTCAGTTAAAAAGTGCCATGACCCCTATCTGCTGCTTAACTTTTACCTTGAGATTCAACATTCTTTAAAGGAATATTTATATTTGAATCACCGATAAAAACAGATGGCTTCTTGTCTGTGATCCTCAGCACACAAATTTGTTAGAAGTATAAACATCAAATTAAAAAAATATAGAAGACAAAAAGATGTTAATATGGTTTTCTTCTTTGTCTGATGATGTAGGATTCTGTACAGCTACCTTAGGTTTCCTGCTGCAGTCCAAAGGTAGAGGAACTTTACACTTTGAAGCCAGATCTATTGCACTTAGAGATGTACTTTGCAGCTGTGATTCAGAAGACAAAGCAGATAAACACAGGTGTACAAAGCTAATACTGTAGGACCTCAGTGTAGAAGCCAGCTCTTGGATAATCAAAGCATCTGTCACAGTCTAATACGATACACTTTCAGGTTCCATTAACAATTTTATCAGTTCCTACAGATTGCTACATAAATCCTCCAACTTGTGACCCTCGCAACTGATTTTAAATATTTTGCTGTATGAGCTCAAATGTTCAGTTTCTGCTCTTAATCAGACTATTTTCTTAGTGTTGGCATAGCAGTAAAGTTCAAATTAGTTCAGAAAAGTACTACAGCAGGAATTACTCTGTTCCTGTACACTCTATACATACTCTCTATCTCTTTAGTAGAAAGGATAAACCAAAAGTGTCTGTGTTCCATATCTAGGGAGCTCGACACCTGGAGCATTAAGAATGACATCCGCAACAGCACAGGGCAAGTCTGAGACAAAACTCATACTGAATGCACATCTTCTGACTCTCAATCTAATAATTTAACTTTCAAGTTTAATAACTGATACAATGTAAAAGGGTAAACTGGACAGTCCATTAAAGCATTCTTTAAGCCCCAAATATACTATTAGAGAAAATATTTTTGACAGGAGAAACCATATACCAAGCCTGTTGTCTACAATTTGAAAGACATAAAAACACCATCTATCATGGCCCTCTGTATTTCAAATGATCATACGTGACTTCTGATCCCTTTGAGTAGAATAGCTGGGGGCTGAAGTACCAGAGGAAACAAACATGACTATTTCAGAATAGCAACACTGTTTTCTGATATTTTAAAACTTGGATCTTGGATATTCATTATAAGAATGAAAGCACAGTAAAAATGAGGTTAATATGGCTGTGAATGCTCGTCTTTCCAGTTCTTCTTTGCTTTGAAGATATGTCACACAGAAGTAATCAATCAATCACTTGCTTCCTCAAATTCTGTTCTCAGACACGGCTATGAATTTTAATTGGTGTTATGGGGAATGATGTAGATAGAGTAAGTTAGTCCTAGTAAATAGCTTCTACTGAAACAACACAGAAATGTCACATTGCACTGAGGAAATATGGGAACAGAGCATGAAAATAATGAAAATTGTCCCACAGTGGTATGATGACTTCTGCAGAAAAGGAAAACTGTTGAACAGTTGCCACGACATGTATTTCTGAAGTGAATGCCAAATCATTATTACCATATTCCAGCAGTGGCTACAGGTTTCATCTGAGACTGGGTTCCTCATTATTAAACAAACACATAGTGAGATGCTTTGCTCTGTAGAGCACACAGTTTAGAGAGAGACAAATGGTGGTGAGAAAACAAGGACAAAAAGAAGTGAGATAGTATGATATCAAAGCAGAGGTTTGTAGAAACAACACCAGGATATCCTTCTTATTAAAACTAAAGCTGTCACTAGTACTTCAAATACTTCAGATTCTGTGAATATTCTCATTATCCGTATTCAAACAGTTTTTGCTTTGGGATGATATTTTCTGTGTATTCTTTCTCTCTCTCTCTCTCTGCACCTGTATCCATTTACAGCTTCAAATATTCTTCATAGTGCAGAAGGCTAGAGTATTATAGCTGTTCCATACATGGGTAAATGTGTTGGAAAGAAATAGAGATGAGCAAATAAATCAGCTGTTTATAGGTTGGTTATAATAATTATGTCAAGCCCATATGATAGTTTCTCACAGAAAAAATTTTATACTGTTTCAGAATAAGCTGCATTATAAGGAACATAACATAAATATATGACTATGTATGAGCTTACAGCTATGCTTTATAAGTCCATATGCTTTGGAGAAAAACTCAAGAGATTATCTAGGCTTTTAGACCCTACCTAATCTCCACTATCTAATCTTTACTATTTGCTTCATAGAAT
The DNA here is from genome assembly GCA_016647715.1 of Pavo muticus. Classification (NCBI taxonomy): domain Eukaryota; kingdom Metazoa; phylum Chordata; class Aves; order Galliformes; family Phasianidae; genus Pavo; species Pavo muticus. The sequence continues at coordinate 861,373 of JACDJE010000400.1, read as the reverse complement.
CCTTAGGGGTGGAAAGGGCCCTTAAGGGCCATCTGGTCCAATTTCCCTGCAATGAACAGGAACACCTACAGCTAGATCAGATGCTCTGTGCCTCATTCAGCCTGACCTTGAATGTCTCCAGAGATTGGGCATGCACCACCTCACCACCAATATTGTAAAACACTTTTTCCTTACATTCAGTCTAAAATTCACCTCTTTTAGTTTGAAACCATTTTCTCTTGTCCTATCAAAACAGACCCTGCTAAAAGTGGAGGTTACTGTGACCCATCTGCAAGACCATTCACTTGGATTTGTTGAACCTCATGAGGTGCACCTGGACCCACTACTTAAGCCTGTCCAGGTCTCACTGGGCAGCATCCTCTCCCTCAGGTGTGTTGACCACATCCCACAGTTTGGTGTCATCTGCAAACTTGCTGAGGATGCAATTGATCCCACCGTTGATGCAATTGATGAAGATATTAAAGAGCACTGGTCCCAGTACTGGCCCCTGAGGGACAGACACTCAAGTGAAAACACTATGCTCTCAAATTTCTGCTCAGTGACCATATAACTTCACTCGTCTTGAAAATCTATGTTGCCTCAGGTTTCCTCATTCACTGCCTGGCTGCTGCGAGTTCCACAGATGTTAGGTAGAGTAGCTCCTTGCCTTCTTGATGCATTCAGCTGTATGGCATGATTTCCCATGAGAAATAAGGGTGTATTTGTATGAAAACATTGCTTAGACCCAGCTCTCCAACTCCTGAAATCTTCACCCTGCTCTTCTGTGTTAGTATGCTGAGTGCTTTTTGTTATATAGATTGCTTGTGGTTTTTTACATGTCAAGTTTCTGAGCAAATGTTTGTTTTTCAACTCTATAAATCTCTAAGGTGCTGACTTAAACTCAACCCTTTTTCTTTTCCCCCTAAGCTCAACAGTTTTCACAAAGCTGGTGCCACTGGTAAAAATCTGCATATTCCATCCCCCACATGTAGGCAGAAAAGAATTCCATTATATTCAGAAAAAGACCGAAAACAAAACAGTACAGAACAACCACGTTTATACCGGTTTGAAGAAAAGCAAAATCTTTTTCTTAGTAATACAAAAGAAGCATAAGACTGAGAAAGAACATCTGCATTGCCAAATCAAGCCTTCTGCTTTTGCAGTCAACCAAGTCATATAATCTCATGCATAAAATTATTAAACTCAGTTTGAGTTGTTTGCTTTCCTCCATAACAAACATGAGAAGATTAACCAAAGCCTCCCTTTCCTGATTTCTAAAAGCTGCTTCCAAACCTGGTTTGTACTGCCTAATTTGTTTAAAACTGTAGGGTGTTCTACTCAGTGTTTGGCTCTGATTTGCTTCTGATTAAAAGAATTTCACTTCCAGCCACATTTGTACCTGTCTATGTTCTGTCTTAACTCGTTTTAATGTCAGAATATCAGTGTGCCTGAAAGGAATGGGAAAAGACGTATTACTAAAACTCCTACCTCAATTTTCATTTCAAATATAACTTTCAAGAAGACTGTCAATGTTAATCCAACAAAATAATGTATTGAAAACAAATAAACTGATATGTAACATAAAATAAATGCTTCTTGGAGAGCAGGTTACCATCTGGTTGCATATTTTTTATGTTAGAATAAGCTTTACCAAATGTGCATGCAAAGCTTGGCAGTCCAGGCATTAAAACTTTCTCATCTCTGCAGCGAGAGGACTGAGAGTAGTCATAATAATATATAACTTAGCATGTAAAGGAAATCTGTTTTGTCAATACTTGCTGGGAGGTGGATGAATTATTTGCTTGACTTTCAAAGCAAGTGATTTAACTATGCTAGCTTAAATTGTTAGTCAAAATAATTTATGGAGGTTATTCTCATGAAGTGGGGCAAGCTATAACAAGCTGAACCTGAGCCTGGTAGCTGTGATCTTCGACAGCTGTGTTAGCTTCTTCTACTCTGTGTAAGCAAATGTCTTGGATACTTCTGTAGTCACTCTGCTATTCAATCAACCATATGTATACAGTGAAAAAGAGAGGATGATTAATAGATAAGGTTTTGCCCATATTCATTTTGACTCTGTCTTTACTGGCATACAGTAGGATAATGAGCACATCACGGGTACACTACAAATAATGATTATAAGTTGTTTAGCCATTCAGTAAGATTTAACTAATCCCCTCCCTTCCACAAAGTAGGCTTATCTCTGTTTACTTCTACAAATATCATTGCTGCAGTTGTATTTTTTAAGGATTAAAACAAGCCTGGCATGTTGAGCTTTAGTTTTAGTCAAGAAACAGCATAGAATATGTGGAAAAAAATATCTTGTAGAGACATCAGAAAATTACTGGGCTTCTTGCCTTTTCCAGAGCACCCGATTTGAATGGTTTGCATACAGATATCCACCTGCTGTCTGAAGGAAGGAAATGGGAAGAATGTATACAATAGATTAAATACAGTAAAGAAAATTATAAAAGTGCCTGAAGAAGAAAGCAGAAAAATGCACAAAATTTATCTGATGTAACTCATGCCTGAAATATTGCTTTTTTGTGTCGGCCAACAGCCAGAGATCAAAAGGTCGTGTTTTTAACAGGAAGAAAGAGAGAGGGCTAGGATCTCTGTAGGAAGCTCTGGCTCAGATCACTTGTATTTTGGATGCAAGTTGACTGGAGGACGAGTACTTAGAACTTTAGCGAGGGTGATGGGCTTCAGTGGATGCAGAACATTCAGCGGCAATATCTGCTTGCTTGAGAAGTAGATAAAAAAAACTCTTCCCTATACATTTCAAAGCAAAGATCTATGTACTTATTCTAAGGACTGAGATATTACAGATATATATCTCTTTCATGAAAATCACTATATTAATATTAGTGTACACGTTGTGTCCCTAGCTAAGCTTACTGTTCTACTGGCTGGGTCATGAAGTGTTTAATTAGTGTTACCATCTATCCCTGGTAAATTACAAAAGATGATGAATTTTGGTGGCTCCTGGAATTCTGTTACGGAAGTCATGTACCCTCTGTCTTTTCACTCAGTTGCAGTGCAGGTCCGTATTTCAAAACCTAGACTCTTTCAAACAGTGTCTCTTGGAGGTTGGCCAGTTCATTCAGTGATTGCGTTTCAACATATTCAGGTAGAGGAGATACGGATGACTTGTCGTAGCCAGAAGGAGTAAATCCTCAGTAGGGACTGTGCTGCTTCTTCCAGGCTCTCTGCACACTTTTAGCCCTGTCACACTACAGCAACCAGCCTCCTGAAAGGCACTGAAGCTCTGCAGAGATGTCTGCCATGATGAGCACATTGGGAATCTGGCTTCCCTAAATATCCAGACTGGCACCTGCTTGGAGCATGGTGTAGGTTCAGTCAGATACAAGCTCTCTCTGTTTGGAGATTAGGGCATGCAGCTGTGGGGGAGAAGACATGGTGCACCTGCATGTTTTATTCTAATGTGGGCTCATACTCAGGGTATTGGAAAATGTTTCTGAGTGAGATGAGTCAGAGAAAACCCACCTAGCAATGATTATCAATAGGAAGCAAAGACCCAGAAGGAAACTAGGAATATTTCACAAGAGATATGTGATGAAGGTCAAACAGAGTGCATTTTCCTCTACCCCTCATTGCTGAAAAGCTGTTCTGTTCCTTATCATTACATGCAGCCTCAGCTTTACAGGGCAAGGAGATTCATGCAAGGAATCTCCAAGATCCTGGCATTTGTAGTTGAATTATACATTTTTATTAATCAGTCTCTTTACAGACATCAGTTGTTCTGAGTGGGGGAGTCAGGTGTTACAGCAAACAAATAAATCCAAAGCCCATCGAATGTGAAGAGAGGCAGCTGCCTTAGAAAAAGGGCTATTTGAGATCACACCTCTGGGAAAAAGGCTGCTCAGCTGAGCAGAACAGAATGGGGATCACAGAGGTAAATGAGAGGTTCCTTCCATGCTGTATAAATTTAAATGAAAATACGGCAATTCCTTATACCCATATTTATCCTACATGATTCTTTCACGCCCAAGGACACTGACACCCAAAGCATACTCTGACATCAATATGGCAACTGAAACATTCCAATGGTAAATATTCTTGAAAAAGATGGGGGATTTATGTGGTAGTAGAATAAAAAGTAAAACTTGTAGATGATAGCGTGAGTAGAGAATAAAAAACGCATTTGAGGATGATGAGATAATGCTCACATTAAGCTAAATTAAACACAAATACATGGTATTGCACAGTACAGAGACTGTAGGTCAGGGTCTCAGTTGTAAGTTGGCTTGTTTCCACAGATGTGAAACTAGCTTTAGGTCTTAAAGTACACATGTTATACTGATTTACACCAGCTGAAAATGTGGTCCAATACTTTCTGTCACCACATATCATTTCCCTGGGAGCAGAGCTTTGAAATCAAACTCTTGAGTTATTGGCCTGCTCGTTTGGATCAGTTCCCTGGAAGGTGACCACAGCAAATGTGGAGCACTGTTGACAACAGTAATTTTTTTTGTGCCATTGCCTCACAGATGCCAGTATGATTTAAAATAAACTCCAGCTGCAGTCTGCTGATTTCCCTAATGAACTGTGAACCTCTAAAGTGTTTCTACTGACCTTGTGTTGAATATGCTTTCAGAAAGGAAAACTGTACCATTTAGAAGTGGAGCTCATTTTACAAGCTATGTGAACAGTCTGTCACTTACTGGCAGAGCTCAGACAGATGTGGCAGTGAGGGGCAAGTTACACCAACAACCACTTGAAGAGGGACAGAGAAACTATGGGAACTGAGTAAACAAAACACCTGAAATATGTGTTAGATCTGTTCTTGAAAATAATGATTGATTGGTTCATTCAAACTTTGGCACTAGGGATTTCAGCTCTTGAATCCTACTCCCTTTAGGAACTTAAATATGCTCAGAAAGTTTTTGAATGAGATGGTGGATACCTTGTGTTTGTTACAAAGTTGCCTTAATTCAGAGGAAATATTGCAGAATAAATATCACAGAAAATAAATTGATTGTTGAGTCTTATCAGATGAAATGAAAGAAAACCAATAAACAAATTTGCAGCAGACACTTTCCTGTTTCCAGGGTACATCAGCAACATCAGTAAGAATGAAGATGAATTCTGTGTTTTGGTATTGCTGTGTTGCAGCTGTAAGCTGAATATACCCAACTGGATAAAAACAATATGAGGGAAACAAAACTTATACCACTTGTTAGAGTTTTGCTTTCTCTCGCTGTCCTTTAGCTATCAACAAAACCTGTTTCTAACTTATTTGCATATTACAAGGCCATAGTCATTATAAGGCAGAATGCCATCCTGATTTGTACCATAATGGTACCTATTTTATTAGTGTCAGTAAGAACAATAGGAATTTTCAAGAACTAGGGTAGTAATTAATAGGACAGTCATTAGACTTTGCTTCTTCTTGTGGAAACCTTTTGTGATAGAAAAATACCACTTTGTTATCCACTCCTCCCTTTCTTTTTCACATGCAGTTGGCATAACCTTTGTTATGTTCTTTGTGAACCACTTTTCTTCAGCTGCTTCTTGTGTTTTACAGTATATTTTTGTTGAAGCATTAGAAGCAAATTCTAGAGATCAAATAAAAACCACAATATCCTCAGCTCTGTGGTAAGATATCCACAATGATGAAAGCAATGTTCTTAGCAAATATCTGTACTACTTTATTTTACCTAGAGCAGTTTTATGGCTCCTTTATTATTGCATATCATAAATGATTCGTAGTTGGATGCACTAGAGAAACGATTTGTTCAAACTAATCCCAGCAGTGGGCAGATCTATTTGTATGACTCTGGCAATGTTCCTTGTAGTAGCACAGTCAGTTGTAAACATAGCAGAAAAGCAGTCTCTAATTCTCATAATATCCACATATCACCAGGTGGAATATCACCTTTGTTAGTATGGAGGCCTGCAGCCAGAACCTATTTTGGCAGCTCAATTTTCCCGTACATCAATAGAAGTGTTAATCTGTCACTATCTCTACTACTGTGGTATGGAGAAAAGTGGTCTAGAATACTCTAGCTTCCGGTCTCCCTAAGAGCTGACTGGTCGCAGAGTTGTTTGAAAGACATTCCTGGAAAGAGGCCTTGTTTTGTATCAGGGCTGCTTCTCCAATCATTTCATTTTTCAATCAACAGGAAGAGTTTGAAAGATAAACTTAGCCCACAGGCTGCTGTCTACGATTACCCTCATTGTAAGGACACACAAAGGCAGGTTTACATTCTTAAATTAAAATACCAACTTAAAAATTATTTACAAAAGTTTGGTTATGCAAATTTGTAAACAAATATATACAAGAGCAAAAGCACAGATAAGGTGTTAAATCATTTTAAACGACTTCTTCCAAAATGTTTAGCAGAATCATCTAAAGTATTGTTTTATTCAGAAAACTCAGACTGATATGCAATACATTTTGCAGTATCTATTTGTATATATATCTGGGATTACCCCTGAATCAGGTGCAAAACCTTGCACTTTGCTTTGTTAAACATCATTCTGTTCACAAGGGCCCACCTTTTGAGTTTATCAAGGTCCCTCTGTATGGCATCCCTTCCTTCTGCTGTATTAATTGCACCACTCAGCTTGCTGTCATCAGCAAACTTGCTGAGAGTGCCCTCAATCCCATTATCTATGTCATTGATAAAGACGCTTATGGGTACTGGACTCAAGATAGACCCCTGGGAGACACCATTCATTACTGGCCTCCAACTGGACATAGACCCATTGACCACAGCCCTCTGGCTGCGACCTTCCAACCATTTCCTTATCCACAGAATAGTCCACCATTCAAATCTGTATGTATCTCTCTGATTTAGAGATAAGGATGTGGTGGGGGGCCATGTCAAAGGCCTTGCAGAAGTCCAGGTAGATGACATCAGTTGCCTTCCCTTTGTCCATCATAGGAGATCACCAGTTCAGTCAGGTACGACCTTCCCTTGGTGAAGCCATCCTGGCTGTCTTGAATCACCTGCCTGTCCCTCATGTGCCTTAATATGTCTTCTGGGAGGATCTGTTCCATGTTCTTCCCAGGCACAGAGGTGAGACTCACTGGCATGTAGTTCCCTGGGATCCTCTTTCCTCCATTTTTTATAAATGAGAGTAATGTTTCCCTTTTTTCCAGTCACCAGGGACTTCACCTGACAACCATGACTTTTCAAATGTGATGGAGAGTGGCTTGGCAACCACATCAGCCAACTCCTTTAGGACGCTGGGATGCATATTATTCTGTCCTTTGGACTTGTATACATTCAGTGTCTTGAGGTGGTCTCAGACTTGCTCCATTCTTACAGAGGGGGGGAGTTTGCTCCCTCAGTTCCCATCTAGAGGTACAGGTTCAGGGATGTGACGTTCAGGGAAGAAAGATGAAGAAAGATTAACTGAAAAGGGGGGAAAAAAGCCTTCAAAACAACAAATACTCATTGTAGTTGGCCTGAACTATGAGCAAAGTACTTAGAAGCTAAAGAGCTGAAAGATTAAGAAAAAATTCTTACAATGCCTACACAATTCACATTTGTCCTCTGTCCCTGAACTTCTTATGAATTACTTGTTCTACATGCTGAGTGAGAAGCGCTGAAAATACTATCACAGCATGGTTATTTATATGACGATGTTAGCTTGAGACTGAAATGGTTGTACAATTCTCTTAAAACATGACATATCTAGAGGAAGCTCTGATATTTGCTAACAGGGATTCAGTTACATGTGTTTCCTTTAATTTTGTCCAGCATGTTCCTCTACAAACCTATATTTTGTCCTTTGTTGCTTTTCCAAAAAGTTATTTTAAGTCTCTTATTTTAATTTTTAAATCAGAGTTGTTAAAATATATATTTTTCCCAGTGAGTTCTATGCAAAGTGGAAGGTGTGAGCAGCTTGTCAGATTGCATATACTTTTTATTTTTCAAAGACACTCAGAACTAATCTGCTTTTCCTGGCACTAATTGTGCACTAAGACTGACTGATGCTTGGAAAGAAATTCAGTTAATGAAGAGAGAGGTTTCAGTTAGTGCTCTTTCTTAAAAAAAAAACAAACAAAAAAAAAAAAAAAAAAAAAGGAGAAAAGAACTTCCTACTGTTTTTCCAATTCTTCGAGTGAATATGAGCCTGGTTCTCCATCCTTACGTATCTGACCCGTGGTTTCATGAAAAATTGCCTTTGCCGTCAAAGCTGATTTAAGAAGCTTCGTTTGCCGCCCCCTTCAAACAATTATTCTTATCCCAGCATATCACTTAGTTGTGCTATTAGTGCTGCTGCAGTATGTATATTGTGTGCAAATGAAAAAGTCTAAATTAGAAATAAAAACCAAAACAAGACTCAGTGAAATCTGATTCCATCACAAAATGTGAGGGGTTTGAAGAGCTGCTTGGGCGCAGCTATTGCAGCATGCTGTCATGCTTTGAATGATCATTTCAACTACAAGTATACTTTGATGTTAGAATGCAACTCCAAACATTTTTTGTGGTACTAACAATGACCCTGGCAGGTTTTGCTTTTCCATTACATGTCCATTCCCAGAATTAATTCCCAATGAAAGAGAAAAATCTACCTTGACAGTCAAATAGTCTCTGCTTGAGAAAATGTTTTGTTCCTTTGCAATATGTTTTACATTTCAGCAAAATTTCAATGGAACATTAAACCTAAGGAGATTCACTTAGATTAAAGAAGCTGTGCTGTCGTTATGGATGAGTGGCAACCAATAAAGCACACGTACCCCCTGTGCATTCTTCTCATAGGGGGCCTGTAGAAGCTGCCTCTTTCAATTCTATCTAATGCTTACATGCTAGGCAGTCTTCTTTCAGATATTGAGGGAGTCTTTTTTCTAATGTTCAGGCGTACAGACCAAATTCATCACCTGGAAATGTCAATGACACTTCCACCCTTTTCTGTTATTGTCATTAAAGTGAGGAAATAAACATGAGTTCCCTGCTTTAGCCCTTCATTTTTTCTCTGTTAAGGAATTTGTCATTCACTGCTATCTGTAGAGACATGAATTACAAATGAACATCGGTGTATTCGTTTTGTACCTACAGTCCCATTACTCACCTGATCTCTATCTGAATTTACAATGATTTTTTTACAATGCATTAAATACTCAAAGATTTTTCTTCCATTTATATTTCCAAAACAGTCCAGAAACAATTCTAGTTTCTCTGTTTCTAGTGACATGAAGATTATTATGAATGAAACCTCTTTGCTTCTCTTTAGTGTAAATGGAAAAGGTACAAGGGCACTGATTTCAGCTGTAAATACAACCTGCTTGTAGATTACTCACTATGAGAGAAACTTAACAGCAGTGTGTGTTTTCTTCAATATTAGATCAGATGGGCATTTGTAACATATTAATGTTTACAGCTATGTATTTCTGCAAAGCTACTGCAGGAAGTGTTTTTTGCTCTGCTGAATATGGTGAAAATGAAGACACCTACCTGACTTTGTTTTGAAGAATGGAAAAATCAAGATTCAAATTTGATTTCAGCTACAAAAGGGCTCCTAAAATGAATGCAATTTGGAAAAGATTCTGGGAGACATAGAAATATTCTGTTCAAGGCAGAAGTTTGTACAAGTATTAACCAATAAGAGGAGCCCAGATTCTTTGCTTATCTAACAAAAAAGAAGTAGAGTCTGCCAGGCAGCTTTTTAGAGTACTTTTCTAGAGACCTTGGGAGAGAAGAGATTTGCATGGAAAAGTACTATCATTCATTAGATCAATTGATATAATTATAAAATCAAAAATACAGGCTTTCAGGCACCACTGATGTCTAGTCCAGCTGAATCTACTACCTCAGAAATGGCCTCTTGTTTAACAAGGACAGGTGAAGAGAAGCACCTTTCTAATTTCATCTGAACATGTCACCCAGAAGTGGAATGGACAACTTTTCAGAAATAAATTGCCATGTCAATTCAATGTCAGTCAACTGGGTGACCAGAACTGCAGGCAGCATTCAAATTTTAACACAACATGGTTTTATGCAGCAGCAGAGTAACAGTTGTATTCTCTGTTTTTGTTACATAATTCCTGTCTATATCTTTTTCACCATGATGGATCTATTCATTGAGACATCCAAGAGCTTTTACCACGAGCTAACAGGTAATTTAGAGCCCCAGATTATGTGTGTGTTACAAAGACTCTTTTTTTCTTTGTTTCCATCACTTTGCACTAAATGGCATTGAACTTCCTTCATTCACTCTGTCAGTTTTGTGAGATCTTTCTGCAAACCTTCGCAATTATTTCCACTTTTTACTGCTGTAAGTAATCTTTTTGTCATCAGCAAACTTTGTCATACCATCTTTCCACAGACTATCAATCTCCCTTGATGAACATTACATATCCTAGCTCAAATCATTCAACCACATCAATGGCAATATATCATAGAATCATAGAATCGTAGAATGGCCTGGGTTGAAAAGGACCATAATGATCATCTAGTTTCAACCCCCCTGCCACGGGCAGGGTCACCAACCACTAGACCAGGCTGCCCAGAGCCACATCTCAGTGTTGAAAACACCATTTCTTGCCTTCTTGGGATACTCTTCTCTCCCTAGCCAGGAATTTGCTAAAATCTTTCTAAAATCTATGGCAATTAGATCATGGTTATCTACTTGTTTGTTGATTCTTCAAAGAACTCTAAAAAAATTTATATTTCTCTGTTCCGGAGCCTTGTTTCTTGTGCCTTATTGCTCTATGTAAATTTGTGTTTCTGATAAATGTACCAACAGTTTCGAGCAATCTGAAGACTACGAAAGTCAAATGTACAGATTTACAGTTTCTTGTCATGTCTTCCTGAATGATCTATTTTATAATCTATAACTGTTGTCAAATTGTATTATTTTACTAATGATGATTTTAGTAAGAAATTATATGCTACAATTAACTATTATACAATTTATTCTTTGAGTTGCTCCAGAGCTCTTGAATGAATACCAGATGGCTCTGGAGATACTTTTCATTTTATTAATTTGTTCTAAAACTTCCTTCTGACACTTCAGATTAAGGAAAAATAAAAGAAAATGGAATGTTAGGAATTGTTAAGAAAATAATAGAAAAGAGAAAATGTGGTTATATAATTGTGAAAAAATGCAATCCTGAAAACTAAAGGAGGACATAACAGAACTGGGGAAAGTTCAGCAAAAAAGCTCGAGGGATAATAAAAATATAGAATGACAGTCAAACAAATTCATAGGTAGACCAGGACCACTGAGTGTGAAAAATGACAACTGGAGGAAGGCTTTGACAGAAGCCTATATAATCATAAGAGAAAAGGAAAAGATCAGAAGAGGCTGATGGTTGATTTTCTCTTCCTAAGCAAGAATGGAAACATCAAATATTAGCAGGTGGCAGATTCAAAGCAAACAGAAGATGTTTCTCTCCATTGTATGTAGATAACCCTCTCTCACCTGGTCACTTTTCTTCAAGCATCCATTTTCATCCACCAACCATACACAGAAAGTCTCTGCAAGCAGCTTATGAAGCACTTGCAAGCACACTATGATTGCTTAATGGCTAGTGTAGCAGAGATGAGCATTCCTATGCCCACAGGCAAAGTGAGATGCATGAGGAGTGTCTGGCCCAGTGGATGCTGGTAAAGAAGTGTCTGCCCCATTGTGTTCTGCCCTGAACTGGTCTTCAGTGCAGCTGAGCAGCAGGTTATCTGCTTTTTCCATAGGATTAAATACAGTATTATCAGCATTTTTCACTTGAATCCCTGAGTTGCTGCTACCTTTTTGCTTCATTCTGTGTTTTTTACTCCGCTTATCTTAAAAGGCATTAACTTACATATCCCTTTACAGTTTACTCGATACAGCTGAGCCACAGCCTGGGTGTTAAGGAGGAGCTGGCTGCACTTCCATGGGTTATGCTTTGGAAGAATTTGCTCAGGATATTGTGGATGAATATATTGAAAAATGACTGGCCTAGTTCATAGAGAGGTGTACTCCTTTGAGTATGAGATCAAAAAAAGGAGAGATGATTTTACTAATATACTATTTCTGTTTAAAGAAGCTCTTAAGCAGCAGATCACTGGAGACTTCAGACAGTATTCAGTGTGTACTCCATCATTTTTATCTTCATTCAAAAACTGCTTGTAGTCACAGATGGTAGCTGCACCTTTAGACTGGTTCTGCATAGCTGTTCTCAGCTTCTAAAAGCCTTTATTCCCCTGTACGTTTTTTTGTTGTTTTGTTTTGTTTTTCTTTTCTTTTTTTCTTTTTTTTTTCCCAGAGGTTGCACTTTTTTTTGGTATGGTGCATTTAAGCAGTGCTGTCTAGGTGTTTTCTTGTTTGGTGTTTATTATTATTATTATTATTATTATTACTTCTAATTTTTTTTAGCATTGTCTGTTTTTTGTTTGCTTTTTTTTGTCTATGTGTTTTTAGTTAGTTTATTTTCTGAAATTAATGCCAGCATTTTTGAGTCACCAGCATTGTCGTGTGATAATATAACTCCAATAATATTTCTTCTTATCTAAATGTGAAATTTGTTTCATATCAATTTAGATAATTTCTATAGTTAATTTATTTCCTATATTTAACTCTAAGCTTTCCTTAACATATAAAATATTTCCTTAGCTACCTGATCTAATTTATCAGTCTTAGATACTTTGTACTTGTTTGTCAGGGCATGCAATTGGTCTATTTATCTGTCCATGTGTTTTCACACTTATTATGTCCATATCTTCACTTTAAATCAATTCCTGTAGTTCATTCATCTTTTACAGACTTTTAGTATTCATAGACTTCTGGTGTGATAGAAACATGTCTTCCTTTGATCCAGTTGTCTATTTTTAGGTGCATGTTTACGTGATGAGATTATTCTTTGATGTTTCCTAACTAATGTTTATTGAATTCTATCTTTTTTCGAGGATGAAGATTTTACTCTTAGAGGATGAATCAGCTCAGACTGTTTTCTCTTTTTTCCTTGGTAGATTTAATCTAAACTTTTTTTCTTATCTTTTTGTTTTTTTAATGTACTCTGTTGTTCTACAGCCTTTATAGAAAACTGCAGTACTTGATTCCATACTGGCCTTGACAGAGATTATCCTTCTTGTATAAATTTCATATATTTCAATGGCTTCTAAAACTCATCTCCTCACTCCCTCACATCACTTTTGCAATCAAACTTATCATTCTATCTCTCCACTTTCTTCTGATCTGGTGTACCAAATACTGAAGCTTTCCAGGAAATCCTATAATCAAGGCACAAATTTTACACGGTCATTGGAAGATAATATTTTGTGTTCTTTCCCCCACTAATTTTCTTGGGTAGTTCACCAACAACGTAAAACAGGCAGAAACTTTGTGAGATCCATAACTTTTGCATACCAAAGACAAGTTAGGACTGATTCCTGCCTGTCTTTGTAAACTCATTTGTCTCTGTTTAGCTTGACCCAATGCTCTTTCTAATGACTGCTGGAATGCAACTGACCCCAAAATGCTAGCAATAGCATATAAGAAGATTTTAATTATTTACGGATGAGATTTTAGATTTAGATGAGCTCAAGTGCTAAAAGGCATCTGAATGAGTATATGCAAGACTTTTAAAGAAATGTTGCCCCTTGCTTTCTTTTCACTCTGCCCTAGGAGAGCTCTCCAAGGAGGAGTTGATTAGTTTCTTCCTTTATCTCCTGGGCTTATTAAATAAAGGTTAGGACATGGCTCCCACTAAAATCTCACTGCCTCTCCCCTCTGGCTTTCCCTTCTTAGCACATTGTTTGGAAAGCAGCATATACCAACAAGGATCATGAAGGCTAGGCATGGAATTTCCTCCTGCTTGAGTAGTTTAGTCTAGAATAAGTTGAACTTGGCCTAAAATTAACCTCAAATACAGACTGGAAAGAACAGTTGTGTGACTGTCATACAGCTGGCCTGTTACAAACTCTACTGATCCTGGCTGATCTGGTTGTTTATTTGGCAAAGGGAAGCACTGCTGACAGAAAAGAGCAGACCTGACTAAGTAAATGGGAGTTAAAAGATCAAGAAAATGACAAAAATATGGAGCTTTCACTGGAAAGCTTCATCTCCTTCTCTTAAATGAGTGATTTTCTGTCATGTTCTATGGCTGTTCTGTTGCATTATTCTTCATATTTGGTAATAAATAGATGTTACAGTATTGTCTAAGTAATACCAATTTGCCTCAAAATGTTTATCATTTCAAAATGTGCTGCAATGCTCTGTGAGGTCTTTGATGAGGAGGCAATGTAATTGCCTCTTATTACAGGTCAGCTGGTATGAATCTCATCACCAGTAAGAGAAATACATTAAGATAAAACTGACTGGAAAGAATCATTACTGTTTATTAAAATTATGATCACTCATTTCCAAACCTCACACTGGATAAATATATATGTGTATCTAGTAGAAATCATGCCAGTTCAAATAATTGTAAAAGATTATGCTTTTCTGTAGCAGTTTTCCATTAGAAAATTAAAACTGAGCTTGAGATGAAGCATACTTGAAAATATTAAATAACATAAAACCCGCATTTCCACCATTTTTTTTCTGTTCCAATTACATTACTTTCATGTTAGAAGTGATATTTGCATGAGAAAGGTAATTTTTAAGAAGACTCTTGATAATTTTTTTTCTTAATCAGAATTTAATATAAAGATTCTTAAAACGATGACTGCAAACATAATATTATTTGTAGCATTGCTCAAAAAAAATGAAATTCTGACTTATGGAAATATTTAATTTACTTTTAACACTTGGATTTTTCTTCTGGTTCACTTGGGGCTTCTGACACATTCTACATGTGATGTTAAAAAGGCAGATTTCTGAAGGAGATGCACTGTCCTGAAAATGATATTGTGTAGCTATCATGCATAGTAGATCAGATGGTTTATAGCAGAGCCTCCGCACAGAACTCCCCAGAAATGGCATGTTCTTCAGAGAGGTATGTCATGTCTCACATTTTAATATGGTATTTTTAACAAAATGCACATTCACTATACTCAAAAAGTATTTTAAAATCATGCCTTATAAAAAAGAGGATGATGAAGTTCAGCACAAGACCTGTTGACTAATACATTAAACCCACAAATAAAATTGAACATAAACTTTCAACATTCTAATTCTGTTTTTTAAACAGATAAAAGAAGTTATCATTGCAAGTTTTATGTGCTATTAATCAACAGAGGCTGCATACAGCTGAACTCATGCAGCGCTGAAACGAGTCTATTATGTGCACTATATGACAAAGGTAGGAATTTTCATTCAGGCATTCAACTCTGAAATAATAAAAACAAGAATCTGTGAACTGAAGAAAATGAGGCCAAACATTTGTTGAATAGACTTGTAGAGATCTTTTTGATGTCAATGTGAGCTTCTGTATGCATGCAGAGGCAGTACACAGTAGGTTTTTATTTGATAAACTTTACTGTGGTGTTCAACATCTCTCCCTTGTATGGATCAAGAAAAATGTATGCAATCTTCAGGTTTCATACTAAATATCGTATATTAAAACAGAATTAAAATGAAAGCATATCTTCTTCAGAAGATTACCAGATTACCAGAATCTAATGTGTCCTTTAAGCCAGATTCAGCATAACAGTATATATATATCCTCTGTAAGTCATACTGCTGAGCTGAAATAATTCTTATGCTAACTATAGGCAAGATGGATAAGCAAATAAAAGAGAAGTATTATATTTGAGGATTCAGTAAATTGTATGCGAACACATTTCTGTTGGTTGATGTTGTTGTCAGAAATAAGCTATTGTTTTACAAAATCTGAACCCCTGGGGTCCCTCATGTTTTACGTATTAGGGAAGAAACTTTCAAGTGAGTGTTTGTTTCTCC